>VXBN01005889.1:205275-282494 GCA_013397395.1 Sinosuthora webbiana
TTTTTTTTTTTTTTTTTTTTTTTCCAACCACAAAGCTTTGCTCCAACTGAAAATGATTTTCCAAACGAGAACTTGCAGGAGTCACTGAGCTGTTTGAAGTTGAATTAAACCTAAATGTGAGGTCACTGATTGTGTGGTATAAATACAAATTAAGATCCTCAGCAAGGACGGTGGTTACAGGTACACCTTTGTCTTCTCCTCAGTGAAATGCATCCCTGAATCTGCACTTTCCAGAGTCATTTACGTTGGAAAACGTAGGATCATTAAGTCCATCCATTCCCCCAGCACTGCCAATCCCACACATGTCCCCAAGTGCCACATCCACAAAGCTTTTAAGTTATTCCAGGGATGGGGACTCCACCACTGCTCTGGGCAGCCTGCTCCAATGCTTCATCACCTTTTCCATGATGAAACCTCCCCTAATATCCACTCTACACCTCCCCTAGCAGGGAGAGTGCCAGAGGCAAGGAAGAGCTGGGAGTGCCTCTTTTTCCAGGGGTGGTGTTGAAATTGGCTCAAAACACGTGGCTTGAGAAGTGTTAACCCAGCTTAGAGAGCAAACCATCACCTTCCAAATAAATCCTTCTTGGGAACAGAGGGGGAAACCCCTTGCAGACCACAGCATGTTGTGTCTCACTGCAGCAGGACAAAAGTGTGGAATGACTTCTACACTCTCACTGGCATCATTTCAGGGGTGGGGAGGGTGATGGTAGTTACAGTTGTTTTCTACAAAAAAACCCTCAGTTTACTTTATCTCCTTCCACATCGGCAGGTTTTTACAAGCTATTGTGATACTTCCCAGGCAAAAGAAAAGAAACAGCCCTTAGGCCCAAAACATCTGAGCCCTCAGTGATCTTCCTACTTCTGCGCCACTCTTAGAAGAAAAACCTCCTTTCCTGTAAGTTGTTTCTAGGATGCTGACAGATAAAAAAGGAGTAAAAAGGTTTTATGGTGAAGTAGATCAGAATTGTGCCTAGAGGCAGACTTTTGTGTGGGTTCAGCTGGCTGAGTTCATGCACATCCCAAAAAGAGAGGTGGGTGTGGAAGGGGAAGCAGTGAATCCACACCCATACCCCCAGAATGTATTAAAACCCTAAAAAAGAAATACGGGGGGGCTGGCTGTTTGCACAGGTTGATCCCCGGGAAGAGGTATTGACGAGTGTTTGGATGAGTTAATCTTTCTGAAGAGTAATTACAGACAGAGAGAAAAGAGGGAGTTATTTGTGGTGACTGCAGGAGGAGCAGCAATGGGTTTAGTGCTGCCTGATGTCCTGCAAAGTTCTTCCCAGCAGAATGCAAAATTCCCCCAAATCACATTCCTCAGGCCTTTAATTAAAGTATGCTCAATTTTATGAAAATGCTTCTTGTTAAGCTTGAAAGTGTTAATACTCATCTCTGTGTCCATCTTTAAACAGTACAGCGAATTAAATAATGATTTGCAGCTAAAGCTCCTTTAGTCACAAAAAAGCCAAGTCCTTAACGACGTCACGGAAAAGTTTATTTTTCTGCTGCTTCTCTAGGTATGTGAGTGTTCATAAATGTTTTCAGAAGACTGGCTGTGCTGCAAATGGCAGCAAAATTAAACACATTTTCTGTAGCTTGTGCTCTGCCCTCAGAAATGAGGACCAAGGCAGGAGGGGACTGGGTACTCTGGAAAGGGAAAACGAAGTAGGAATATTTGTGAAATCACTAAGAGGGGATTTCCAGGATATTCAGCCTGCTCCCACACTGCTCCCAGAGGCAGAGGTGACAGAGCCATCTATTACAGATAAAAGGGTCTGAAAGTTTGATGGGAATATCAAATAAAGTTTATTTATTTTATTTATGTACATATGTATAATTCAGCAAAGCAGCGAAAAAGGAAAGTACATTTTATTCTGGTTTTAAAAACCAAAAATTCCTATATTTAAAATCGAAAGATGCATAGTTTTCAGATTTAAAGGAAAAGTAAAAGTTCAGGATAAAAAGTACAGCTGCATTTTTATAAAAGGAAGGACAACAGACACAATATAAATCACTACATTCCTTTTGGGATAGCAACTAAGAAAGCAAGGATGATCATTGCTTGTATGGGATGGGATCACCCACAGCCTGGAAACCAAATATATCAAAAGATACAGGTACCAAGACATGAAATGATGCTTATTACGGTATAAAAATTATGAGAAACACACCAAAAATGCGAGCACAAAGCCAGGATAAAGACTGGGGCAACAGATGTAATGCTTTCTCCCAGCTGACTGGACCGTGGCAAGAAATACAATATACATGATGAAAATATAAGCTGGCATTTTCAACACAGGAGTAAAGAATTCATATTTCATGTGAGCCAACTGTTGCACATTTCCTTCAGCACCGAAGGTTATTTTAGAGGTATGAAAAAGATGAGAGGTAAGATTTTGCTCTCAGACAAATTGATTTCATTAACGACGCTGGCTTGCGTGTGCGTAGCAAGAAAACCTCCTGGTCTGCTGGGAAGATGTTTCAGGGAGAACAAATATCAGGATTATCCCAAAAAGAGGGAGAAAAAGGGCCACAGATGAACCATGCTCTTCCTGGTTTTCAGCTGGGCTGAACCCAGGGAGCTGCCATGTACCCCAGGAGAAGCTTCTTAGAACTTGGCGCATGATGTGTGTTGAGTTGTCTTAGTTATGGATAATTTGCTGTAAGTTGCTATAAAATAAGAAGCTGCTGCAAAGTAAAAGTTTATGTAAAGCTACATGATTTAAACTATATTATTCAAACAATAAACAATAAGTTACTATAAAGTAATAGAATATATATATAAACATAGTTCAATATCTATAAACTAAAATATAGTTTTATGACTATAAACTAAATTATAAAGAAATTTTGTTGCCATATGTATGCTAACAAATACAAACAGGGGAGGCTGAGACTGGTGCTGGAAATGGAACATACTTTGTAGAAGTTAAAAGGCTGGGGGGGGGGGGAAGCACCACAAAAGGGAATAACTTCTACGGATTATTTGCCACCGTCCCACATCCCACGTATCCCCCTGCGTGCCCAGGGTGACAGTGCCAGCAGATGACCCTGCCAGGCACGGGCTCTGCGTGCCCACCCCCGTCTCCCAGGGGAGGGAAACACTTTGGCCACGGGCTGGGAGGAGAAGGCTGCCTGCCAAGTTGACTTTTCTTGGAATAAGCGCTCTCTTGGATGAGCGGCGCGCAGGAGGAGTGTGAGCCCGGGGACGGAGCGGAAACTGTCGCGTAACTCGGGCCGGGGGAGAGAGCGGCCCCGGGAGCGGCACCGGGGGCGGCGGGGCAGGGCAGCACCTGCCACGGGCCGGAGCGGGGCGGCTGTCCGTGTGTCCGAGCGTCCGTGTGTCTGAGTGTCTGAGTGTCTGAGTGTCCCTGTGTCAGTGCGTCCCTGTGTCCAAGTGTCTCAGTGTCCCTGTGTCCAAGTGTCCGAGTGTCTCAGTGTCCGTGTATCCGAGTGTCCGTGTGTCCCTCTGTCCGAGTGTCCGATTGTCCGAGTGTTTCAGTGTCCGAGTGTCTCAGTGTCCGTGTGTGCGAGTGACTGAGTGTCTCAGTGTCCGTGTGTCCCTGTGTCCGAGTGTCTCAGTGTCCGTGTGTCCGGCTGTGCCCCCTCCCCGCAGCCCCGTCCCAGCGGCTCCTCGGGAGCAGCGCCCGGCTCGGGCTCCTTCCCCCGCCGCTCCGGGAGCGCTTTTCCAGCTGCCCAAACTCTGTTCGCCCGCTCTCCGAATAAAGTTCCAGCGCTCCTGCGAGTGCAAGGATGATCGCCCGTGGCCATTCTCGGCTCTGCCTCGCTCTCTGCGCCTTTGGGCTGGCGCTGCTGGGGGATGTGTCCCGCGCTGTCCCCATGGACGATCAGGATTATTACCTGCAGGAAATCACCAACAGGGATCATTATTACTCCTTTCCGTATCCCGGGGAAGAGTTCTTTCCTTTCACGGAGCAGCCCGGAGAGGAAGGACCTATCCGTGCTGCAGAGACAGAGGAGCGCCCAGGGTTCAAACCGAGCAGGAAGGAGTTAAAACAGAAGAAAAACAACAAAAAAGGAAAATCCATTCTTGAAACGCCACCAGGTAACTTTCCACCTTCTCCTCCCGAGTTTGGAGCCTGTTGAATCTCACGCTGATTGACTCTTAGCATTAATGAATATCCAGTTAATGGCAGAGTTGGTAATAATAACATAAATGTGATTGTGGTGTTGATGATGACAACACATTAAAGTTTAATATCCCACAGAACAGTCCTGCAGAACTTCTACAAACTTTGAAACAATCTCTTTACTTGAAAGGGAAAGAGTTAAAGAATCGGAATGTATTAATTTCTGCTGTACTCTGGGCTAGTCTGTGGACTTCTCCTTCTTAATTATTCTTAATTACACTTGGCAACTGGCTTGCTGTGAAAGCTGCTGTTCTGTAAGCAAAAGAACAGAGACAGATTTCATAGTAAAAAGTGATTATATGTAATGACAACTCACCTTATCCCTTGTCACTTTAATCTCAGAGAGGTTTCTGAATTAATTTAACTTCTAAACCTGTGAATTTCTCTGCAATTTCACTTTGAAGCCCTCCAGAGGAAGATATGTAAACAGAGATCTTCCTGGAAAAGACTAAGCCCTAACAAGCTCAATTTAATTATTGACCAGTTAAGTAAAGAAATTAAGCAGCAACAAGAACGCCTTAAAATGAAACGGCCACCCTTAGTTCCATTTTCTGAAGTTTGCAGAAACGTGATCAGCTTTTATCATCCACTTGTTCCCATTAACACCTAATTTCACCACCCCAAAAGAGTAATTCCTTTTTGTGTTCCCTGACTCTCTGGTAGGTACCTAGGAGTGAGTTTGGTCCATGAAGTTTAGAATTGTAAAATTTGGGGCCAGATCTCTCTCCCCTACAGCTGAACTTCCCTTAACTTCAGGAGGAAACTTCACGTTAATGACTGGGGCATATGGCACAAAATCTGTGATTTAGAACCATCAGTACAGCAGAACAGGGGATCAAGGGTTGTAGAGTGGCTTTAGCTTTATCCAGTGACACCCAGCAGATAGCAAAAAAAATATTTTAAATTTAATGTTAACAGTGATAGAAATTACTAAGCATTTGTGCAGCAAAAAGATGGGGTTTTATACTAATAAATAGTGATAAGAAAATGTAATTTCTAACATCTGGAAAACCATTGGTGGGGCAGGCAGCCTGGTTTGTCAGGGTAACTCCAGGCAGAATTCAAGGGTGGTGGCAGATGAACCTTGTCTGGGGAGCAGAGACATGAGACATCTGTGTCCCTGTCTCCTCATGTTGGAAAGGCCCAGCTCTACAGAGATGGGGTAACTGAGAGGCATTTCCAAGGATTTTGTTCCATTATCAATCTTGTAGAAGTATGAGATATAAGAGATGTAAAACTCAACGCCATTCTATCAGAAGCCAACCTATTTCTTTGTCGCAATACCTTATGAATATTTTTCACCCTATTAGTTTTTGCCACACAATGCTGCTAATACTTTTAACGCCAATCACCTGTTATTTTACCCCACGTGGTCTTGCTACAGTGCATCTTCCACAGTTCTAATACTCAAAAATACCTGGTCTGTTTGCCAGGCCATCCTTTGGAACTTGTTTCCAGTTCAATTTCTCTCTCAACAATGTCTTCTCTATTCCATGGCCTTTCTAAGTCAGCACACCTTACCTCAGAGTTTGCATACAGGTGGACAAGACTACCTGAGCTTTCAGTCAGGCTTTGAGAATCCTCTACAAATCCATGTCTGACATCTCCCATTCTTTCTTTTGAAACACCCCTCAGTTGCCCTGTCTCTGTAGAGGTGGGTTTTTCCAACATCCCAGGGTCCAGCAGCTTCCCAAGGGGATGGCACTGCCTGGACCATCTCAAGGACTGCCTTATCAGGTTTATTATCTCAGTGTGGTCATTGCAGTCTACGTGAGATCATCTGAGAATGTTCTTGTTTCAATGTCTCCTTTGTTTGGTTTTTTAAATTGGGGAAAGAGGCTCTGCTTTCCACCTCCACTGACTGAATCAGGTGGATTATGACAGGACACAGGGGAACTTGCCACTGCCAGAGGACAGGGATAGATGGAAAATTGAGAAGGAATTGTTCCCTGTGAGGGTGGGCAGGCCCTGGCACAGGGTGCCCAGACAAGCTGTGGCTGTCCCTGGATCCCTGGCAGTGTCCAAGGCCAGGTTGGACACTGGGGCTTGGAGCAGCCTGGGACAGTGGGAGGTGTCCCTGCCCTTGGCAGGGGTGGCACTGGATGATGTTTTAAGATCCTTTCCAATCCACATCATTCCATAAAGTCACGACCATAGGAAACACTTGGATATTAAAGCTCTGTAATTAGGTTTTTGATTCCTCATTGTGGTGGAGAAAATTGAGATTTCCATCCTGTGGTGGGATGTTCTGTGGTTCTTCTCTGCTTTCATCTTCCCTGTTGGCTTTTTCCCAATTTTCCCAGCACTCGGGGATTCACGCTTGCTCCAAACATGACAGTGATGAGAAGAGAATCCAATCCATGAGGGCAAAGTTAATTTATCTTTAGAGACAGGCATCTTCCTCGTTCCCCACCTGCTGCAATGAGCACAGGGGGAAAAGCTCATGATGCACCACCAAAAGCAGCTGGAAATGGCTCAATCCCTCCTTCCACAGCAAGTTTGGGCTCTTTGGGCACAGCTGAGCTTCCAAGCTTTCACCAGCCATGTGCAATAAGAGGTTTCAAAGCCTCTGAGCTTTTAAAAAAATAGCCAGAGGTACAACAAGCAACTGATCTCCTCCACCAAACTCCTCCTCCTTGATCCAGGATGTGGGTGATTGGCATCAACTCAGCAAACTGGCTGCTGGACTTACTTCGATGGGAAAATTCAAATATGGGATTTCCCTGTGAGCAGCTGAACAATTTTAACTGCAAGAGGCCCAGTGAGCCCTGAGGTGAGCGCCCAGCGAGGAGAGCGGTCACCACTTGTCACAGATGTGAGTGAAAACAGGAGGGTTTCAGCAGGAAGTGTCAGGCAGTTCGAGCTGCAGTGTTAAAAGTTCTGGCTACAATATCGAAAATTTCTCTTCCCTTCTCACCCAGAGGCAGGCAAGGGCAAGGTCCTGCCGGGGCAGTAACTCTGATGCTTGGTGCCATTGCCCCCATGTCACCACGGATCAGTTTGGAATGAAGATCTGACAATCTGGCCCTCACAGAGATGTTTAAATATTAATACACACCTCTATTTACTCACATTTGGATGTTAAGAGGCCAGCTAGAGAAAATAATAGCCGCTGTCAAACAGATATCAATAATAATAACCACAAATCTGGCTGGGCAAGAATGTGTTGTGCTTACATGTACACAACTGTGTTCATGCGTCTCTCCAGAAGTGGAATTAATTTATTGGACATGCAGTAAATACCAAAATTTGGGGTTTGTGATGCTCGCTGGCAGCCAGGACATGTGGGATTAATTAGTTGTAACAAACAATAGCCTGGCTGGGAGCTGGGATGGGGAAGGAGGAGGAATGGGAATGTGTGATGTGCCCTTTGGCTGAGCAGCTGGTCCTGATCAACCCCAGCTTTGAATCAAAGTGGAAATCAAAGGGAGCAGTCTCAAGGACATGGCACTAAACAGATGACACACACTCCATTTATTTCAGCTAATTACTGAAGGTGGCCAGAATATAGATATTTGCAGCCTGTGAAATATTAATGTGGAAAGAAATCCAATCGATGCCAGAGTGTTTGCAATTTTATGTTTAAAGTATTAGACTCAATATTTGCAAATATTCAATTCAGGTAGAAGTTAAAAGTATCAAACTGCCTCTTTGCCCTTTAAATGCCTCATAAATTAGGTGGTACTAGGTCATCCTTGGAAGGCAAACAGTTGGATTGACAGGTTTTGTGTATATAAACAGATTTCCATTCTCTAATCCCATCCTTGTTTGTACAGGCCTCTGTCCAAAGCCCATTCAAATCAGTGGAAAGAGTCTTGTTAACATCAATGTTTTTCTTTTATGAGGCTTTTAACAGAGTTTGATACGTGGTGCCTCAGCTACCATCTGTGGGGCAGATCCCTTCAGAGTCTGGGGGCCTGACTGCAGGCAAAAATTCATCATCAAGAGATTTATGGGGCTGAGGTGCCCAGTAACCACCCCAGTGTAGCCCAAATCTGCCACAGTGAAGTCTGTAATTATTTTGATCTACAAAAGCTAAACTTGTAGTTCTTGTAGAGCCATACCTCAGTTCTGAATCAATTTAGAAAATAAAGGACTGATGTTTATTTGTATGGCAATGCTCAGAGTTGGGCTCGGAGCACATTTGTTCTGTATTTCACAGATCTCCCAGTGTTTTGATCTCTGCACAGCCCAACATTTGTCTGTGTTTAGCTGAAATCAGGATTTCCTTTGTCTCATCTCATTTGGTGCTTTCCTCAGGCTTGATGAAACTCCTCAGATGCATCAGTGTTTGCCTCATATTTGTTTATTTTTTCTGCATTCTTGCCACCTGTTCAATAATGCAGTTCTTAAGGGGTTTGGTTTGTTATTTCTTTTTAATTCACGTAGTGCAGGTCTTCTCTGGGACGTGTGTGTGAGGAGGGGTCAGTGAGGGAAGGCGAGGAGAGGATAAAATGGACAGTGCAGGCAAACACGGAAATAATCCAGCAGAGAGAGTTTGAATTTATAAAAATAAACTGATAGTACTTTAATTGAGATGTTTATCAAGATAATGAAAGCTTGGAGAGAGATCAGTGAGTGAATGAGGAGGGAAAGCTGAATCACAGGGATGTTATTCAGGAAAAACTGGAGATATTTTGGTGCGAAATGGGGGCGAAGCTCTGAAGAGTGTGTGAAGTTAAAAACATGACAGGTTTGGGGTGTTACTGGCATTTCTGTGGTGATTTTGTTCACTAGAAAGGAGAAATGGCAGAGTGACACATAAAGCATCGAACTGACAGCTGAAAGCACTTGAGACCTGGTCACCAAGAGACACCAGCACAGAATTCCTCATGTGCTGCCCTTTTCCATTCCTTTGGTGTCCCATCTCTTAAACTTCCCTTCTCTGAGCAGCCCAAAGTGGAGCACTCCTGTGACCTAGAACACAGATTTTAATTTTAAAGCTTTTGCTTAAACTTCTCATAACAGGAACTCTTTAGGAATGAACTTCCTGGCCCTAGGTGGGTATCCCATGAATTTTAATATGACCTGTATTGCATCCTAATTGCCATATGTGACAAGCAATGTGGTTTTTAATGAGCTTTCTTTCATCTACCAGCCTTTATTTTCTCCTCAGCACTTCTAAAATATGCAGAATAATGAAATGTTCACTGTTCCATTTAAGAGCCCATCCTTTAAAGAATGTCACAACAAAAGAGGACAAGGGATGACTAAGAATGAACAATGAGCAATAGCCTCAAAATTGGCCAAAGCTTTTTGATTAGCATCTTTCCTTACCCATGGCTTCAATGAATAATGTAACATGAGAAAGAAAAAAAAAAATGGGAATAAACACATTTGATTATGCCAGAGAAAACCACTTTCAAAGATAATTCTTCCAGCAGCCTTCTCTGAATTCAACCCCATGTTTCAGGTGAGAAAAATATCTCTTTAAAAACATCTCTTTAAAAGGGGGATGATTTCACTGAATAGATTTTAATAGTCTCGACCTGAGCCTGGAGTCGTTCCTGGAATGCCAGCATATTATGAGACACTCATTAGCTGAATTCAGTCTTGGGCTTTAATGTTATTATCTGTTCAGTGAGCTGGCTAGACAGGTCAATCCCGTGGCTCACAACCAAATTTCACTTATTTCTTTTGGGTTTGGAATGAAGGTTTCTGTCAGCTGCATGAGCTTCAAATCTGTCAGAAAGATGAAGTGGTGGAAGTAGAAGCTGTGGTGCAGAAGAAGTAATTTCCTGCATTTTCAATGTGTGAGCTGGGATTTTTTAGGTCTTGCCCAATTCACTGTCTGTGTAAAAAGCAAACTACCGAAGGACTGATGGTCTGAGTACAGAGTTGGGATTTAAGTGTCATGTTCACTCAGTGCTTGCTTGTGATTTTATTATGCAAAGGATGCTCTGGGTTTGGTCTTCTTGTCAGGCCTCTGGGAGGTGATGTCTTGTGGGATTCTTTGGTCTGTGTAAATATAAATCTGTGCCTTTAACGCTGGGTACTCAAGGAAAATGGGAGCAAACAAAGCTGTGATGTAGTTAAAATTACTTGCCTTTTAGAATGCACTTTCAAATTCAGTGCCTGGGAAATGAAATGAGGATGTTCAGAGGAAACTGGCCAGCCCCGAAGACGGCTCTCCACCACTGCTGCTGTCTGATTATTTTCCTGATGAGGTTTCCTAAACCACAGATTCCTGCATCTGTCAGGGTCAAGCCTTGCTCCTCTGGAACCTTCTTCTGACTATTTCAACTTCAAAAGTCGTTTGGTGGGGTGTTTGCATATCTAACCAAGCAATGAGAAACACCTACATTAAACCATTAGTGCAGTGTTAATTCATTACTTCTGATGCAAACATCTACAATTTCCTTATGGCACAGCAAAAGGAGCATTTATGATTCCATTCCCCTGCTGTTTTAACATCCCAGTGTGGGCAGGAACGGGGTATTCTGGCTGTCTGCTCTGTGCTGGGAGGGATGGAGCACTATCAGAGAGGAGCAAGGCACTTTATTGTTCGTGCACTCGCCAGGCAGTGCTAAATCAACTTGGCAGGTGTAAAAGGAAAACTGTTTCTCTTTTCCACCCGTAGCTAAAAATGGCAAGGAAACAAAGGTGAGAAAAACAAGGATAATGAGGAGATGCCAGATGGTGACTCAGGGAGTCAGGGTGTCTGTGAAGGCATCTGGGGGAGTGTGTGCAGGTCACTTAGGGCATCCTCAGAGCACTTGGGTTTAGCTCTTGATCCCTCCAGCCCTGCTCGAATTGAATTACCAAGGGTATTCTGGTGAGTCTGCTGATAGACATCTTAAGTCCTCTTTTGGACATAAAATGGTTCCCTTCTGGTGGGGAAGGCTTTGCACCATCTTAGTGTGGGTTAAATGAAGACAAGGAAGGACAAGGGCTTCATTCCTTATTTGCTCGGTGGTTTACATCATTTTTGCAAACAAAAAAAAGGCTTTAAGGTGACTTTCCGATTCTGGAGGGCTGGTTGAAGGAGCTGTCTTAAAAATGGGAGTCAGCCCCAATAGACTGTGAAGCATATTTTATAACAGCGCATTTCAAAGAATTACATGAGATAATACTACTGTGTCAGAAGTGGGGAAACTCATTTCACTCTTGGTTTAGGAGGAGTGAATAGTTTCCTATTCTGACACACGAATGCCCCCCAAACCTGCACTGTCTGGGCTCTGTGGGGCTGGATTGCTGGGATTTGACATTGCAGAAAAGTGAAAAAAAAACCAAAAAACAAAACAAAACACCCAAAAAAACCAAAAAATAAAAACAAAAAAAAACCCCCCAAAACCCAAACAAAAACGCAAAACAAACAACAAACAAACAAACAAACACAAAAAAACAAACAAAAAAACCCCAAAAAACCCAACCAAACAAAAACAGGCTGGCAAGCTTCAGAGGACCACAGTGACTTGCAGTAGCTGTGACTCATGGCTGGGGCTGAGTTGATTCAGGGGTGAAAGTACCCAGATATGGGATTCATCTTCTGTTTCTTTGTGGTTATTTCCCTGTAACTTGCACAGGTCTGTAAATAACAGTAAATAGAGTTTTGCTCCTGCTTTCACACAAGCATCAGCAGGATGCTGTGATTGCAAAAGTGCTGCTGCATCCAACATGCCAAGCAAGGAACGCAGTAAAAGTTGTGCACATAAGTTAAACAGAGATCACAGTTCCATGTCTTTTTACTTTCTGCTACACAGTGTACCTGCTCTGTAGCTTCTAGCTACTGACACAGAAAATATTACTTTCAAAGTGGATAGTGGAGGTGATTAATTGAGCTTTTTTTATAAGGGGGGTTAATTACTTACAGATTTATTTTGTGGTTTACTTTTTTCTAAAAAAAATGAACTGCCAGACAATTTGTGTGACTCTACATCAGCCTGGGGCTGCTGGTGAATAATTTAAGGTATGTACCTGGCAAAACTGTTCTCCTATAATCATTCCCAAAGACTAAGTCCAGCTGAGGTCTTCCATGAAGTTGATAGTAAAGAATCATGTGTGTATCTGTAGTTATAAACTTAAAAAAATATGGGAATTTTGGAAATTCTTCAATGGGACTCAGTTGGATAAAGCACCAGAGTCCTCTATGTCAGTTCTTAGTTAGAATTTTGTTTCTCATCACAGGCTGGATGGGAAGTACCCTATCCCAGAGGACAGACCCAGTTTTATCCCAGAGTGTGTAGACTGCAATGTCTTTAAATTCCAACCAAAAACTCCAATGAGAGCTCTGCCAAAAGTAAATCTGAGCTATATATGGTCTATATGGATGGCTGGTGGGGAGGCTGGAACTTCCCATGGTAAATCTGGGGTGGATTTGGGTTTGTTACAAGCTGGGGCTGACCCAAGGACGTGGGGATGTGTCCCAGCCTTCAGTGCATGTCCCTGGAGCAGGAGGCTCTCCCCAGGTGAGGTCAGAGCTCTCACACTGCTGGGGAACAGAGGGATGAGGACAGGAGTAGCCAGACGCAGCACACACCCCAGCTAAGACAGAGAGCAAAGTGTCTGAGAGCTCTCCTGGGGGATATTTTGTTCCTCAGGCTCCTCTGGATAATTTTGGATCCCAGCAGGGGTCTGCAGTCCAGAACTCCTGCAGGCTCCCCCGATGAGTGGCTCAGATCAGCTCCTTTGCCTTTCATTAGGTACGTGGAAGTGACAAAAAGGGACCCCAAAAATCCTGATTCCATCTGGTAGTGGAACAAAGGGTTGGGGAATCATGTACAGAATAAGAAATGTGAGTGGACTCTGAGTGTTCTTCCAAAGACCTTTAGAAGTGTTGACAAAGTGAGTCCAGGTACTGCAGGAGCCAAGAGATGGACGAAAGGCATGAGCCTCAGAGAAGAAAGTGGATAAAATTCTCAGCTGCCAAACTTGCAGGAATGAGGGCTGAGGGACCTGAGCCTGGTAGCATGTGGAATACAAAATCCTGCAGACACATCTGATTTTTTCCATATCCCAAATATGTACTTGGCTTTTTTAGTCCTCGAATCCCAGTCAAATTGCGATCAGATATGTAGACCCCCTGTTGTCTTACGAGAGGAATAAAATGGGAAACTCTAAAAAATATGATAAAAAACCATGCTTGTATGGAGTTAGTGCAGATAAAATGCCAAAGAACTCTTTGAAAAAGTGGACAGAAAATAGCACAAAACTTTTCCTCTGTGACTCTTCCGATATTTCTGCTCATTAATCCTGAATCAGATTTTTTTCCTTTCCAATTAGGAAGTGGAAAAATGAGGAGTTTTATGCTCAGGGAGGCTTGAAAGCCTTGAAGCTTTCCCTATTCCATAGCTTTTCAAGTGCAGAATACCTGCACTTAGGAAATACTTTTGGTTCCTGTGCATGGGAAGGAGGATGGATTCTCCAAGGCAGCACTGGAGTTAATAAGTCCCAAATCATGACCTGAACTTTTCACATTAACACATTGATGTTTTGCAGTGGAGATGAATCTCTTGGTGACAATGTGGGCACTTTTCTCCGGGGAAAGGATGTCAAACCTCACTGGGCAACTGGTAAAAATTAGAGTTTATCTAAATGCACTCCTGAGCATTCCTCCTTGGGTCCCCAGGCTGGGAAATGCGCTGCCTTCAGCTTGGATTTTTGGGCTTTCAGCCTGGAGCAGGCAGACGTGAGTGCAGTCAGTTTTTATACTCACTAATAACTCAGATTCCAATCCATTTGGAGCTCCTGACACACTTTGCCTTGAACCAGTGAGGCCTCCAGTGTGCTAAACGTGGAGCCTGTGATTATGAGCCTTCGCTGGACCACAGCTGAATTGTTAAACAAAGCAGAAAAGATGTTTGGACAGAATGAATTTTGGGAATCTTTCACGGGCTGCAGAAGGCTGCATGACCGTAGGAAGCTGGAATAGGGAGAAAGGAGCTCTGAACACTCAGCCATTTGGCTCCCACCCTTGGAGATGTTTGTCTGAACCTTGCTTGAACTGCTTTATCTCCTTTGCTCCATAGCTTGGAGCTGGAGCTTCCCACCAACTTCCCAGGTTAAGCTCCAAACCTTCCCTACAATCCTCTCAGAGATACCCAAGAGCAATGTCTTCCTCAATTTTAGCATTTTTCTTTCTGCAGACAGGAAGCTCAGAGCCTTGAGAAAATGCTGAGTGTTCAGAATTTGAAAGGCAATACCAAGCTTTCAAATCCACACATTCCTGGTGCTCGCTTGGGCTTGAGGCATTTAAAAATTTATTGAGTTATTTCCGTAGCTGAGTCTTCTGTGATTAGTTTGAGGGCAGGTAGAGAGGGGGAAAGGTGAACAGAGTGACTCAGGAATGTCCAAATGTCATCCTCACAATGGACACGTGAAAGCTAAAAAGTCACCTGAGAGCTGAAATCTTTGGGAAGATGAGCAAAAACTCAGGGAATCACACCTGATGGAATGTGGGAAAGGGAGAGCCTGGCTGCAGAGGGGGCTTTCTGAGCTCCTCACAAACCATGCCTTTCTCTAAAATTATTTTGGGGAGGAACTGATTCCCTTTGCAGGCTGGGCTCTGTCCTTAGATTTCCCATGTTTTCTGGGGATTCCTGTGCTGCCCTGGGGTTTGTGTCCCCTGAATGAGCACAAATTGGAGACCTTTTCCCAAGGGAAGCCCCTCTCATGCACCCCTACAATTCCCCTCCTCTTTTCTTCTTTATTTATTTCTGGGGTTTGGTTTGGGGTATGGGTTTTTTGGTTGTTGGTTTGGGTTTTTAATTTGGTTTTTTTCTTAATAAAAGACTGTACTCACACTTCAGTCCAGGCCTGGATTTGATTTTCTCAGATCTCAGAGTTTTATTTATTTTTTGACATGTTGCTTCTTGATGCTTTGAACTCTTAACTCCTCTGCTCTCAGGGTACTTCTCAAGGGTGCAACAGCTTGGACATAGTGGGCTTTAAAGGAAACAAGAAAGCCCTGTTATATGAGTTCCTAAATCTTTTGCTTTTCTGCACTTCTGGATATATCCAAAGAACCTCTGGTTATTTTCTGTGTGCACCTGGCCAATTTTTTATCCCTCCACTGAAGCAGTTTTCCACTGTTTGGGATTTAAATGTATGAGTTACTTCTTACATTTTAGTGCTGTTTTATAGCTGTGTATCAAAGAATGCTCAAGAATTCAAAGAATTCTGTGTATTCAAAAAATACATAGTCTATCAAATGAAAAATCAATTAAATGAAAAAAAGTAATTAAGTGAGAAGCAGACAACCCAACCAAACTTATATTTTCTTTTTCTCTGCTCTAGAACTTACAAACTGATTCCTTTTTAAGGGTTGGGAAGGAGTACAAAGCTTGAGTTCAGGTTTATTGTAACCACGCAAATTACCTCTGGAGTCACTGTCTGGGCAACAGCTCCAGGCAATATGAAAACTTCTGTGCCTTCTGAGAAGTGTTTGGGTTTATTAATTTCTCTTATTGTTTCCTATAAAATAATAACAACAGATGTGATGCTAGAGGAGAAAAAGAAGCGTATAAATGTCTAAACTTGCTAGAGCAGACACACCAGGTCTTCATAAAACTCAGACCTTACACTTTATAAAAGGTTTTAAAACCAAGCTGGATTGCTCTGAGGTATTTCCTGTCACAGGCTCCTTATATAGGTCGAGTATTTATCCCAGATGTGCAGCCTGGCAGAGGGCTGGGCAGGGAGGGAGGGCAGGGTGACAGCTCCAGAAGAGCTGGGGCTGGAGCCGAGCCTCCCAGAGATGCTCCCTCAGTGCTGCTGGAGGAGGAAAGGGTGGGAATTCCAAGGGGTGAGGGTTGCCTTGGCAATCCCAGCCCACCTTTGAGGGTGTTGCTTGTGCATGGAGCTGTGTTTGCAGTTTGTTGGTGTGTTCACCAGTGAGGAGCAGCACGTTGTTGGGGAGATCTCAAATCGACAAGGATGAGTTTTTCCCAAGGCAGCAGAGAGAGGAGGACTGATGATCTGGTCAGAAGGATGATCCTCACCCAGGTCTCGCTGCAGATACAGACTGCTGCTGGTCTGCACTCTGTTGGCAATTTGAGTATTTTTAATTTCATAATAAAAATGTGAAAGATGACATCTCAACTCTCAGCTGAGATGATTAGTGACTCTGGGCTGCCTAAAGGCACAGCTTGTGCTGCTCCATCAGCGTGGCTCTGGAGTTCTCTGGCTTGCACCAGGAGCTAAGTCAGAAAGCTGAAGGGGTAGAAAACAGCCTATGAAACCCCAAACTGAAGGGCTGAGTGGTTCTACCCACATCCATGATTTACTCTTTGAGTTACATCATCGAAGGAAGTTAATGCGTCTGTTTCAGAATCATTTTCAACTGATTTTCTGCCTTGTTGAGTAAAAAAAAATACAGTTTTGTCTGTGCTGGAGCTTAACTGGATTAAAATTTGAATAACATTAAGTGAAACCGACTGGGAAGCTGCTGATTTCAGTCCTTCTCGAGTGTAAATTTAGCTCTTGGGAGTGGAGGTGACTGTAGCAGTGGGGATGGAATTTAATGGCTCGTCACTGCTAATGAGAACTTCACAGTTTCTCGGGTTTTTCCCCGCTCCATGTGTGTGGGCTTCACCTCTGAGCTCGGGAGAGTGAGAAGGTGGAAAGCTGGGTGATATCAGAGTAGTGCCATTTATTCCAGCGGAATTAGGTGTTTCCAGAGGATTTCTGAAGCTGTTCTTGTGTACCTCAGCCCCAGGTGAGCAATTCTGATTGTCAGCCCCTTTCCTGGGTCCTCCCACTTGGACACTTCCTTTGGACCACCTCAAATCCATGTTTTGTTTGTTTTTTCCCAAAAGCATGGCTGTGTTGCAAAATCCTCAAAAAAAAACAACAAAAAAACAAAAACCCAAAAAAAAACCCCAGCCGGAATTCTCAATAAATGTGGATGTCTGGGACCGGGAATTATGGATACTTTCCAGTTTATTTATGTTTAAGAAAGTTCATGACTGTGTTGTCACTCTGCCCAGGGAATGTTCTATACCAACCATGGATATATTGGATATATTTAGTGCTGCATAAAATTCCTGCTGCAGCTCTCATGGAGGGGAATAATTGGACCACAAGGCAGTTTCATACTCGTACAACTTCTTACATATTTATCCTATTTTTGGCAAAAGGCACTCAAATTGGGTTGCTAACATGGTTAAACTTGAGCACCTCTGAGATGTCTCATTTATTGAGCCAGGGTTGTATCTTAAGATCAGAGTTATTTCTGTCTTGGTTTTATGCTTGTTAATAGCATTCCAAGTTTTAATGTTTATTTTTGATGGCTGCAATTAATGCTCTGAGTGTAGAATCTTTGCTCTTGCAGTACACCTCAGTGACCTGGTATTTTGAGCTATTTCTGGCACGAAGATGTGTTTTTAATGGTGATTTTTGTCCTATACCCAGCCATTGTGCAAGTGGTCTGTCTCGGTTTTGTTCTCCATTTTTTTGGCTAAGCCTGTTTGTTTGGCTCTGGAAAAAAGGGGATGGTTCTCATTTTTGATGGCTGTACTCAGTTTTGTGGCTTCAGCTGGAATTACAGGAAGTCTTCACCCTGTGCTTCAGAAAAAAAGCATCAGAAGAGACATTTTGAAATTAACAGCACAAAATTCAGCCTTTGTCAAAGCTCATAATAAAAAGTTAAGAACTGATATGATTTTTTTGAGGCTGGGTACTTTTGGCCACTGAAGAAAATGTGTTTTCTTCAGAATGATTAAATGAGCTACTTTGTAGACAGAGGGAAGATCTTTGCAGGTGTGGGCACAAATTGGAGGGCTCCTTGTGCCACATCACAGATCCCATCCTCTGCCAGGCTGGTGGCAGCAGAAGGCAGCTCAGGGAGGGAATGTGATGTCTGGAGTTTAGATGAACCTCTTCAGTCTGAAAGCCTGGCCAGGAAACTCCCAGGCACTCTGGAAACTCCTGCCTCCAGCTGTGCCAGGAATAATAGAAGCTCTTCCTGCTAAATGTCTTGTTGCATCTGGAGCCAGCCACAACCTGGGCTTGTGTCAGAGAAAAGAAAAAAAAAAAAGTGAAAAGCTAATGAGAGAAAATGAAAAGGTGTATTTTCAGAATCTCATTTTGTTTCATGCCAGGCCTGACCTAAAGAACCCAGATAATTCTTCATTTATTCTTTATTTGTTTTTACACCTTGAAGAGCAATCAAGAAGTGTATGTTGCAGCGCTGTGATAAATATTTCCTCCTGAGAGAAGTCCCCGATGTTGAAGACCTCAATGCAACATTTGTTGCTTGTCCTGGAAAAATATACAGTTTCAGTCCAACATTAGCCAATAATTAATGTGGTCTTAGGACAGGAAATGTTGGCATCTCCCCTAATTCTTTATTTGATCTGTGGTCTGGGACCATAATTCAGTGTTTTAATTTCTTGTTTTAAGTGCACTTTGCTCGCTTTGGTCTCGCAGTGCTCTGGGAATGGGTTTTTCAGAAAAAGTAAATAAAAGCAAAAAGTGTTTGAGGAACTTTCAGCTGCCTCGAGATGCTGCTTCAAACGATCTGGGGTGTAGGGTGGTCTGAATTCAGGCCAGAAAAGAAACCTGTAATTGTTGTTAGCAACACTTGAGATACGAGCAGAGTCAGAAAACCACTCAGACTGAAATCCATGGATGTTTTTCCGGGGAAAAGCTGGGCCATAGCAACTGTGGAGTGTGAGTCATGAACATCTGTGGGAATTTCACACTTCCATGATCACATCATCAAAACAGCGACATTCAGAGGCCAGATTTGCACACACACACACACACCCCCCCCTGCCCAATGCCCTCATAAATAACTATAAATTATTTATGTAATATATATATAACACAAATTATTTAGAAAATGGAAAACTTTATTCTGTTCAACTCAGCCCCTACAAAAGCTGTCCATCACAGAAAAGCAGTCAAAAGATATTTTCAGCAAGGAGAAGGTTGTCAGAAATGGGCTTTTTTTTACTGTTATTTCACCTCGCAGGTGCATTGCAGTATTAAAGCTCTTTGAATACCTGTGACCTAAGCACAACTTCAGCCACAGAAATTAGACTGCCAGAGTTCCCATTAAGAGCTTCTGCTGTTGGAAGATGAATTATCAACCACACTTTTCATAAGAAAACCTCTAAATTTAGCTGCTAGGGCGAAGTGTTATGATATTTGGCCTCATTAAGAAATTTTTGTGCAAGACCATAAAGAATAAGAGGAATGGTATAATGATCATTAAAGTCTTAGTTCCCACAAAATATACACTTACTGGTGTGCTTAATTTACCTGTAGCTGTAGGTAAATTCACAGTTTTGCCTCTTAACTGCAATGTTGAAGTGTTTTGTTTAAACAGGACTTAAATCCTGTATCTCCCCTGGCATAGGAGATTGTCAGACTGCACAAAGCTGATATTTCTCCATTTCCAGATCCCAGAATCTCTGCTCATGAGGAGTTAGAGCAGCACTTGTAGGAATTGAAGAGGATTACAGGTATGGCTCTTATGCTATGGACTGAAGAGGAAACATGATGCTTCTCTCTGCCCTTCTGTTTGAAAAGCTAAATGTATTCCAAACTTGATGGAAAATTCTCTTCAAGTTAAGGAATTGTTTGTCTGCTTTGCCTCTGAAGGAGGAGGACAAAACAATTTCCTAAATGCATCTTTATTAGATACAACAGCCATAAAGGCAATCTGGATTCATCTGGCATCATATATTTAGACCAGAAGGAAATAAAATAAAGGAATAATTTAGGCAATGAACACAAGTGTTTTCCTTGCTAATACCGTTGTGTGCTACAGGAGAGCTAAAATTGCAGCACAGCAGCTGTAATTACACTGCAGGGGTGAGGGAAACCACACTGGCTCTGCAGAAGGTGGGGGTTTTGACCAGAGCTTCAATTGAAGATGCTGCAGCAACAGGACAAAGCCATCATGAGGATGAAACTGCTTTCAAATATCCCCACACACGCTGAGATTGCAAATTGAGCCCCTGCTGGCTTGAGGAGGGAGCTCAGCTGCACATCCAGGTGTTGTTCTTGCTGTAGGCAAACCTGGAATAAGAGGTAAATTCAGGTTTCAGGAGATGAGGTGGAGGCTGAGCTAATTCCTCAGGGTTTCTCCTGCTGATTTCTGGGGACAGGGGATTTCCCACAGTGCCCAGGTACCAGAAGTGCCTTGGTGCCCTGGCTGGGACTCCTGGGAGAGGAATAATTGACAATAATGGCCATTGAGATGTGGCCATTTAGCGTTGCTGTAGGAAAGGTGTTCTGGAATGCAAACCTCACAAGAACACACTTCCACAGACAAATGTTACCAGCTCTGAATCCAAGCCCTGTCTCTTTTTACAGCTTGGAATTAATTCGTTTGATCCAGACATCTTATTAATGGTTTCTGAAGTGAATACCTATCCATGGCTGCCAATCACACACAAAATCATGTTTGAATACAGGCCAGGAAGGAAGAAATGTCCACAACAGCCCCTTCCCTGCACCTTCAACCTTAATGTTTGCTTTTTGTCTCTCTGAAGCAGAACTGCAGTTTTTTAGTAAGTTCTTATGTGCCCAGGACGTGCATTTCAATGTCTCAAAGCCACAGTTGAATTCCCTGTGTTTTCTAATGATTAAATTTTCAGCTGGGTAAAGAAACAACCAGATAACTGGGTCATTTCCAGCTGAATTATGCAATAGATTCACACAAATCTCTGGTCATTCCTGCTGTCCAGTTTCTGTGGCTTTCCCCAAGGTTTTTTCAAACTGGCATAGAGAGTACAAAATCATTAAGACAGCCCTACTGATTGGGTGGCAATTTTCATTGTTTCGTGAAATATTTCTTCAAGTTAGATAAAATGTATTAAAGCAATACTTTAAAAAGTAAAGTTTTTTATGAATGCCATAAATCAGTTTCTTTTCCCATATGTTTTTCAAAGCTGGGCTGTCCTGGTTATCTCCAGTAGCTTTAAGAAGCAGGGGACACACACCCCAACAGAATAATTTATCCAAAATTAAATTCAGTATGACTCAGGTTTTGGGGTTTTTTTCAGTAGTGATATGACAAATCCAGGTGGATTTTGTTGTATTATAATGGGTAAATTTGAGGGCATCCGAAGAGGATATATTGAAAAATTTGTCCCCATCATCTCTGAACATTACAAAATGTTGTTCTGATCTACGTGCTCCTCTTTTCATTCCTTTGTTGATGTTGGAATTCGTATGCATGTGGAAAACGCTTCTATTCCTAAAGTGTTAATATTCAAATATTATGGCTATAAATAGAAGTCATAATTTTATTTTAAATCAAAAGTCTTCTCTTATGGAAAACTGCATGACTACCATACATCCAAGCTGCTGCAAACAATAGTCTTGATGATTCCAAGAATGTAATCCCCATGCAGGGTTACACAGATGGAAATATCTAAAGGTCTTTGAATGCAAATCCTGCTGCTCTGCTCCCAGTTTGGGATGTCCACTGGAGAAAGAGGAGCCAACAGTGGAAGAAAGTATTTTCATTAATTTTCAGTCAAGTATTGCAGCAAAATATTCAGGTTTTTTCTTACCAAGATAAAAGAAAAAAAAATGATTTGGTTAGTTAGTGACGTCACAGCTTAAAGTCTAGAGAAAGCAGGTGTTCTCCTGTTAATTTATATGGATAACTGTAAAAAATAAATTCCAGGATACTGTTGAGTTGGTGGTAAAGATCCTCGTGATCTCACTTGGAATATTGGAAGGTTTGAGCAGATTGGGAGGGAGAGTGTTGTGAATGATGCATTGCAGGGTTTTCCTCAGAGTTACCTGTTCTGCCTGTGGTAGTCCCTGCCTGCTCACACAGCCCAGTCTTGGTTTCATTGACAGCTCCTGCTAAACTGAGCATTTCCTAATATTGGCCTGGTAATCTGATGTATCCACAAGAAGTAATTCATCCTTGAAGAATAAAGAGCAGTCAAGTGCCTTTCTCTGAGAACCACCTGAACATTTATTATTAAGCTTCAATTCCTCTAGAAACAAACACCAGAATACTCTGGGATTTTTTTTTTTTCAGCCTGGAAATGCCCATCTTGCAGCCTAAATCCCCAGGCAACTCAGGAATTCTGCAGCTTTATAGTGAGTTAATAACATTCCATTCTGAATGAAACCAAACCCGCTTCTCGTACCGGCATGGGCAGGTGAATGTCACTGCAGGGAACCTCAGCCTGCTCTGACAGGCAGCTGCCAGGCTCAAAAACGGTGCATTTCCTACAGGTTTCATCAAAAAAGGGTTTTGCACAGCCAGGAGCAGTGGTGGGTAAGGATTGTGCATCCAGTGGAGCAGGGATGTGACGCCTGGGGTAGCTCCATAAACCTTTGCTGCAGTCTGGCAGCAGAGATCAGGATGTGAAACACAGAAACTTTCCAACTTTTATTTTATAACTCCCAGCAGGAGCTGTAGATGGCCCCTTGCCTTTGGTAGGGGCAGCTTAAACATTGAGTTAAATGATATTTCGTGAACTGAGCGTGCAAAACCAGCTTGGCTTTTATTTTTCAGCTGGCCTTTGTTTTCAGCTCAGACCTGGCACAGGTAGTTCTGGGTGACTTTTGAGTGTGGGGAATGTTGAGATTGTTCGCAGAGGAATATACACCAAAGTGCCAAAGCATTCTCAGGATTGCACCATGAGAATTGATTTCCAAACTTGCCTGGAGGACCAAACTTGTTAAAAAAAGGCAGGCAGGCAGTTCCCAACGATGTAATTTACTCCCAGTAGAGATCTGTCAGAGCCTGAGACTTCTTCCAGTTGGGGAATGATGAAGGATGCAACACTCTATAAGGAAATGAAATTAAAACAATCAGACAATCAAACCAAAATCCTCCCAGCTATTCCTTCCTCTGGCTTTCATTACACATCCTGTATCTTCTCTGTTTTGGGTAATTGAATTGAAAGCTCTTTGAAATGAGGAGCTGTCTACATTTCAGCTCTTATGTAAGACTCAGAGCACTGTTGGTACTTTAGAAAATACATTCATTTTTAGCTTTTGTCTTTACTACTTCTGAAGGAGACGTTTGGCCCTGGATTTGTGTGAGAACTTCCTAAGGATGAACAAAGAGCCAGCGGCGTGAATTGACAGCCTGTAACATTTTTCCTGAGGGATTTTAGTTTGTTATGAACTGAGGAGGGGTCTGGGAAATCCCACATCTTGCCAGTTTGTGCCTAATAATGCCAAACTTCACCTGGAAGTTAAATACAACCAGGAGGAGATTCTCAGGTACATTCCCACTGTCCAGGGCAGAGTTCCCGTCCCTGGAGGGATTTAACAGAGGTGTGGATGTGGCACTTGGGGACAATAGTGGTGAACATGGCAGTGCTGGGGGAATGCTTGGATTTGATGATTTTCCAGGGCTTTCCCAATACAAATGATTCTCTCATACTCTGATAACCTCATGACATTTTGGTGAGTGGCTAAAAAGCCAAACATTTGTCTGATAATCACAAAACAGATTTTTCCCGACCTCTTCTCTTCCAAAGCCAGAGCTCCGAGCACTGCTTTGCTGAAGTAATGGCATTTGCTTTTTTGTCCTCAAGGATGTTGCAGAATTTGGGGCTTAGAGAGATGGTCCTTGGTTCAAAAATTGCTCTGTTTGTGCTGAATTACCACCTCTGCAGAGCTCAGCTCTCTCTGGACTCTCAGACCTCTGGAACAGATGCTGTTGTGCAACAGGAGGGACTCTGAGTGAAGTTTCCAGAACAGATTTTAATTAGAAACGTAACTTCATACAGTAGCTTGGAATGAGTGCAGGGAGGTGGGGGGNAAAAAAGGGCGTTTTGCTGGTGTTTTGTACTGAAAAGCACTTAACAGGAAACACTGTGTGCCCCTGAGAAACTGAAGCACAGAGCAAGCAGTAACAACCATCTGAGCCCCTGGAAACGGTGTAAATCTGCATTGCCTCATTGATTTTCCTGGAGCTGCCATTTCTCATTGCCCTCAGCTCTGCTGTGCTCGTTTGTCCCAGGGAGGACCCCGGCCAGCTTGGCACTGCCGAAACCCAGAGACTTTGAATACTTGTTTGTTTTGTGTTGTTTTGGGGTTTTTCTTTTTGTTTTGTTTTGGTTTTTTTTTTTTTTTCCTGTTTAATTAAAATTTAATCAATCTTTTGTTTTGTAGATTGCCCTCCACTTGGTCTGGAGACATTAAAAATTACTGACTTCCAGCTCCATGCCTCCACAGCGAAGCGCTACGGCCTCGGGGCGCACCGGGGAAGGCTCAATATTCAGGTAACGTCAATTTTTTTTTTTTTTTTTTTTCTCCTGAGTGGGAGAATGGCTCCAGGTTGTGCTGCCAAATAAAGAGAACCGGTGGATAGTTATTGCTTCTGACTGCTTTGTCAGCTCATGTAATTCAAATGAAGGGGAAACACTGGGGTGGTAGAAGGGAGTAGGTTTGATGGATAACCTTTGGGCTCGTGGAGCTTTAGGAAAAAACTCCGAACTCGGTGTGCCAAAGCAGACAGACCTCTGTGAGCAAGCAGAGGTGGGGCAGCTCCCTTCCCAGCTCCAGATCATCCCAGCTCCCTTCACAGCCAGCCTGCAAGGAAGCTCTCACAGCAAGCTGCTTTTCCTCTTTGTTGTTTGCCTGTAGTTAATGACAGTGGTTAATTGAAAGTGTGGTTTCAAGTGAAACCCTTTCCCCAAGGCAGTTTTTTTTTCAGAAGCAGTGATTATACCATCCAAAAAGAAAAGCTTCAATCCAGAGTTCTCTAACATACAATCCTGTTTAGCTTCTTTTATTTAAGATGAAAAATGTGTTTAGGTGCTTTGCAGGACCAAGTGCCATTTTCCCATTTCTTGTGTTTTGGTTTCCCACTTCATTCTTAGGGCTGTTCTCTGAATTCCAGTCTGTCCAGACTAAAAATGTTACTTTGCATGATAAAGCACAACACTTAGA
Source organism: Sinosuthora webbiana (assembly GCA_013397395.1). NCBI lineage: Eukaryota > Metazoa > Chordata > Aves > Passeriformes > Sylviidae > Sinosuthora > Sinosuthora webbiana. The sequence goes on from VXBN01005889.1 coordinate 230,256, forward strand.
GTCATAAACAGGATATCAGCACCGAGCCAACAGTGGGAGATCTCTGAAGTTTATTTAATTTGTTATCTTTCGTTATTAGACCCCTCCGTTTGTGTTTTCTCCTCAGCTGAAGGGGTTTGATGCTCAGGGGACTAAAGACTGGGACTTCCCTCTGGAAGAGGGATCATCACCCTTGGTTAAAATCCCACTGCACAAACATCCCTCTGAGCTTCTCTCTGGGGAAAATACCTCCATACCCCTCCTGATTTTTTTTTTTTTTTTCCCAGTGTTTGTTTTAATATATTGAAGTTGGTCAAAAAGCTCAGGAAACCACTTTGGAAAAGCCAAAGCACAGAGGTGGGAGTGGGCTCTTCCTTTCCAATCCAGTGGGCAGGTTCATGGGGTTGTGCGCAAGTATTTATTGTCTTTTGAGAGCCCACTGAGGGAGTTTGCTTCTTTACTTCATATCTTCTGCTAGGAAAAAAAACCCCTCATGATCCCAAAAATGGAATGCAGATGATATTCAGGGGAGTTCTAGAGGAATGCTCATTTATTTTATTGCAGTCTTTGTTTATATAATGGCATAAAACCAAGGACTGTGATGGAAACCTCTGAGTTCTCCGTTGGTTCTGGCTGCTTACTTTTCATGCTGCTGCTGAAGTTCAATTTATTTAATCACGAGACCACATTGGTTTAGACCAGGAGTCCATCCAGTCCTGTCATCACCAGGAGTGTGGTAAAATAAATAGAGAGGTGATAAATAAATATATAATATATATAAAATAAATAGAGTGTTACCAATGGCTGATGCTTTCTCTAAATATAATCTCTAGGGAAGCCAAGGGCACAGTCTTTTACTGGGAAGCAAAACAGAAGAAAAATGCCGCTCAGCTCTTCCCAAAACTTCCCAAAGCTTGGATTAGACCAATTTTTTTTTTTACCCCTACTGAAACTGTAGATACAGTAATTCCCTAAACCCCTTCACCCCACAAGGTTACTACAACTTTTAAAAAAATTGGGCTTGCATTTATTTTTCTATAAAAACAGGTTTTTTTCAGGCTTAGTTAAAAATGAACCGCAGTAATACTTTTCTAAACCTAGAATGTGCAGGTCCCTGTCACTGGGGTTTCAGTCCTGCTGTCACTGGGGTTTCAGTGCTCTCTGTTTTACTCTGCACGAAGATTCCTGAGTTTCAGTCACATTTAGAGGGAATTTGCTTCTAGGCAGGGACAGGTACAGCAGGTGGCTGATGTGTCAGGTGGGTAATGAGGTCCCTGGTGATTTCTCTTCGCTGCTCAGCGCAGGAGGTTGCAGCCTGCTGGGGAGAGGCAAAAGGCACTGGGATTTGGGCTGCTGTGTTTTCCTGCTGCTCAGAACCGTAGGTGAAGGAAAACACTTGGCCCAGCTCAGTAACACTGATGTGCCGCTGGAATTCTGTCAACATGTGGGGATGGTGACAAGAAATTCCATGGGCTGCTGCCCTTGTCCGGTGATCTGGATATCCCCACGGAGCTGTCACAGTGTTCGTGGGACTGTGGTGCTCCCCCCTAAAATAATACAAAATCCTCTCTCTGCCCAGCCTCATCATCTGATGCAAAGTCAGCTGAGAAGCTCAGGGCTCTCCCCAGGTAACTGGCGCTGCCTCAGTTCACAGAGAATTTGCAGAGTAATTAAGTTTTTCAAAAGCTTTTCAGGGTTTGTTTTGGTTTCTTTTTTTTCCCCTTTTTCCTGTTTAGATTATCTGAAGCACATGAAATGAATCAGTTGGGGTGTGCTTTATTCCAGAGAATTGGATAAGACTTTGCCAGGATCTGCTTCTCTTGTGCCCTTGAATTGTGTGGGAGCTGATTTTCCTCCCAGTCCTGCCTGAATGTGAGGATTAAGGTGGGATTTCTCCAGGGCACGAGCCACGCTGGTAGATCCCATATTTTGGAGCTCTAACTGCAATAGTGGCACAACCAGGAGCAATTTAACATCATCAAGAGAAATCGTGGCATAAAATAATATTAGTTGAGGCTCTCTGCCTTCAGGGATAAAATCCATTAGTGTTTGTCACTCATACGATAATTAAGAGTGGTTGAAACGTGAATAATTTGTCTAACTATGTTTCTTTCCCTTCCTCATTTTCCTGGTGGGAGAAATCCAAACAGTGAAGATGAACCAAGTAAAGCAATCCCATGTCTGCAGACACAGACATTTGTGTAGGAAGGAGATCTCCCAGTGCCTGAAGGGGCTCCAGGAGAGATTGGAGAGGGACTGGGGACACGGGATGGAGGGACAGCACACAGGGAATGGCTTTAAGCTGAAAGTGAGGAGATTTAGATGGGATTTGGGCAGGAATTATTCCCTGGGAGGGTGGGCAGGCCCTGGCACAGGGTGCCCAGAGCAGCTGTGGCTGCCCCTGGATCCCTGGAAGTGTCCAAGGCCAGGTTGGACATTGGAACATGGAGCACCTTGGGACAGTGGGAGGTGTCCCTGCCATGGCAGAGGTGGCACTGGATGAGTTTTAAAGTCCCTCCCAACCCAAACCATCCTGTGATTCCATGATTGTCATTCCAGGTCTTTGTTCCCTTCAAAAAGCTGCATTATCAAATCACAAGAAAAAGACCAAATTATTGAAGATTTACTCGCAGTGTATTTCAGTTCTTCCCTACTGGCAGTGGTTGCTATAAATACCTGTGATGAGTAATGCCTTTTTTTTCCCCCCTCCCAAACTTCCTATGGTAAAATAATTTTTTTGATCATCCCTCTGGGAATAGAAAAGAATTTAAGCAGAGATAGTTTGATATTTGGAGTATTTTTACTGCTGCTCTAGCTGATTTGTGGCAGAAGATTGGAATTTCTTTCTTTATTTGAATACATTTTGGTAGTATCATCTTTCTCCTCATTATAGAATAAGACTTTTAGAACACTGGTATTGTGAGCAGGTTTTTGTTCTGCCTTGCACACATCTAATTTGGAAGAGAAACATGAATTAAAATGCAAAGTCTTATTATTTTTAAAGGAATTTGTAACCTTCATCTGATTTTCTGGATACCTAGGAAGCAGCTGACTTGGTTTAGCTGAATTACAATTTCCAACTTTCACACTTGGGAATAATTTATTTATGAGTGACAGAAAAAAGTCTCCTTTCCTCTATCCAAAAGGTTTGTTTTTTTTTTCATAAGACACTGCATATTGAGAAATATTTTTGCATTTGGCTGCAAGTGAAACACAAACTGGGTTAGACTTGGAGTTATTCTTGAATATTCTGTGAAGGAAAAAAGGATTTGCTCAAGACTTAGCCCTGGCTTCCAATTTTCATTAGCTCCTTCAGTCTCCTGCTTATGAAGATAATTTAAGTACCCATGACATAACTTGAATCTGCTTTTTCCAGTAATTCAGTATGGATTTTTAAAATTTAAGTGAACACCTTACTTAGGAAAGGTATCTTGATCTGTGTTATTTGATAGAATACTTGGTGATAACTGTACTCCTCTCTCAGGAGTGATCATTTTTTCAAAGAAATTTAATAGGAATTCTAATTACTAAATACTTGATTGAGTCTGTAAGTTTTTATTTTATAGAAAGTTTTTTTTCGAAGTGGCCGTGGGGAAATAAAGCACCTTCAGAAAAAAAATACAGACTTGAAGCTTGAGGAGAGAAATTGTAGCATAAATTTCTTGAGTTTTCTCCTTCAGAAACATATCTAAAAAGAGCTTCTCATTGATTAAACAACTCTTTTTCATGTAGTATTTTGTGCTGATGGGACACAGACACCTGCTTCTTTTTACACAGTGAAACCCTTTTATTTTAGGTTCAGAGAAGCTGATAGCAGAAAATAAGAGAGCAGGGAGAAGTAGCAACATGCTTTCTTCTTTATTTTATTTTAAATTTTTTGTTTGTTTGTTTGTTTTTGTTCTGTTTTTTTTTTTTTTATGGTATCTTTTCCCCTATTTAAAGCCAGAGTATTTTAAGCTGTGGATAACTAAAACTCCCCATATCTGATATGCAAATTTAGCTTAACTTTATTTAAACCCAGTTGAAACCATGGATACTCAAGAATGTAATTTAGGTGGGAGGGTTTTTTTTTTTTTATTTTAATAAGCACTTTTTTTTTTTTTTTTCACACTTTTTTTTCCTCTGCTTTCCACTTCTCATTGCAATGTGGAGGGGAGGTCTGTTCCCTGATGAGCATCACACCATGCTGGGAAATATCCTCAGCTTAATAAGGACCAGGGACTGGGAGAGAGGGGGACTTGTTCTGCAGGGACTGGTGGAATTTCCCCAGCGTGAAGGGGATTAGCAGGATGCCGGTTCAAGGTGCTCTGTAGATCTTAACACTTCCTGGCAAGGTTTTAAAGCCTGAGGCTACTTCAAATTCCATCTTACTTTAAAACGCATTGAGACCTTTCCTTGCGAAGGGCTGTAACTCAGGTCAGTGTTTGTATTCTCATGTTTTCCCATTGTTCTGCTCTCCTTGAAGAATTTATCTCCCATTGTTAACAGGCTTTTTCTCTGTGGTTTTTTTTTCTTTGATTTTTATACAAACTTCTTAGAATATTACAACTAATGCATAGAAGTAGGGGGCTTAATTTAATTTTGGTAGATGTAGGAAAACAAATGATTTTTAAGCTGACTTATCTCAGGCCTGAATACCTGAGAAAATGGGGAGTTTTAGGGATTGAATCAGTGTCTTGAGTTTTGCAGCACTTCCTTCAGATGCCATCAGAGCCACACTGGGAAAAGGGATTAACCACTGCATCCCCCCTGAGTTAGAGCCACCCATTTGGGTAGAAAGATCTGCAAACCTCTTCATTTTCATTTGGGAAATATTTAACAATATCCATTCTTGGAATTGCACTGATGGCAATGATAAATGCACATAAACCACAGATGAAACCCCACGAAAATACACACAGCCTCAGAGGACCACGTGACAAAACTTCTGTGCTCTTTATGGCAGCATCCAGCTCGGTGCCAAACATTTCCTGGGCTTTGGGAGGAAAATAAATCTCTGAAGGCTTCAGATGCTATGTTTCATTAAATTCTAGCTCAGATTTATTTGGCAAACAGCTTACCCAAAATACCTTCAGCTATTTCTTTGAAAATGCTGGGAAGGCTGTTTGTGGTGGGTTTCCCAGCAGAAATTGGGATACAGATTGGTGCCCAAGTTGGGGAACAGCCAGACATTCCTGAATTTTTAACCTTTGCCACCCTTGCTATGAAAATTAATAATTCTGGTTCTGGTGGGAAGTAGTGTTACTGTTTCCTTGTGCCCTGCACTCTGCTTTGCTGCTTCCAGGGAAAGTGAGATTTTCTAATCACTGACCATTATTTACATGGGCTGGAGCTGGCTTTTTAGGACTTCCCAAACTCTGCAGACCACGTGGACACTTCGTTCTGGATAAAGGCTGTGGATCTGTGGCTCCATCAGGCCACAAAAACAGCCTGAAGCTCTGTTTATATTTTCAGACTTAAACTTCTATGTAAGCATTCTCAGTTTTCAAAGGGACTTTCCCAGAATTTCCTGCCCCGCCTTGAGTGAGAAAATATTTTGGTGAGGGCCTCAAGGGTCTTAAAAAGCGGTGCCAGAGGAGCGAGGGGGATGAATGATGTGTTCCTTTCTTTTTCCCATGAAAGACCTTCAGTTTCTTAGCTCTGATTTATGGTCAGCTTTGCCTTCTTTTCAGGCAGGTGTTAACGAAAATGATTTTTATGATGGTGCTTGGTGTGCAGGAAGAAATGACCCCTACCAGTGGATTGAGGTAGATGCTCGAAGGCTGACAAAGTTCACTGGAGTCATCACGCAGGGAAGAAACTCCCTCTGGTCGTAAGTACACTCTGATCTTTTCTCCATGGGGTTCTGAGCTTTCAGACCCAGGAGTTCACGTCCTGATGCACTTTGGTTCTTCAAGAAAAAAAAAAAAACAAAAAACCAGAAAGATTGGAAATGCTGTGAGACACCGAGTAATTGAATGGGGCAACAGTAAAAGGCGAGGAAGAAAATCAAAGTTTAAGGGTAGCAAACTTCTGTGGTCATGATCTACATCTGGGCCTTTACACTCACCTTGGCTTGTGTTAAATTTCCTCTTTTCCAATATTTAACTTGAGCACCTCAGGTTATGGTTTTGGGGACCTTTTTAATTTAGTTTAGAATGACCATGCTTCTTTGAGATGTCCTAATTCCAAGGTAATCACCAAGTAATTGCTGTAACTCCAAATTAACGTGATTTTTATGTGAGCGGATAAAACAAACTTTAAAGTACTATACATATATATTTACACAGATACTATATATGTAAATATTTATAAAATTTTATATATTCATAAGGAATTTTATTTTCAAGTATGATTTAATTACATATCTGCATATAATTATCCAAACATGTATATTGTAGATATATAAAAATACACTATTTTTGAGCTTTCTGGCCACTGTTTGTGCTCGGGAATGTGCTCATGGCACTGAGAAATAAGTGTTTTTGCCCAGATTTGTCTGCATTTACTCCTCTGTGACTGTTGTGGAGTGTATATGAGGGATGCAGCAATCAGATTGCAGGAACAGGAACTGAAGGTGAGGGTTTGGGATTTTTTTTTCCTGCTCTTTACATATTTGTTTGGCCTTTTAATTTGTCACTGAGTCTCACAGCTTTGTGTGAGCAGATAATTCCTCTTGTGCTGCTGGACCTTTTGCACAAGTGTGCAGGAGATGCACAACCCCTCTGACAGATCCATTCTGGTCAGAACTCTCCCTTAGAAAATGAATGTGATGTTTAATTGAAGGTAAACCAAAAAAAAAATGCCACTACATCTTAGAAAAAGAGTATTTTTCTTTCTTAATTTCCTGTGGGATTTTTTTTTTTTGTTTAATTCCTTTTAACGTGGTTGTGGGAGTAGGTGCTTATTTGGCAATAAGGTTTCTATATTTATCCCACATTGTTCTGCGGCAGGTGGATAATTACTGTAGCAAAGCCTTCCTCTTTTCTTTGTTCATCCTCCTGACATTGCTGTTCCTCTCAACGCCAGAGCTGCACTGCTTCATCCTGTCGTGCTTCTATTTTTAGCTCAGCTCTGTTAGGAGTTTACAGCAGATCTTGACACTCTATTTATGGCTGGTGTTCACAGTCGTCTTGGGGTTTGGGGTTGGGTTTTTTTTTTTTGAACCGTAGAAATGCAGAATCACAGAAAGGTTTGGATGGGAATGGACCTTAAGGATCATTGAGTTCTAGCTACCCTGCCATGGGCAGGGAATTTTACCCTCTTTCCCCATAAAAAATCGGTGGGCAGAGCCCTGAGGGCGCGCAGGAAGAGCAGGATTGGTGCTGGCAGAGCAGGTCCAGGCTCCCCCTGGGTAACTACTCAGATTTGAGGAAAACCAGGCACATTCCTGCCTGATGGGAGCAAAGATGGTTTCAACAGGACCTGCTGCGCTGTGGGGCAGGTTAATGTCTCCTGAAAACACCTCCTGTAGGGCTGAACTGTGCCCCAGGGAAGGAGCAGGGCTGTGGGGAGGAGCAGGAAAAGAGTGGGGTAGGATTTGTGCAGGGGTGGGAAGGTTCCTCTGAGCCCGCTTTGCTCAGACAGCAAAGGGAATTCAGGATTTTCCTCCCCTCCACCCTCAGCTGCTGACTGTGATGGGATCAAAAGGGATTGTTTGTGATATGAAAGCTTGTACCAAAAGATGCCCTTCTGTTTCCTGAGGCACCTTCCCGGCTTTATGAGGCTGTGTGACAAGAGGAGAGTGCTTTCATGACTGATGAAAACATATGTTGGAGAATAATCTTATTGTAGGTATGGGAGCCAAAAAAACCACCTCTGTGATCTGTGTTGTATTAGAAGTGAAAGCCTGCCAGGCAGGGGAGCCGAGGTGGAGACTTTTATTTAGTCCAAAGCCTTGGAGACTTTCCCAGCTTTATATTTTAAAAAATAAAAAAATCGAGGCACTGAAGGAGAGCAGGCTTATGTTAGATATTGGGAAGGAATTCTTCCCTGTGAGGGTGGGGAGGGCCTGGCACAGGGTGCCCAGAGAAGCTGTGGCTGCCCCTGGATCCCAGAGATCCAAGACCAGGTTGGATGGGACTTGGAGCAGCCTGGGACAGTGCAAGGTGTCCCTGCAGGGGGTGGAACAGGATGATATTTAAGATCCCTTCCAGCCTGAAGCATTCTGTGATTCCATGACACTGGGATAAAGAACCAGTAAACCAACTCTTTTCAGTGAACAAGAGTCTTTTAACAAAATGAAAAAAAACCCCATATTTCACTGGAAGATCTGCCCAGATCAGATTTGTACCTGTCCTGGTCCCTGTAGTTTCCTGCTGCTGACTTAATGAGGACATTTCAATTGCCAAGGGAGGGCAGGCAGGGGCACCCTGCTGAATCCTCTACCAAACCTTCGCTGCAAACCTGCAACACTTGTGCTCAGAGCAGCCTGGCCTTTGCTCTCCTGTGTGTGATGCTGCAGCCAGAGCTCTTTTACTGGTGCTGGACTCATCCTTTTCCTCCTTTGGGGCAGCTCTGGCACCTGCAGCCTGGTTGTTTTCATGACCACTCCAATCAGGCAGGATCTGCTCACATGCAGCTCTGCTCATTTTTTGGGGCTTTCAGTGCAACGATGAACTGAAGGTTACACTTCACACAATGCAGAGAGCACAAAAATTCTTGGGGTCTCCATTTCCTGTGCACTGGCAGGAGCTGCTTCCCCTCAATCCTTCCTCTCCTGCAATTCCCTGTCTGTCTCTTCTGGTGGATTTTGGCTCCTCTTGTCCATGCCAGGCTTGAGACAGGAGAGCCTCGAGGAGGAAGAGGTTGAGTTGCAGAAGCAGCGCTTGAAAACACAAATGACCTGATAGGAGAGAAGGAAACTGAGCCTGGCTTGTGATGAATACTTGGATTGTTTAATCATTTCCTTTTTAAGGAAAAGCACTTCTGAGTCAATTTTTTTCTGCTCAGCTGTGAATTCTGTGATGTTCACAGGGAATCAAATCTTTCTCCTCTCTTTTTTTAAGCCTGTAAGAAGCAGGAACAGGCTTTAAAATCCTGGATTTGAGGAGTCCTTCCTTTTACCAATCAAAGCAAACACATGTGCTCAAGGGCTGTTGCTGTTCAGACCCCTCAGTCATTCCTGGGAAACCTGAAATCATGGAAAAGTGTTCCTTTGCCACCATAAATGGGCAAATCTGCTTAGATCATCCAGCAGATCTGCAGATGATGAATTTCACAGAAAAAGTGGAGCCCAGCTGTGAGAACCAGGACTTCTTTTTGATTTTTACACTGAAGATATCCAAAAAATCAGGAGTGCCACAAGAGCTGCTTAACAGAAATAAAATCCAATGCCTTGAAAGTGAGCAGAATATCTGTTCCTTTGGAGGAGAAATAATATCTGTAATTCTTCATATTGCTGCCAATGCATCTTCCAGTTTTGAGAACCAAATACCTTTAAACAACTGTTCAAGGCTGTGGAGTGGGACACTGGAAGCATCACTGTGGAATTGTGCCACGGGTTTAAAGCAATGATGTGGTGGTTTAAAATATGCACTCTCTTGACAGAGGGAATGAAACTATTAATCACTCCTAGCACTTTGGCAGGAATTTGAAAAACGGAGCAAACTTGTTTCCCACAAACCAAACTCTCTGCTGATAATTCAGCATCATCTTTTGTTATCAAGAGAAAACCCACATGTCAAAACAGAGTCAGTGTGTGCTGACAGTGATACGAAGCTTCAGGCTGTGTGAATGCAGAGGATGTTTTGGTTTTTGGGAGAGGATGTGATGTTGCAGTGAGTGAGATGTGTTTTCTGAAAATTAACCTTTCAGTCATGGTAAGTTGTGAACTGTCACTGCGGGCCATGGAATGACAACAATAAGAAAAAGCATGGATGAAGTGATCTGGGCAGAAAGTTGGAATTCCACGGCAAAACGATGAAATTTTTAGAGAAAAATCAAAATAGACTTACTTTTCAAGCATGTTCTCTTTAAGACCTTCATGAAAATGTTGAAGATTTTTTACTTTTATACAAAATATTTTTCTTTAGGACAAAAAATGTAGGGGGGCATCTTGATTTTTTCAGGTCTGATTTGGGTAGAGGTTATTCCCTGTGTCTTCCAAAACTGCAACAGCTCTTAAAAGGTTTGAGGAGACACCAAATCAGTGGTGTTGCTGGCTGTAAGGAATGACTTTCATGTATTGCCTGGCTCTAAACTGACACACTTTTAAGCTGGTCACTAATTTTCATTGGTGCTGAAGAAACATTTTAGCTAGAAGCTGGTGTGGACACCCTTGCACACTCCCTGCTGTGTCACTTGTTTGATTTCCCCGTGCTGCTCTGTAGGGACAGCAAATAATAATAATAATAATAATAATAATAATAATAATAATAATAATAAACATCCAGCAGGTTGGATTCAGTGTCTGATCGTGCTTTTGCTGCAGACAGGATTCTTGTGATTGAATAGGGGAATGATTTTGTGATTTTTTTGGTAGTACACCCTCGACCTCAGCCTTCCCTGTGTGCAGTGTAGCTCTTCACGATGCCCCAGCATCCCTTTTGACAAACTGTCCTGAGGGGATTGGAGCTCTGTGACAAGCTGGGTGCCTTCCAGAGATACAGTTGAGGATAAATTTAGGTCAGTGCAATTTGCCTGCTCGCTTCTAATTTCGGTGGTACAGCATTCTGCTCTTCAGTCACAAAATGGATGTGTTGCCCCACATTTCAACTTCTTGCTGCACTCACTGGCAGTTTCTCGGAAGCTCAGATTTGGTTTTCAGGCAGTCTCTATGGCAAGGGGGTAATTTCCTTGCTTGCTAGGGAGTAAAAATTGGAGTCACAGAATCATTAAGGTTGGAAAATGCCTCTAAGATCATCAAGTCCAACACTGCCAGGGTCTTTCCAGCTATTCCTGGTACTAAGGTCATGGTCTCAGTAGTAACATTGGCTTCCTGAAGAGATAATCACGTGAGCATCTTCAGTATTCCCAGAGTAACAGGAGAAAGAGCAGTGATAATCCCTCCAGTGACACTGTGGTAGCATTCAAGAAAGTGGAGTGGATATTCACAGGTATTTCGAGCTGTTACTACAATCTAAGAAAACAGGATTTTGCACTGCACACATGGAGGGTAGAAATTCAGCGGTGCAGTGCTGCTTGTGAGAGCAGAGGAGAATAAACCCTAAGCCCTGCCCAGCTCACAAGTACAACAGGCAGAGTTGGCGCTGACTTTCAGAGCAGAGGCTGTGAAAAAACACCCTGGTGAAACTTCCACAAGTTCAGTGGATCTGTCTCGATGTTTTATCCAAAGCATGTAACAAAACAAGCAGCTGCTGTGTGCAGACTCAAGGAATTCTGGTGCATTAAAATCAGTGCAAACTGTTGTTTTGCCCTGATTGGGTGGCAGGACTGCAGGGATTATTACAGCTTTCCCAAAGTCATCCTCATGGAGTGAATCATTCCAAATCCATAGAAATCATATCAAGTGTATTGATGGGAGTTATAAAACAACCTGAACTCATTGCAGGAAAAGCTCCCTTGGGATAATAATGGCAGCAGTTACATGTTGTACTAATGTTTATGATGGGTTTATCTAATAAGTTATATTTTCTCTTGACTGTGGCTTGGTGAATCCTTCTCATGGGCTTTCATGAGCCAGCCTTTGGCAGCTGCATCTCCAGGGCTCTGCATCTGTTGGTTTAATTTCAGTCCCTGTGATGCCTTAAGTTTGAGCTTTCATGGTTTTCAGGCTCTGTGCTGCCCAGGGGTGCAGTTCTGAGCTCACAGTCAGTGTCACTCAGCTCTGCACACAGCAGGGAGACAAAACAAATCCTTTCCCTGCTGCACACCAGGGACAAAGGTTACAAGTTTCCAGGCCCAAAAGCACAAACAAGGGTGGGCTGAAGAGAGAAAACAAGAAGGATGGGATTTCATAATCTGAAGCTGTAATTGGACAATTAAACCCCAAAATACAAATGGACCAAAACATAAAAATGTAAGATCTTGTGACCAGTTGTCCATTTTGTGACCATTTTGGGTCCACCTTGGGTGTAGCCCTGGTCAGGCTCTTGTCCTGCCCAAGGTGGATCCTGGAGACCTTTTAATAAATATCTGCTTTATTCTCCAGCTCTGTCCAGTCTCTGTTCCAGCTCAGCCTTCCCAAAGGCATCACCTATACCCTGTTGATTTTCCAGCTGCCCAAGATTTTCTTGTCCCCTGCCCAGGATTTTGTCACAGCCTTGGTCACTCTGATGAGCACTCCCCACCTCCCCTGGGCTCTGGGGAGCTGCCTCGGTGACCAGCTGTGGTGATCCTGTGTGGGTGGGGTGCTGGCAGCACAGCCAGGGACAGAGTTATGCTTTCACAAGTCTGTGTGACAGCGGTGTCAGAGCTGATGCTGTTCTGTTGTGGGTCTGATCTGTCACGGGATCCTCTGCCCGAGCCTCCGTGACTCCCTGGGAGGGAGCAGGTCACTGCCACCCCCTGGGACAGCTCCTGCCTGCCCACTCTGCACTCCCAAAGGAGTGGACACAACCTGCCCTGCACAGTGAGGCTCACTGGGGACGCTCAGAAAAGCTCAAAAGCTTTTTAACCTCCACGGAAGGGCCTTGAAGCCGAATGAGCTGAATCCTTTTGGAAAAGGCGACTTCCAGTGAATTTCAGCATCTGCTGCAGCAGATTACTCACCCTTACTCATCACAGCCTGGATTTGTGTGTTCGGCACGTGCACCATGACTTGTTGCAGTGAGAATGGTGGGGTGGGGATCACGTTGGGGTCGTCAGGCTCCTTGTCCCTCCACTTGTGCCCTTCCCAAACCAGTGTCCCTTCCACACTTGGCCACCTCTCTGTGGGCTTGGTGAGACCCTTCAGCATTGCTGTGAATGTTCTCCCAGCTGTGGACACGAGTGGCAGCGTTTGTTTGCTGGTTACTCTCAAGGCCTTTCATTTTCCTCTATTTTAACATTCACAAAGCTCTTCTAAATGAATTTTAAACATTCACGAATGAGGCATTGCCTGTAAGGTCTGGGTTTTTCTCCTCAAAAAACTGATTTACAAAGGTGAGATAGGCACAAGAAAGAAGGGAAAATGGAGAATGCCATGAAAAAGGGGTTCAGAAGAAAAGGCATCACAGCTTGGTTGTGGTCAGCAGGTGCGGAGGATCTGGTGCAGAAAGAATTTCAAACTCATGCAGATCTCGTTGCAAAGAGGACCAAAATGAGGGGTGTTAAGACCAAAATGTTTGGGGCAGAGGATGTCTCTGACCCTGGCACTTTCAGGCATTGCTGGCTGAGTTACAACAGCAAAAAAAAACATCCACAGCTGGCACCAGATCTTCTAGAAAGTCATAAAATTCTTGCAAAAACCTGGCTGTAAGTTGCAGACGTTGGGTTGGAAAGGTATTTGCAACCCCAGCTCCTGTTTATTGAGTAAAGCTTTGAAAAATCTGTGCTGAATTCGGTTCAAGCAAGTGAAATTATGGCTCTGAGCTTTTCTTCACAGGGCCTCCACAGAGATGGGGCTCACAGCAGTACATTCATTTCACTCAGCTAGAAGCAATTTTAAAAATTAAACATTCAAAGATTTCAATTATTAAAAAAAAAATACCCTTGCTGGCTAGTCAATCTTCAGTCTCCTAAATCATATTTATTTTAATTAGTTTGCAAAACTTGCTGGGCTACCTGTGGTTAGCCTGGGCATTTTTTTGACTTGGCTTATTGGGAAGCTGTTTGGCAGCGGGTGATTTAAAATTTTATCGGCATAAATATTATTAAAGAATATTAATATTAATGGTTTTACATTTAATTGCACGAGAGTACAAATTAATTTTTCAAGTAGAAAGCCATTTAATTGCCAGCATGCTGATTCTGTTGCATGAGTATCATTTAGTATAAGGCTTGTCCAGTATTTTTTTAGTGCAGAGATTTTGCTATATCAAGTATTTTGGTTCGTCAATTTATTAATTATTGCTGGGTACACATTAATTTGCCTGACTGGTTCTATTTTATATTAATTTTTGGGGTTTGTAGTGCAGATAAATCAGGTTAGCCTGACAGCAGATGAATAAAATGCTCAGTTGGAGGCAGGTCCATTGTAGATGATGTTCATGGGAGCCCTGCTGGTGTTTTCTGGTCTCATTCCAAGCATGTCAGAGAATCATGGAATAGTTTGGCTTGGAAGGGACATTAAAAGTCATCCTGCTCCAATCCCCCTGCCACAGGCACTTTCCATTATCCCAGGTTGCTCCAAGCCCCGTCCAGCCTGGCCTTGGACACTTCCAGGGATCCAGGGGCAGCCACAGCTTCTCTGGGAAATCCATTCCAGTCCTTCACCACCCTCCCAGGGAATATTCCTTCCTGATATCTCATCCAGCCCTGCCCTCTGGCAGTGGGAAGCCATTCCCTGTGTCCTGTCCCTCCATCCCTTGTCCCAAGCCCTCTCCAGCTCTCCTGGAGCCCCTTTAGGCACTGGAAGTTGCTCTGAATTCTAGTCCAGAGCTTTCTTCAAGCTGAACAGCCCCAATTTTCTACATTCCAAATAGGAAAGTGCTGCATCCTTTTAATCTTCTTTGTGGCCCATCTCTGCCACTCTGGGCTTGACCTTCTGCTCTCCAGCACCTCAAATCACCTGTTTACCTCAAATCATCTCATGGGGTTTCCTCGCTGTGGAAAAGCATCCTCAGAGATGAAGATCAAAGTGTTGGATTGATTTCACTTGTTGCCTGTTCAGCTTTCCATGACTGAGAGGCTTGGCCTTAAAATATTACATGCAGCAGATGCTGCTCAAACAGAATAAACCCAAACAGTCCCAATTCTCAGCTGATCCAATGCCTGCTGCAGCCTGGGCAGGAAAAAGCCTGGCATCCCTGCACTGCTTCCCATTCAGCACTCCTTGTGTGTCTCCTCAGCTGGGATCAGCCTTGGGTCCAACACACAGAAGGAAAAGTCAGGAAATTGTATCAGGGAAGGCACGGCTGGGAGATGTTTTGTTGTCGTGGTGCTGCCCATTCTCTTTTTGCCTGTGCTCAGCAGCCTGATGCTGTGGTCAGATAAGGAAAAGCTGATTATTGGGACAGGAACCTGCCAAAGCTGTAGGAGATCTGCTTTTAGTTCTCTGCTTTGATTCAGGTTTACTCTCTCTGTCCCTGGGCAAGTTACTTAATCCCTCAGCTTTTCTTTTTGGATGAAGATGGAAAAGCAGGACATTTCCATGCATCACGAGAAACTGAATTTGAAATTGAAGGTGTTTAATAAGCTTTGTGTAAGGCCAGTGCATTACAGATAAAAATCAAGTAAGTAGTAATAATTCAAAAATCCGCCACATTAAGTGAATTTGAATCCTATTTTGATTTTTGCAGTTACTATCTCTGAAAGGAATTGATTAATACTGTCAGTGCATGCTGAGATTTTTCAGATAGGCTGCTCCTGAAGAGATAAGGCTGCCATAAATTTTCAAAGGGATTATTTAAAAGGGATGCACCTGAATAATCCAAAGGATCCCTGTCAGGTCTGTACCTCGTAGATCTTTTTCCTGCCTGGAGGAAATCTGTGGGGCAGAAGTGGCACTCTGTGGCAGGGGGTGATGAGCTGGGGGTAACCTCAGGCGCTCGTGGATTGTCACGCAATGGTTTCTGTATTGCCTTGCCCTCTGCCAAGGGGATAATGAATGCACTCTTTTCTGAATGCTGGCCTAGGACTTCTCCGGAATTCTGTCTCCTCAGCTCTATAAACCCAACAAATATCTGTATTTTTCTCTTAGAAGTGCAAAGGTAGGTGCTGGGAGATTTTATAGAGTGAAACCAGAAGAGCTTCTCTGGAGCAACAGCAGGGACATCCCGAGCCTTGGAAAACATTACAGCTTTCTTTCAGCCTTCTTTAGACAGCTTTATCGTTCAGTGCTGATGGGCCCCAAAACGATTGGAAGTGACAGAAATCCCTGTCTGCAAATCCCAAACCCCAGGAGATGGATCTTGGTGTCACCAGGTGATGACACAGATGAATTTCCCCAATACTTCTCCTGGCACAAGGCTTTGCTTCAGCTGCCGTGTTCCTCTCATGGATTGCCACAGAAAACCCTTTAGATTTCTGTGCCTGCATGAATAAAGCAGGTGTTCATGGAACTCCTGGATCCTGGGAAGTGCTGTTGCTGCTGCAGACAGGCAGGAGCATGTGCAGCACACCCAGCTGCCTCCTGGGGTTACCAGTCCCTCCATGCCACACGCGGGTGGGAAAACTGCAGCTCTCAGGAAGGTTTAGTGAGTTGGCTGTTCTTGTGCTGGGCTGGAGCTGTAGAAGTGTCTGGGATTTGAGGATACTCAGCCAAAGCTCTGCCAGTTTAGGCTTTGTGAGTTTTTCCCCAGATCCTCTGAGCACAAGAACACGCACAGGGCTCCCCTTCCCCAGCATGGGGTTTTTAGTGAGAAGGTGCCATTTTTCAGGGGTGTCTGAATTTGCAGGAGCCTTCTTAAAGTTACCAGAAGCTGTTTTTATTATGGCATTGGGGGAAAAAGGGGGAAGGGCTTAAGCCCCTGGAGGCAGCTTTGCATGTAGTGCCAGTGAGAGAAGGATCTGATCCTCTGGGATGTTTTTATTCTGCTTCTCCCTTACAGGCAAAGACAGTTAATAGTGTATGGTGTGTACCTTCATACGTTGCACTGATTTACCTCATCCATGACCCTCTGAGGTCCTTCTATCCTGCCAGTGTCCAAGGCTGGATGCAGTCCATTAGGATTTTAATTGCATTCTGCCTCTCCACAGCACGTTACTTGTTGCCACTCAAGATGGAAGATGTGCAGGACTACTTGTATATGTTTTCCTGTGGGAGAAGTTTGAACTTTTGTAATGGCAGGGAGTGGGAAAATCAAAATATGTTAAATAAAAGTCCCAGCTTAGAAATGTTACTGTGACAGCCGCGTTTTCTCATGCCAGTAAAGCGAGCTTGTTGTTTTAAAATATCCTATACGTGCCATGATTTTCTTACAAAATCTTTTACAGTCTGTCCACGGTTGTTGTTGTGGTTTTATGTGACTTTCATGCTCTGTTTGAATTTCTTCTGTGGATGTTGAGCAATGAATATGGATGTGTTGTGTTTGCCCTCGTAATCTGATCTGTGCAGTTGAAGTGAGAAAAGTTCTGTAATGCTTCAGAAGCAATGATGTTATTTGGTTTGTGGCGTTGCCTCTTTCGGTCATTTGGCCTGATTTTGAGAGACGGCCAAGAAGAGTGAAAAAAAAAAAAAACAAACCAATTATGCAAAGTCCATGCAAAACCCCCAACAAAATGAGCAAGGAGATAAAAAAAAAAAAACAACCCAGCAAAAAGCCCAGTATAATTTTATGTGCATTGAATATGTACACTGCCACCAGCACCCTCCTTCAAACCCAGGAGTTTTGCTCTCAAGCTTATCCTTTTCTAGTAATTCAGAAGAAGCTATTATCCTCTTTTTTTGAGTTTTGCTGTTGACCATTTTATGGAATGATTTGGGCTGGAGGGGACCTTAAAGCTCATCTCATACCACTCCCTGCCTTGGGCAGAGACACATTCCACTGTCCCAGGCTGCTCCAAGCCCCAATGTCCAACCTGGCCTTGGACACTGCCAGGGATCCAGGGGCAGCCACAGCTTCTCTGGGCACCCTGTGCCAGGGCCTCCCCACCTTCACAACCAAGAATTTCTTCCCAATATCTGATCCAAACCTACTTTCTTTCATCACCCATGTCCTGGCACTCCACGTCTTTGTCTCTAGTCCCTTTCCTTCCTTCTTCTTATCTCCTTTATTTGACAGGAGTAAATCAGCCTTTCTCCAACATAAGAACACAGAGAATCTGAGAGAAGAAAGTTCTTATGCAAGAGTCAGGAGAAACTTATGCTGAACATGCTGAAGTCACTGTTTATTTTGTTGTGTGTCATTTATCATTTTACAGCCAAATTCTAGAGAAGTGCCAGCACGGCACTTCTCAGCTCTCCAGTAAATCTCCTACCCCAGGAGCCCTTCCACTGAAAGGCAGACAATTAGGATTTCCAGAGTGCTGCTAACTTGTTACAGTTGTTTACCAAATACTAAAGTTGTGTGCATTACAAGTGATAGATGTACCCTTCTTTTCATTGCGATAACAAAAAGTTGTCTGCTTGGCAATAGTCAAGATTTTTCCGTTTAATCTAACATGAATGGCAAAATCTATTCACTGAAGGAGGCTGGTGAAAGAGTTGCAAAGGACTGGTTCAGTGTCTAAAACAGAGCTGGGTTTGTTCAGTTGGGGTTTTTTGGGTTTTTTTCAAAATCTCTTTTTTTAACTTTTGGGAGCTTTAGTATAGAACGTCCAGAAGTGATTTTCCAAATCCTACTAAATATTTACCTCATCTTTGTTTTTAGGTGTGTGAAAAAACCCTCAAGCTGTCTGTTTTGTACAAGGCTTGGTGAATTGGGGCTGATGGTTTTACTCTTGTTCTATCCTTGTCCCTTTTTGGTCTTCATTAGAAGCCTGACTGTCTTTAGTGGGCACATAGAGGCTGTTTGTCCCTTTAAACACAGGCACAGTGGGCTCAGTGTGGGGGGGTGTGTTCATAGGTAGTTTGCTATTTTTAGTTGATTTTAAAAAGAAAAAACAAATCAATTCAAAGTTGTGTTTGTATAGGAGCAGTACAAGGGGAAGTTCTTAGGTGTGTCTGTCCTTCCAGGTACTCCTGGTGTCCTCCAAGTCCCTGCCTGCTGAAACCAGGTGTTAGGGGGAAAAAAAAATAAATCACTGCTGTTCTTTCTGTATTACAAATGTGAGAGGAGAGTTGGGCATTACCTTCTCCAGCCTTCTCCATCCCTGTACACACATTTCCATGGCTAATGCCCAGGCAGTGTGAAACTCTGCAGCTTTAATCCAGAATATAGGAAGCAGCATTTTGCATTTCCTCACACTTTTCTTTAGATGGATCCAGATGAGGCATAACTGAAGTATTTGACATTTTTAGATGAAAGGGGATTTTGCTGTATATGAGATAACATTAGAAAAATCGGCCTATTGGGGATTGATCAGGATATTGTAGGAGTGCAGCAGTCCTGTGATCAATTGTCTCTCTGTCCCTATATCTTGCTAATAAATACAGGAATAACTGCAGGCACCAGTTATTCTTCTATTGAAAGAAATGGAAATTTTGCTGGTTGAAATTCACAGATGTTTCATCCTTGAGGATTTATTACTTTCTTCCCATCCTCTCTGATAATAACAGCAGAACTAATAAATGTTCTGCAGCTGAAAAGATGATCTTTGAACAGTGCATAAATCTGTTCTAGATAAGCCATTTATCCCAAACTCTGCATATCAAAGGAGAGGAGAACAGCAAGTCTCTCACCTCCTGGAATCCCAGAATATTATCTCACCAGGATTTTGCTTCTATGTGCTAGGATTTTTGAATAGTCTGTTGAATCCAGACTGGCATGACTTTGCCAAATGGGATTTCCACTGCTAGCAGCCTTATAAGCTTGATTATATTAAATAATTTGCAGTCATTATAAGTTATGAAGAATAACTTATTTATTCTCTTTTTCAAGGAGTAACTGGGTGACCTCCTACAGAGTGTTGGTGAGCAATGACAGCCACGCGTGGACTGCAGTCAGAAACGAATCTGGGGATGTGGTGAGTAGAATGAGACATGTTTTGTGGGGAAGAGCAGAGGTGGGAAAGCAGGGCCTGGCCACAGATTAGTCAGTGGCAGCATCTCTCAGTGGTCCCATTGGTTTTAAGAGCAAATCCCCAGGTACAGAATTGTCCAGGGGGAATGGGGGAATCGCCAGAGCACTTCTGGCCTGAGCCACCATCAGCCTGGACCCCAAAGCTGATTTTACATTTCTGCTTACCAAAACCACTGAGAGACAGTTGGAAGCAGTGACTTTGCCATTTCCCCCCCTGCTTGTCCTGCCCAGATTTTTGAGGGGAACAGCGAGAAGGAGATCCCAGTGCTGAACATGCTGCCGGTGCCGCTGGTGGCGCGTTACATCCGCATCAACCCCCGCTCCTGGTTCGAGGAGGGCAGCATCTGCATGAGGCTGGAGATCCTGGGCTGCCCCTTGCCAGGTAAGGAGAGCCTTTCTTCGTTAATGTTGGCCTGGCTGCCTGTGGCAAGACTCCAAACATCTCATTTCCTCTGGATATCTTTGCTTTTGGTACGGTATTTGTCTTTAGTTAGTCTGCAAAAAGAAACAGAAATATCTGCCCAAGCCCACAGACAGTATCAGGATAACTTTTGGTATCAACCCATAGTATCTCTAAGTAGTATCTCTATCTACATGCCTTTATTAATAAAACAAGATTGCCTGGATGACCTAACAAGATTTTCTTCGTTGCTTGGGCTTAAATGCAGTGCAATAAATCGTCCTGAGTGCACATGTACAATGGAGACAACAGGATTATGTACTGGGACAGGCACTTGCAGATGTCTCAAGCTTCAAAGGCAAGAAATAACAGTGATATAGCCTGATTTTTAATTTTTTTTTTATTATTATTATATAGGTCATAGGACTTCCCTTAAATATTTTGAAGGCAAAACCAGTTGCTGTACTAGTGCTTAGCTTGCAGGGAGGAATGAGGGGAGTTTGGGCTGTAAGGAATTTCTGGGGGTATTTCAAGTGTTGTTAAATCCAGCATCATCCCTGGCAAATCAGAAGTGAGGGGAAATTGTCCTATGCTATGCAAGGCCACTTAAAAAAAAGAAACCCAAACCCATTTAATTCTGTGAAGTCTACCAAAGTCATGATTCTGCCAGGCACATTGTGAGTAGTCTTGTGGTGGATTTATGTCTTCATTTCTGTGTCTACATGTATATAAATATTTTAAAAAACCTCTTTTCTCAAATATTTTCTACACATTCCACACCTCTCATCTTTTTGTTGTTGTTGTTTTCTTTGATCTCAAATTCTGGCGCCATGGGGATTTTTTTTTTCTTTTTTTTGCAGAGGTCTGTGAATAGTGTTTTCACAAACACTATAGCCAGAAAAAAAAACTTTCCAGAGCCTTTCATCGCTGCTTTTACTGTTCCTGCCTCTGTTCAGAACTTGCTGCCTCCAATTCCTCTGGTGATGTAGGGTCTTCACATGCCAAGCAGACACAGCTTGATTTTTGGTCATTGGATATTTAAACTCTCAGGGGAGAAAAAAAATAAGCAAAACTGTTTGGGGCATGGAAGGAATAATTCTCTGCCAAAGAGAAGTGTGGAGCAAGCATTGTCACAAAATTTAGTCTGTAGAAAGCACTGAAATTTAGCAGCACACAGACAGCTTCTGTCAGTGGGTAAAAAATACATCCTGGTCTTGATGGCAGTGACCAAAGGTGCCCTGTGTATGCGAATTTCCCTGTTTTCAGGAGGGTTCTGATTTCTTTCAGCTGTGGGTTTACAGCACTTCTGTGGGTTGCTTGTTTCCCATTGTGATGGGCAATTCCACAGACAATATTTCCCCTCAGCTCTTGAAAGGACTCTCAGAGCAGTGATTTATCCCAGATTCCTGTGTGGAACTGCTCTTTATACACCAGGGTGTGAGGCTGAAGGAAAAGGAACCATTCTTCAGCACCATGGCTTTTTACTGGACACACACAGAGGTCTCCAGGGAATAACAGAGATGACACCCAAACTGTTTTGTAGGGCAATTTGTAGGGGAATTCTCATGATCCCTTTCTCTCCCCTGAAGCTACATCTAAACAGGAAAAAGCAGAAATGTCAGTATTTGGAAAGGTTATTTTTTATGAAGTGAAGCTGTTTTTTCACCCTGGATTCTTACTGGCTTTAGACCCATCCAGGGTCAAATTCCGCTTGGCAGGGTTGCCATTTGTTACCCTTCAGCTTCACGGGTCTGTGTCATTGGGTGAAGCTGGGAACACATCTCCACTTTCAGCACTGTCCTGCTGAGTGCTCTTCCAGCTTTTCACAGATCTTGGATTCACATGGAAACAGCATCAGTGCGTCCCCCTGGTAGTCATTTATTGAGTTAATTGCCCGCAGTGGCTGATTCAGTATATTCCTGAAAGAAAATACCAGAATCATTCATTGAGAAACACAATGGGAATGGGGTGTGTTCATTCAAAATGTAATTGGACTGAAGAACTAATAGGTTTTGATAAGTGCTGACCCATCTTTTTTAGCTCAGAAAGAGCTGGCATTTCTTTCTCCTCGCTCATTTTGCTCATCGCACGCGAGGCGCCCGGGACAAAGCTGTTCCTCAGGTTCCAGAGGCCTTTCCACGCACATTTTCTTCCTGTGGGATGGGACATTTTTTTTGCAGCTCCCTCTAAGTGGATTCCTCACCCTTTATTGGTGTCATTTTGGTCATTCTCAGTTAAATACCCGGATGGTTTGCCATGGGAGCAGTGACTTTGACAGCGCTGCTCTTACACTCTGTATTGGCTGAGTGTTGGGTTTTTTTTTTCATAAAAATGACCAATTTTCCTAAATTCACCAAAATCAGGAGGTGGAGCTCTGTTAGTTCACACACCTCTAGCCTTTCCAAAGCCCAGGACGTAGAGAAATACCCCAGCTAAAAGAGGGTGGAAGGAAAGAAACCCATTTTTTCGTAACTCTGAATTTCTTTTCATTTTCAAAGAAGATTTTTCACATCTTCTCGACTTCTAATATCTGGGTTTATGCCTTTATTAATCCCTGCATATATTAAAACATTTGCATTCAGTCTATGCTCTGTGTTAGCTTTCCATCAAGCAGGCTCACAAAGGAGGGTAATAAAGGAGTAAGGAGAAAGGATAAAACCTGAATAAGATTGATATTCTCAGGGAGGTTGTTAGCACTGTCAGAATGAGATGGAAACAGTTAAAGGCAGGTAGGACTCATTCCTGTGGGTAGGGTTCTGTCCATGAAACCTGCTGCATGTGGTAGATACACTAAAAATTGGATAAATCACGATAAAACACGATTTGGACAACTGAAACAGAGAAGTTACTGCTTATCTGAGCAGTATTATATAAGATAATTTTAATTTTTATCAGTGAAATGCTTCTATCTTATCCATAACATACAGTTTTACTGTATCTTAGGCTAGTTTGGACAAAAAACCTTTTCTAGACTGTTACAGTAGTTTAAAAAAAAAAAAAAAAAAAAAAAAGAAGCTGTGTTGTCCAACTGTGTCAGTGCTATCTTTGGGTAACAGAAGGGATTTGCTGTTTCACCAGGAGAAAGACATTTATCCTTGGAGGAAAGACGCCAGAAAGTCCTACCTATTGCAACAATCAGAGCTGCCACGTCTCAAAAAAAAGAGGGCAAAAGGAGGACAAAAACCACAAGCATTTAATTCCCTTTCCACTTTCCAAAAAATGCTGGTATTTCCATAGAGGGAGGCTCACACACACAATCTTTTGCAATTGCCTCAGAGGGATGGATGTGCTTTCCTTGCCTTCTCTTTCTCAAACCTAAGGAAGGTCAAAAAGAAATTGCATGTGATCAAAAGCACCCAGAGATTGGAGAGAGAAAATTAGTTGAGTTCTTCATGCATTTATTTATATTGTGGAGTATTCAAGGCAAGTAGGCAATTATTTTAATGGAATGAATTTGTGATGAAATTTAATTTTTAATAGTTCTTCCATAGGAAACTATCACTGGTACCATGATCGTGTCATTACTTTGAGCCCAAGATGAAAAATGAACTTTCACAGCTCTGTAATGGAGCGCTGTGTTTTGCAGTGGCTTCAGTCTTATTTTTACTTTTTCTCTCCTAGTGCCAGGCTACCTGGTCAAGTCTAGAGTTGTGTTCATTTTTTGATGAAAATGTGACTTTCTACAAGTATCTCTCATTATAAATGGTCATGTAAACAGCAGTTTTAAATCCAGCATCCACTTCTGAGCATAGAAGGAGAAAAGAATCATTTTATACTTGAAAAATATTCTCTCATTGCTGATTTCATGTGTGATGTTAATGCTCATGAGGCTGCCATGAAATAGATCATCTGGAAAAAAACTTAGGATCACCTGATGTGGCTGCCAGCGGATTTATTTCAAGATTACACATGTGCTGTCTGTGAGATGTTCAATTTAGTGAAGACAAATTCACTTAAATTACCCGGAAATTAAAAAAAAAACCCAGTCATATGTGAAATAACACATTGGGGGTTTTGAGGCCGTCTAAAGGATTTAAACCAGAATATTCTTTTTATCAAAAACTTTCATGAATCACTGGGATTGCCTTCAACATGGAGCACATTTGGAGCATCACTTCTGAGGAACTGAAACCTGCTGGAAGAAACATCAAGGGCTTCACTGAGGTGCTGTAGAGCTGTAATAAGTGAAAATCTCCTTTTTTTTTCATCAACTGCTGAGCAGTTGGTCCTTTCTGGTACTTTTTATGGGCAGTTTTCAGAGCCCTCATGCCGCAAAGTAGTTGGGAATTGATGCACTTGGGGTTCTGGGGTCCCCAGCACAGGAAGGACGTGGAGATGTTGGAGAACATCCAGAGGAGGCCTCAGAGATGATCAGAGGGGTGGAGCAGCTCTCCCATGAGGAAAGGCTGAGAGAACTGGGATTGTTCAGCCTGGAGAGGAGAAGGTGTTGGTGTGATGGAATTGTGTCCTTCCAGTGCCTGAGGGCAGCTACAAAAAAGATGGAGAGAGACTTTGGACAAGGGTCTGGAGTGACAGGACAAGGGGGAATGGCTTCCACTGCCAAAGGGCGGGGATGGACGGGATATTGGGAAGGAATTGCTCCCTGTGAGGGTGGGCAGGCCCTGGCACAGGGTGCCCAGAGCAGCTGTGGCTGCCCCTGGATCCCTGGCAGTGCCCAAGGCCAGGTTGGACACTGGGGCTTGGAGCAGCCTGGGACAGTGGGAGGTGTCCCTGCCGTGGCAGGGGTGGCACTGGATGGGATTTAAAGTCCCTTCCAGCCCAGGCCATTCTGTGGCCCAATGAATCCATGATATAACAGCTTTAACCACTTGTCCATCTTTGCAAAGAAGGATGAAGGGAACAAGGTGCCTCTACCAGCAAACCTCATTAACTCTAGTGCTGATGCAAAGATAGATGAGTGGTAGAAAAAGCTAATATATCCCTCTGTGTAAATGGGAGTACCACAGTTTTGCAGAATCTTTTCTCCTTGGAAGAAAGAAAGAAAGACTTTCTCCAGAATTTCTGTGAATAAATCAGTATGTTTCTATTATAATTCTTCCATGGTTTGAATTCCTCAGTCTCTTATTCTCAGTTTTATTAAAAAAAAAATAAAAAATTGCCGAAGTGGACCCATCCAGCTGTGCACAAGCCTTGTTTGCCTTTGTACATTTTAGCTTTTAACGTTCTAATCAGTATTCCTGCTGCAGCAGAAATCCAGAGATCCAAGCAGGCTGCAGCAGAGCCTGGCAGAGTATGAGTGTTAACTCCCTGGGGAACTGTCAAATTGAGCTCTGTTGTTGAGGAAGGGCCAGAGATACAATCATTCTCACTGCACAGTTTTTTTTCAAGTTTCCACCAACTCTACAGCATTCACAGTCATTCCCATGATATTAGTGTTTGATGTATGGAAAAAGAGCCAGGCTTTGAAAGGA
Source organism: Sinosuthora webbiana (assembly GCA_013397395.1). Classification (NCBI taxonomy): domain Eukaryota; kingdom Metazoa; phylum Chordata; class Aves; order Passeriformes; family Sylviidae; genus Sinosuthora; species Sinosuthora webbiana. The sequence goes on from VXBN01005889.1 coordinate 255,710, forward strand.
ATGGGATTAAAGTATCAGGGGAAAAAATCGGTTGCTGTGTATTTTGGCTCGTAGTGATACAGAAAACCTTCAACATCCTGGCAGTTTTATGATGTTTATTTTTATATTTTTACAACGTGGGGGTATTTTTTCAATTATGAAGATATTCTGTGTGGCATTTAAAACACGTCTCTTTTAAGAAGAAGTGGGGTTTTTTGTTTGTTTGTTTGTTTTTTTTCCTGATTTCCATTTCTTATCCATCAGTATATTAATGAGTAATTTCTACAAATTAACATGGATTTTGAGGAGATGAGATTCTTTTTGGACATTTTTCAGTCATATTTGTAAAGCAGCCTTCAACTGACCTTCCAGGATCTCTGCTGTAGATTAGGAAATGGAGGCAAGGATGGGTCATGTTACTGTGAAGCTTAATGAAACTTGCATGTTTCATTTCATAAATAACTTAAATAGTGCGAAAGACTCCAAAAATTTTCAAATTTTATGGGAATATTTAGTGGTTTTAATGCCAGAAATACGAAACTTTAAAATGCTATAAAGTATTTTGCAGTGTTGCGAGTTTTCCATAATTTCATTCAGGGATGCCGTGGGATGGTAACTACATATTTTTGCTACTCAGAATTGTTCTTCTCCCCCAAAAAAAAAAATGTCACAGCTGACAGGTGATATTGTTTAAAACCATTTTTTTTTTTCTCTAGAGACAATGTCTTTTTCTGTTGCAATAAGACAGGATGATATTCAGACTTTTCCATATTTCGCTTTTCCCCCAATAATTTTAAACCAATGAAGATGATTTTGTGTGAAGGGAAACAATTTTTCATTGAAGCCTGACAGCCACTGGCTTGACAAACGATTACTCAAAATTCCAGACATCCCAGATGTGGCAAGTTAAGGAATGTGTCTGATGTTTTCCAAATAGACTTGTTTGTCTCTGAAAATAAATCATAGCAGATTAGGCTAGGAGCACATTTATCAGCAACTTCAAAGCTGAGCCATAACAGTCTTGGCCTGTTTTTTGGGGCTTTTTTTCCAGGTGAGGGGCCTGGAATGTCAAGGAGACAAAAGATTCTTTTCTGACCACATATCCTCCTTTGATACTTCAAAATGAACAAACTATAAATAATATCCATAAATAAGTGGATATGTAAATTTTTAAGTAACGAGCACCTCTGACTTCCACAGGAGCTCTTCTGGAAGATAATTAGGGATGTTTAATGTGCACAGTTATTCCTTTCCATATTTTGCAAGCAGTGCATAGACTTGGGAAACACTCACCAAGAAAACTAAAATTCCTTGCAAGAGTAAATTAATCAAGTGGACACAAAACATTTACTGTGGCTTTTTCCTCTTAATTTGATTTTTCTTCCACTCTTTTATCTTGCATCTGACTCATCGTTTCCCAGTGACTTTTCCCCTCCTCTGCAGCCTAAGGCTGCCCTTCAGCTTTTCTGTTGAAGTTTCGTTTTTTGTGCAGAGGAGCTGTCTGGAAAGCTGATGCTTCTTTGCTTTTGTTTGGATCTGTATGACTTGGTTTGTGCAGTGATTAGAAATATATAAAATTTGTTGTTTCTCCGAGTTTTGCTTTTGAAGACCTGTTATAAGTACACACAGGACGGTGGAATTCAGATTCCCACATTCCTTACATGCATTGTGCCAAATCACCTTTATATTTGAAATTCCTGAGCACGTGAAAACTCCTGTGTTTCTTTTCTCAGACCCAAACAATTATTACCACAGAAGAAATGAAATGACAACCACTGATAATCTGGACTTCAAGCATCACAACTACAAGGAGATGAGGCAGGTAGGCAAAGAGGCTGGTGTGTGATGGAGGGTGGATGGGTCCAGGCTTCTCAGCCCTGTGGAATCTGAATTCCACCTCTGCAAAATATTATTAAACTCTCTCTACAGTATGTTTTTAAAATATTTTCCCTGTTTAAATCTATTGGAAGAAGCAATCCAATAAAGTCCCAATTTGTACATAAATTAACCTGAAAGAAGTGGCACTACATGACAGAGGAAGTATTTTCATATCATGTGCCACTCTTTTTCTTCCATATATATTTGAGATGTGAATGACACAGTGGTTTCTCCTTCTAGATTTGACTCTGATTTAGCCATCAGTTTTCTCATATATTTCAGTGGGTTTGGATAACCAGAATAAACTCTAGAGTCCAAGTCCATAGTCACAGTTGTGAAAATCAGCAAAAATTCACCAGAAAAAAACCCTCTGTTAGTATAATTTTAAACCTACCAGCCTTGTTAATCTTGTTCCCTTAACTTCAAACAGCCAGCCTTGTTCTTGGCTCTGTTATTGTTTTTAATCTTGCTTCATATCACCACAGACGCAAGTGTGGGCTGTCCTGAAGAAATATTTCTACCCACTTTCTCTTCAAATATAAAGATAATGTGTTTGGACTTGATGTGTGTGATTCACTTGCTGTGTGCTGGATTTTCAGTGTATTTATACTGCATGAATCACCACTGGGTTTTATTGAGCAATTGTGTACTGAGTCACACGTTTATTTTGGTAGAGATTTCATGGCCTATATTTCTTAGCACAAAGATTAGACGAGTAGGAACTCAATTGGCATAATTACTGTCAGGACCAATAAAATAAAATGTATTTACGTTGTCGTTGCGGAAAGGCAGGTTGGTCAGGTTAGAAATATCTTGGAGAAAACAAAACAGAGCTTTAAACTAGACTGTTTTTGCACTCTTCATATAAATGGAAAAATCTGTGACTGTAGTTGAGAATTGTGAGCTGTGTGCTCTCCCAATTTCTGTTTTCTTCTGTATCAAAATAGTTAAATTTTTTAGAGCTCATTGGATTTTAATTGCTGGTGGGCAGAATATTGTGGGTTGCATTGCAACAAGTCTTATATTCCCAAAACTATTCTCAAGACTTCAGTGCAAAATGGAATAATAACTATCAGAGTCAACTTCTTATTAACAAACAAACAAACAAACAACAACCAAATATACATTATTGTCACTTTTCATAGCTACTTCACCACCAACCATCTTAGAAAAATGCTGTTCTCTGAAGTGATTTATTGTCAGCACTGAAGGAGGAGGAGATGATGTTGTTCCTGGGCCATGTTTTGGGAGCATTACATTACATTGAAATAAGTCAAATATTTGTGAGAGGGAGGGATTTTCTCAGTGTCAGGTAGTTTTAATCCAAGTCTCTGGTTAGGAAGATGAAACTTACAGCTTCAGTTTTCTTCTTGTAAAAGAGCATTCAATATTCTTCTTCCAGCCAGTAGGAATGCTCGCTGTACCTTGTGTGCAGCATTGTTTTACAGCCCAAAATATTTATTATGTGTTCATTTCTATATATGTATTTGTATATATTCATGTGGCACAGGAAGCTGTTGCATCTTTGATGTGGGTATTTGAGTACAACCTTGTGCTTGAGATAACAAACCCAGATCAAAGGTGATTGTGGCAATCAAATGGCAAATATTGTAGGAATAGCCATTTGTAGGAAATGGGGATGACAAGATCAACTATGAAATAAGTTCATTTTCAGCATGTTATTTCCATTAAGTCCATTGCATTACATGTTACCTGAAGAGTCACAGTAAATGTTACTACAAAGGCTCTAATGCAGGAAAAGTTCTTTGACTCAGAAAATAATCACATGTTTGCAATTAAAGAGATGATGGGGAGCTTACTGAGGCCAATACAAATATTTCCACTGAATGTGGACTTTGAACTTGGTTCTGGGCCTTTTTCTCACTATTAATGGGCATTTCCATACTTCCAACCACGTCTCTAAATTGATGTTCCTGGTGTCCTGTGAGCACTGCAGTGCCAGGCACGTCAGGAAAGCTTCTGCACATGAAGTTTCAGAGTCAGGAGTTTCTCTGCTGGGTTTCAGAGGCAGCTCTGAGACAACAGGCCCACATTCCCTATTTCTCAGCTTGTGGAGCTGCATGGATGCAGGGAAACATCAGCCAGCTCAGTTTCCTTCGGTTTGAAGGTGTGAGGAGAGAAATTAGTAAACACAGGTCTGAGTCAGTAACATTATTTATACAATATGGTTTTAGCCTTTAGCTAAAATAGAACTGCTTTTAGTGCAATATCTCTACTTGCTGGCAGAGTGGAAGAAGTTAATATTTCTATTGAAGAAAATGTGGCAACCTGCAAAATAAATGCACATCTGTACACTGACATCTTGGATCACCTCAAGTCACTCACCCATAGTACCTCATAGAGTGTGGTTGTTTTAATTACTCTCCATTATTTTAATTACTCCCCATGGCAGAATGTTTTAAAAATGAGATAGCAGAGCTATAAATTCATGAACTAAACATAAAGCTTTTACAACTAAGAAGTAATCAGAGAAACAAATGAAGAGTTTGTGCCCCATCCAATTTAGAATGAACCAATTCATAGTGGATCTATTTTGATGCTGCATTGTCTTAATATGTTCTCTTTTTTTCTTTTTTTTTTTTTGGTTGGCAGTTGATGAAAACTGTGAATAAAATGTGCCCAAATATCACAAGAATTTACAATATTGGAAAAAGCTACCAAGGGCTGAAGCTGTACGCTGTCGAGATTTCTGACAACCCAGGAGAACACGAAGTTGGTTAGGATTTTAATCTTAACTAAATCTGTTGAAGGGGTGTTGGGATTTGGCTTTTTTCCCCCCTCCTCTTCCTCTGTATCTGCACTAATTATCGCTGATGGAATTATATTCATGGCAGCAAAGATTTCGAATGTATGTGGGAGGAACCTCAGCGCTGTATTTCTAAATTGGGAAGAGGAGGGTGAGCACAAATAGAGGACATTTTGAATGTGGGATCGAATTCTTTAAGGATCATTCTTCACAGTAATAAAACAAAGGAGAATTTTAATACTGGAGGATGGATTTTAGTAGTGGGATTGATGTAGCTATGGATAGGAATTTACCTTTTTTATGTGGGGTGAATGCATTGCAGGGACAGCTCAAATCTCCAATTAATTTTTTCACGCATGAGGTCTGGGGTTCAATTTCCTACCATGATAATTCTTCAGCAGAGAAACCCATTCAGTCTTTGGTCCTTCTCACTGTGATGGTGCCGGGGACAGCTGTTGGAATAAAGGAATTTTGTGCTTTGCTCTATCCATGAAGACATTCCTGATAACGTGTTTAGATCAGTTGTTAGGAAAATTCTCTTCTGGCAAAGCATTTTTCATGTGACTTTTAGACCTTCGAAACTGTTAAAATCTATCTGTAACATGCTGAAGTTGTGAGTATAACTATAGATAAGTTTAACCAAAAATGGGTTTCAGAGGTTTTACACAGTGGCTTTAGATATCACTAATACATAAGCCTGTTCTAAATTAGCAACAGAAAACACTTTATTTCTCCAAACTGACATTTCCACCTCTCGTCTGTGCAGCTGAGACATTTCTCCAGCTCTCGTCAAGTGAAATGCTGCTGATTGACATTGATTCCCTTTGATAGAGATTTGATTTGCTGCTCTGAACTCCAACTCTGCTCCGTGTTTTGTTTCCACAGGGGAGCCAGAATTCCACTACATTGCAGGAGCTCACGGGAATGAGGTGCTTGGACGGGAGCTGATCCTCCTGCTGATGCAGTTCATGTGCCAGGAATACCTGGCTGGGAACCCACGCATTGTGCACCTCATCCAGGACACGAGGATCCACCTGCTGCCCTCAGTGAACCCTGATGGATATGACAAGGCCTACAAAGCGGTAAATTAGGATTGTGAACACGTCAGGGAATTCTTTTCTTTCCAGTAGATGAACCAAAAATGCTCCTCTCGTCATTAATTTCTTCAAAAATCACGTTTCACAAGCGACCAAAATTTAAAAACGAAAAGATGGGCGCATCAAAGTAAGCGCAAAGCATCTTGGGAAAAAGCTGAAACAGTATTTGATGTGATGTTGGCTAGCAGGGAAATGTACATGGAAAGGAGAGTCACAAAGACTGCCAGAACAAACCATCCCGAGGTGTGCAGAGCCACGGGAACACCATTATGGAAAATGGAAAATCCATGCAGTCTGTTTCTCACCAGAAACCAAGCTCAGCACGTGAAATTTTGCATTCCTCCGCAGCTGAACTGTAATAGTGTGCCTTTAAGGAGAGCACAATGTGTTGGGCATCGTAATAATTCAGTCTGGATGAAGACAGACAACCAGGAAAAATTGTAGGGGCTGGTCAAATGCACTGGAAAATCTTCCAGAGCAGTCTGCAGAAGACTGGAACAGGAAAGTCAAAATCACAGTCATGGGAGGAAATGTGTGGCACATTCCCAAACATTCTGCAGGGGCTTACAGATTGTCGTTTTCTTAATGAACATTAATTTTTATTTTCTTTCTTCTTCTTTTTTTCAATCTAAGGGTTCAGAATTGGGGGGCTGGTCTTTAGGACGATGGACTCAGGACGGCATTGACATCAACAATAACTTCCCTGACTTAAACTCTCTGCTCTGGGAGTCAGAAGATCAGAAGAAGAGCAAAAGAAAAGTTCCGAACCATCACATCCCGATCCCTGACTGGTACCTGTCTGAAAATGCCACTGTGAGTAAGGGCAGGAGAGGGGAAACAAAGGCTGGGATGTGCTGAGAGAGTGAGATTTACATTTCTCAAGAAATTGATAACCTGGGAGTGAAGTTCCACACCTGATCTAAGTTAACAATTCCCTTTATGTCAGTGGAAATAAAAAATGCACCACGAAAGGACCATTCCCCCACAGGATTTAGAGGCAGATCTTATGGAAGAACTGTTTCCTAAAGGATTTTCTTTTCCCTCAGCTATTGCAAGAACCTGGAGGACTCAACACCCAACTTTTAGGTAGACAAGGAGAAGCACAGCATGAGCTTGGCCATGTGGATCAGGCTTCTCCCAAGTTCTGTGCCACAGATGAGCTCTTCCAAAACTCACTCACAGATTTATCCTGGGATTTTCTTGCTGGCTCTTACTTGAAATATATTCTTATCTCGTTAACACAGCAGCAGATCAGGCATATGCAAACCCAGTGCTGTGGCTTATGTTAAAGTCATTTATTGGATCGTAGTGCCAGAAATTTAACTTATTTTGGCCTGATCTTTTAAATATAATGGCAGCTATTAATAGCAGCTTCGCTGTGGCAGTTTTTAGTACTTCAGAATCACACAGTCATGGAATGGTTACAGTTTAAAGGGGCCTCTGGAGATCGGCCCACCCCCCTGCCAAGGCACGGTCACCTGGAGCAGGTGACACAGGAGCACATCCAGGTGGGTCTGGAATGTTTCCAGAGAGGGAGACTCCATGACTTCCCTGTGCAGCTGTTCCAGTGCTCTGCCATCCCCGTGGAAAAGTTCATCCTCATGTTGAGGTGAAACTTCCTGTGTTTTAATTTATGGCCATTATTTTGATGTATAAAATCTCTTATTGTAGAAACAAGAAGAGGAGGAACAGTGTCACCATCTGACACCTCTGTCACTTCCTGCTCTTGGCCTCACTCGACATAGATGTTCCTATTCCATAATTACTGACATGAAGGTTTTGTTCATTCTTGAGGGATGTCTGTGACCCCCCAAGGATGGGTGACAAGCACCATAATTTAAAGAAGGCCTTCTCCTTGCCCATATTCCTTCTGCTGGTTCCTCATGCTCAGGAACCCCGGAGCCTGGTCTCCCTTTGAAACAGAGCTTTGAAACAGAGAAACAGAGCTATGAAGGATGTATTGTAGTAGGACCCACGAGGGGTAATTTTAGATGATTGGCTTTGAGGCATTTACAGCATTGTGTGGTAAAAGCTGATAGGCCAAGAAACGCTTATAATGGATTGTAATTAGGAAATAGTTTGGCTTCCAATTGAGATGGCGTGAATTGTAACATCTGTATTGTCTCACCCTTCTCATGAGACTGAAGATGGAATAAAAGTTTTTAAAACTTTTATTTGTTTTGCAAATAGGACATGCCTTGTTGCAATAGGACACGAAATAAAGATGCTTGACTCCAGTCAGAAGGCAGTAGAAATCAGAAGGCTTTATTTACAATTCATTCAGCTCTTTTATAACACACTGTGCTAAGAGAGCACATTATTGGTCCATAGGGCTGACACCTCTCCCATTGGCTAAGTAACAGAAATAGCAAACAGTACTTGTTGTTATAGGAAGGAAATATCATTTACACAAAGTTGTTTTGGGAAAAAGGAAACCGTTGAAAAGTTTCCCTTAAGAAGAGCTAGCAATTCTTAGACTTAGCAAATATTGGGTCCACAACACCTCTCAGTTGCCCCGTGTCTGGGTCAGAAAAGGCCGTAATCCGACGTGGGGTGATCAGAGCCGCCCTTACTCCTTCTCCCAGGTGGCGGTGGAGACGCGGGCCATCATCGCCTGGATGGAAAAAATCCCTTTCGTGCTGGGGGGCAACTTGCAGGGGGGAGAGCTGGTGGTGGCCTATCCCTACGACATGGTGAGGTCCATGTGGAAGACCCAGGACTACACGCCCACGCCGGACGACCACGTGTTCCGCTGGCTGGCCTACTCCTACGCCTCCACGCACCGGCTGATGACGGACGCCAGGAGGAGAGCCTGCCACACCGAGGACTTCCAGAAGGAGGATGGCACTGTGAACGGAGCCTCCTGGCACACCGTGGCTGGAAGTAAGTGGTAGAAATGATGCCTTGAGATTTAGCTTTTGTATTTTCCACATTTCCACATTTTCCGCATTCTGTACTGCATTAGTATGTAACCAGGGAGGTGTGGGAGCCTGACAGAGGAGCAGGGGCGGCAGGACTTCACCCCTGGTAAGCCAGGCCTTGGCTTCAAGCCCTGAGAAACCTTCATCTACAACAGGCCGAGCCTCAGATCTCCTCCCAGGATCCTTTGGAGTTACTATATTAACTAGTCCAGGCTCTTCTCCTCTATGGGTTACTTGTGTTCCATGTATGTTATTGTTTCTAGAATGATCCACCCCTGAGACCATATATTGTTACTTCTCCCTTGTTTCTGGGCTTTGGAGTTTGTCCCTATACTGTATTCCGCTTCTGGGCATCATCCCTATTTTTATTTCTCATTAATTTTTTTTTTTTTTTTTGCGGGGGGGAACTCCATCATTCCCTCTCCTTTTTTCTTACTTCACACCACATTCACCCTGAAGTCGGGAGACTCAAGGATTTGTTGCAGCCACCCTCACTGCAACAATAACTTTGAACTTCATATAAAGTGTTAGCAAGTTCTACTCTCAGTGTAGTCAGACAGAACAATCCTTTTCCAGCCCCAGAACCAAGGACACTGCTGCAGCTTCAGGCCTGGAAAGTGCAGACAACATCGAATTGAGGGGAGCAAACTGGGAGGATGGGACTTCATAACCTGAAGCTGTAATTGGACAATTAAACCCAATGTGTAAATGGACCAAAACTTACAAAAGTCTGAAATCTGGTGACTGGGTGTCCATCTTGGGTGGAGCCAGGGCCAGGCTCTTGTAGTGCCACAGGTGTATCCTTTGAAGACCTTTTAGTAAATACCTGCTTTATTCCTTTAACACTGCCTAGCCTCTGTTCTAAGTAGCCTCTCAAGGCATCAGAAACTCTGATTAGTGTTACTTTGCTAATTAGGGTAAAGCCATCACTGCCTGGTGTACGTTGCAGCAGCAGTGGTGGTAGAATGTGTGTTCTAAGAGGAATATTTCCAGATGTCATTACTGTCGTTAATACGTGGTGACTGTGTCTTTTACAACCAAGTTTTCCAAAAATGCACATGCAGAACATTGGATTTAAGAACTCTGTGCACTCAAGACAGTTTGCCAGGAAGAAACCAGCCCAGTCCAAACCCCCACAATAAGGTGACAAGAAGAAAACTGCTGCCAAGCGCCACAACTAGTGTCAGAGCTCAAGCAGTGGCTTCAGGGAGAGATTCCAGTGGCTCTCAGAGAAGGCAGTCCTGATTTCAGCCTCCTGCTGACTGAACTCAGCCTCAGATCAGCCCCCACTCACAATCACTCGGAGTTGTAATGAAGTGCCATAAAAAGCTCCTGTTTGCCTGCTACTGTCCGATTTCTAAAACACCTGGATGTCCTCACACTTAAATTTTGCATGGGCTCCACAGGCACTCCTGCTGCCAGGATAAATCACAGCCTGGGTCAGTCTCCACACACCCAAGCCTGTCACCCTGTTAAGGAGCACAGAGGAGAAGCCATGGCCTGTGGTGTGGCCAAAACCTGGATTTCCAGGAAAGCCCAATTAGAAGCCCATTTTTAACAGCATTAGGCACGTTTGCCTCTCTGGATGTGCACTTGGAGCGGGCTGGGAATCAGACACTCTGCTGATTCATCACAGTTCTGCTCAAAATCCTCATGTTTTTCTAAGTCCATCAGTCAAACAATGTTTTCCCTGAAATTAGGAAATGAGACAGGCATCTGCCAGCAGTGGGCTGACAACAGGAATAGCACTAACAGCAAACAGATGCAGGCCAGTGTCTCTGAAACCCAGGTCAGCATGAATCTGGCTCGTGTTTGGAACTTGCAGGTACTTCCACTGCATAAACATTTTGGGATTTTGGACATGGCTTTTAGGGCTTTTATGTTGGCCCATGTGGAGTTAGTGCTGGCCATCCTTTAAAGACTACAGTTGAGAATTCGCTTTTCAAATATTTCTTCAGGAGGTTAAAAAGTGAATTGGATGAATCTGGGGGGAAACCTTGAACTCTTAGGTCTGACAGTACATTCCCGTGCATTTCTGCAAATTCTAAAGCATTCTCTGAGAGCTAACTTGACCACTTAATTATCTAATTTATGAATTTAATTTTCCTAAGTGCAACGAGAAGCAGCATTACGAATCGATCCAGAAAAGATGACATTGGTCTTGTCACTAACAGCTGTCACACTGTTAATTAAAGATGGACAATATAGATGCTGAATATTACCCTGATTTCTTAGGACCAATTACATTTAGGATTTGTTTCATCTGATTTATTTCTTGATGATGTTTTAATTATGATTTATGTTCTGCTCTGTTACATTATGGTAGGGCCTCCAACAACGTGCTTGTTCAAGCTCTCCCAGCCATCCTTTTGTGTGGGTGGCACCTCCTCATTGTACCACACCTTGGAACTGCCCTTTCCCTCTCTCCTCANCCTGCTCTGTTACATTATGGTCAGATCTCCAACAAAGTGTGGGTGGCACCTCCTGATTTTACCACACCTTGAAACTGCCCTTTCCCTCTCTCCTCATCCATCTGCTTCCTTGCAGTGGTCCTGCACAGAAACTTCTCTCTGCTTGTGCCATGGGAAAATTTCGATGGGATTTTTCTAATTTCATTTCAGTCCCCCTTCAGAGAAGCATGTGCACCACAGATACTCAACACCTCCCCATGCCTTTAAAACCCAGCCATGATATTTCCTGCTCATTATTTTGACTGCAGAGAATGCAAGTTCTTCAGCAATTTTACATACAAAGTTTCTGCACTGGGTGAACTGTGCAGAGGCAAGGAAAGAGATTGATTTAATTTTATTTCCTGTGTTTTTGAGGCTGGATTTGCATGTTCAGGCAGTAGGAAAGAGTCGCTCTTGGCAACGCAAAGCCATTTTCTTAAATACATATATTAAAACTGAGCAATTACTGTGTATGGCAAAACATTTCACAGCAGATTAATCAGGATGTTATACAGTATGTGAGGGGAAAATAATTGTGACTGTTTCTCAAGTGGAGGGGAAGCACATTTATGCAGAGCAGCATATGCCACTGGCTGATGTTTAGGTTTTCCCCATCAACAAAAGTGGAAAGTTTAACATCTGTATTATATAATCCTCCTTCTGCTTCCAGAAGGCACTGAGGGCTCATTAAATACTTGACTACTGCTCTGTGGTAATTGGGCAGGAACAGGGGTTTTGGTTTAACTCTTCTTGGTCAGAAGCACTCGGTGATTGCAACTCCTGCTAATCTTTGCCATTTCAAACATAACAATTAATGATCGTTAACAAACGTATTTTAAAATCTTTTCTTATTAGAAATGCAGGTGGAACAAGGAATGAAGCTCACAGAATTTCTTCCTCTAGTGTTCATGTTCTGTATCTCGTTATCTGTGTGAGAGTGGAGAACTAATAAGCAGGGGAAATAATGGTGAGAAACAGGAGGGGAACCTGGAGAATGGAAATGTTGGAGCTCTGTGTGTAAAGACAGTCCTCCTTAGTGCTCCAGACCTTTGCAAAGGTCACAGGGGTCTCTGTAATGCAGAATTAAACTGCAGCTCCTCAGAGATTGGTGGCGCTGAGCTTGATTAGGACACATTTGTGATGGAAATCCCTATTGCAGAGCAACAGTGCAGCTCCCAGTCTTCCGCAACACCGTGATAGGGGGAAAGGAGACATATTTCTTACAAAATACAGATGCCATATGTAACATAAAATAATTATTGCTACCTTGATTTTTCTGGCTTTTCTATCAGTTAGAGTACTCAGGGAGGAGAGCAGACCGAGGAACTGTTTCACCAACTGCTCTGATAAATCAATTTTACATAACAACCCCTGTGAGCACATTGCTCTGTGCCCTGGCATTTGGGGTTATATCAACTGGGTAAAGAGCTGCACCTCCCTCCAACTCCACACAGACAATTCCATTTCTACCCAGGGCACTCACAAGGGAGAGCTGCTCTGTGGGCAATGGCCAGGATTAGGGACGCTTAGTGCTTTCTTAAAACCAAAGCACAAATTCTTGTCATAGAGAGAGACATTTTTCCTGGCTGTGTCCCCATCTTCTCCATCAGCAGAATCCCAGAATGGTTTGGGTTGAAAGGGACCTTAAAGCCCATTGAATTCCACCCCTGCTTGGAGCAACTTTCTGCTATCCCAGATTGCTCCAAGCCCTGTCCAACCTGGCCTTGAGCACTTTGGTGCTTTGTTACAGAGCATTTGGCATTTCTAAAAACCTTTTCCCCTTCCAGTTCTGCAGGCTAAGCCAGCTGGACAAATACCCAACTTGCGTTTGTAGAAGTCACATTAATTCTCATAAAAGCTCAGATCTGATCAATAGATTAAAAGGAATATGAAGTTGTTCCCTTTCTCCCCAATGTTGACAGGCATCAATGACTTCAGCTACCTGCACACGAACTGCTTTGAGCTCTCCATCTACGTTGGCTGTGACAAGTATCCCCACGAGAGTGAGCTGCCCGAGGAGTGGGAGAACAACCGCGAGTCCCTGATCGTGTTCATGGAACAGGTATTCACCAGGAGTGTGGTGAACCTCTCCTTTCAGACTGAGAGATTCGGGTTCCTGCTGTTTTTCTTGCATGACTAATTGTGTGGTCATTGGTGTTGTTGATAGACATATCACTTCAGCCAGGCTGGTTTGACTTCAGGGAATAAAATAATGAAGCGTCTGAAAATTTGATGGTGGGTGCTGAGTTTGCTGCAAAGGGCTGCTGGAAAAAGAGCCCAGTGTTGTGTCTGTTGCTTCATCTGTTCTTTTTATCTATATCTTGGATTTGATACCTCAGGAAGCCTGACAGAATTCACAAGCTGATTCACAAGTTAATGCCTGAAGGGCTGCTACAGGGTTAATAATGATAGTCCACAATGTTGTGAGCCATAAAGTAGGAATATGAAAATATGATTCACTTACGGAATTAATGATTCATTGTAAGTTCCTAGGAATACTACTGTTCATTACTGTGCAGTATTTACCTGCTTTTTTTTATTCCCTGCACAGGTCCATCGTGGCATCAAAGGTATTGTGAAAGATGTGCATGGAAAGGGGATCCCAAATGCTGTTATTTCAGTGGAAGGTGTTAACCATGACATCCGCACAGGTAAAAAAAAAAACAACCCGATAAAAATACAAAACATCAGTGCAAAAGAACAGATTTGTGGTTTAAAAACAAATCCACTAAACCATGTTGCTAAATACCAAATCCACGTGTTTTTTGAACACTAATTTTATGTATTTTTACCTCTTTACTGGTGTTCTGTGTTCTTCATTTGCTGCCACTTCCATGCCCTTTGCCACTGAGGTACAGAGTGACAGATTTGGACACATGAACTGATTTCAGGCTGTGGAATATCACAGAGTTTTGTGACTTCCAGATCTTTAATATTTTCCACAAGAGGTGATCTGAGCCAGTAATGAATCTTGGAATCTCTAACTTAGTTTATGATTGATTTCAGTGCTACTGTGTCTCCATTGTAAAAGCAGGAATTGAATGACAGATACTTAATTAGGCAATAATGATTCTGCCTTAAATATTTCAAAATGGGACCACTGGGAAACGACAGTGGGAACTAAAGTAATCAGCTGTTTTTTTCTTGTCTTGGAAGCCTTGGCAGTGCTGAAAGTCTGCCATGAAGTGTGGGTTGTATTACTCTGTTAACAAAATTAATGTATTGCTCGGAGTTAATGCAATATGTGATTAATCTCCAGCTCTCTGTGCTCTGGATTGTCATGTGGAAAAAAAAAAATAAAGTGAAATAAATGTGCAAGATCCCAAAATCCACCTTGTAACACTCGGAGAACCTTGCAGCTATTTACATCTTGACTTATTGCTGAGCCTCTCTGGCTCAAGGCCATCTGCACTTGTTAGTAAAAATAAAAGTACTTATTTCATTCCCTTTAATTTTTCTTTTTAATGAGACGTTTAAGCTCACACTCTGGAATCACTGTGGAGATGGGAACATAAAAGTTCTATCTTGTTTCACATTATCCAGGTAACAATGCACGTCTCATTAGTCCCTGAAACCAGAGGATTTATGCTGAAGCCAAAAAGCTAAAATGATATGTATAACTCCAGAGAAAGAAGGCAAATTGTCAGCAGTCTTCTTTCATTTATACCTTTTAAAATGAAAAATGTGTCCATTTAAACCTCTGAGTTGCCTTGATGTAAAAATAGGCTGAGCAGGAGAAGAATTATGGCCACTGTCTCTATTCACATAAGTTTTGTTTCCAGTGAGCTGAGCTCTGCTGTTTCACTGATACATTAACGTGGTCAGCTGCCCCGTGGAGCCAGACAAAAGTTGCCTGTAAAAGCCCTCTAATAACATTTAAAGGTTTGAGAAAATTCCTTTGCTTCTTCCTGTGGACTGAAATAAAAGCACATTGGTTTGGCTTTCTCCTGGATACAATGTCCCTGATGGAAGGAGAGGGATGCTGACATTCAGCTAACACCATTAATGGGCTAATTGGAGGCATTGATTCCAAGAGCAAGAACTTTGTGGGGAATTATTCCGTTTTCCCTCGATGCAGATGTGACTATTGATTAAGTCTGAGTGAGTCCATGTTGTTGCAGTCAGATATGGGCTGGATTCTGTGAGGAAGCCTCTGGAAAAAAAGTTCAGTTGGATGAACAAATGCACCTTTCCCCCCCACTACCATGGTGCCAAGGCAGCTTTGGGGTTTGCTTCCTGTAATTTGGGAAATGACAAAATAAATACTGGTGGAGAAATGTGCAGCTTCTTCCTAGTGAAACACTTCTGTGTTACAACCAGACTTCAAAGACAGGATGTTTCTGTGTGGTTTTTGAACCAAAGTGTAATTAATTTACTTTCACAAAGTGTCCAGAGAAATTTTTATTAATATTTTGTTAAGTTTGCTGTGATTTCAGTATACTTGATGTACCAAATCCCAAGGATTTTGAAGTAGGATTTAGTAATATTTATTATATTAAATATATTTATATATCAAATATTTATTTAATTAATCTAAACTAAGCATAATTCTGGTATTACAGCTCTCCTGCCTCACTCCTGGCTGCCTAGTCCATGCAGAAAAGTTGAGTTTAAGTTGTTACATGCTTTGGGTGTGCAGCACCATGGCCAGGTTTCCTGGAGAGTCTTTTGTTGGTAAAAAAGAAATTAGAAAGATTTTTATAATGTATTTAAATAGTGCAGTTTGGTACCTTTAAATGTGAAAATTGCTTGTGCATTTTTACAGTTATTTAATTGTAACTAAGGTCTGTCCTATCAGGCCCAAAGGACATTTCTCTTAATTGTAGAATTTGTGGAGTAATCTGACATATTAAATTCCTAGCAATGCTATCTTTGTCTTTTAATGCATTGTTATTTTATCTAAGCAGACATGGCAATCCTTTTCCAGCCCCAGTAGGTGGATATGGATGCAGCCTGCCTCCAGCCTGCTCCCACTGGAACCTATTATTTCAGCAAACCTATTATTTACTAAATTTATCTGTGTTTTTAATTGTGTTTCTTTTTGCCATCTGTTCTGATTTTTTTTTTTTTTTTTAACCTACTGGATTTAATCTGATTTTCAAAAAAACCCCCAACCTTTTAGCCTGATATTAAATTCTAGGCACTGACAGCTGACAGAAATACTCCTGTCTGCTCGCTTCTAAATGCAAAGGAGGGAAAGTGCATCCTGCTGAAGGCTTAATACCCAGCTTTGCCATAAATTCCCAGTGGGGTGTGAATGTGTAGGTTCATTCCTGGCCCTGTGTGGGGTTGTGATGAACTGACTGTTAAATGTGTCAGAAAAATGTGGGTCAGGTTTGCAGTCCTGGGGCTAAAGCCAGGCTGGGAGCAGGGGGGTGATCCGGAGCCCTTTGCCTGCCCTGTGGTGTTGCCAGAGCATTTACAGCTGAAAATGAGCCCTTGGGGGTAAATATGAGGAGTTTGGGCAGATTTATGGTTTGGCCTTTTGTTCAGCTTCCAGCAGACCCAGTGGTGAGGGAGAGCTGAATAAAGGGCCTCTCTTAGAGCCTTTCCTAAAAACACCCAAGTCACGAGAAACAGAAAATTTGGAGCTTATTATCACCCCAAATGTGATCAAATTGACTTAAAAACCCCCTGATCATGTTGGGATGTAAGAATGGACCTGATCAGGTACAGTTCTGGCCCACTCAGAGGCTGCACTATCAGGGCAGAGTCAATATTGCCATTTGTTAACAACTTGCTGATTACAAACACATTTTTTATTTTACCCAACCCTAAACTGAAACACTCCTCCTTGAAACAGAGGCTGACCAGCCTGATCCTTCCCCAAATGCAGTATTTTTATGCAAATCATCTTCAGTTTTTGCTACACTCTGCACTGCCAGTGAGCCGAGGCCGGTGTTAGTAAGGCTGTCAGGTCTCATCAGTGCTAAAAAACCCCAGCCCCTCCTCGTGCAGGAGATGTTCCATTTCTATTTTTACATGGAATTGCATATTTGAATATGTGCTTTCATTCACGGGGAGTTTCTCCAGGACAGAGTGCAAAACTAATTTTAGGTAACAGTTTTTCCCCTTTTTCAATTCGCAGCTAAGAATACTTGGTGGTTAAAATCGTATTTAAAAGAAGCCTAAAATGATCCTGATGCACATATGGGTGCATAAAATGGGTATATCTGAGATTATTCATGGGAGAAAAGAAGAAACCAAAAACTCCCGATTGAATGAGGTGTTAAAATACATTTTTATGAGTAGTTTAGTTCATTACAGGAGCTTGGTTTGTGCATTTGCATTTAACCAGGTGGCTTAAACATCCTGGTGAATTTACTTTGTAGGAAAATCAGTGTAATAAACCCCAATGTAAAGCTTTATAGAAGGGAATATTTACTTACACCTCAAAGTGAGTTGATATTATGTATTCACACACTTTTCCTAATAAGTAGCACCAAAATCTGTGTCCTGGCAGTCTGGTCAGGGTTGTGTGATGTGAATATTTCACTGGGGCTCCCCTGGATCCCTCAGTTAGGATTAGTTTGGGAAAGGTCTTCTCTACCCCATGGGAATCACCAGATTTTGTCTCAGGCCTTTCCAGCTGCCAAAAATCTACAGCCGGGTTGGAGCCTTTTTTCATCATTTGGAAAATATGATAGAGGTGTGGTTTTTTTTCTAGGGTTGGCAGGATGGGGAGGGGCACTTGTGGTAGGGGCAGCCCCTGGGACACCCTCCTGGTGGTGTCATCTTACCCATGGCCAAGGACTTCTCCTGGGGGTGATGCAGGGCTGGGAGTTGGGCTTGATGGTCCTTAAGGGTCAAGTCAGCTTATCCCATGTGATCCTGTGTCCTCATTTAGTGGACTCAAGTTGGCCCAGGAAAGGTTTAGATGTGATGTTAGGATGAATTTCTTCATGGAAAGGGTTTTCAAGAACTGGAGCAGGCTGCCCAGGGATGTGGTGGAGTCCCCATCTTTGGAAGTGTTCAGAAAATCTGTGGATATGGCACGTGAGGACATGGTTTAATGATGGACATGATGGTGATGGTTGATGGTTGGATTTGAGGGTCACAGAGATGTTCCCCAACCTCAGTCATTCTGTGACTTTATAAACACCACTCTCCTCAAGGAGAAAGGACCAAAGTCCTGAAAACCATCTTTATTTATTATTGACGCCTTAAAGAAGGGATGGGACCACTGCTGGGCTAAAAATGATTTATTGCTCTGATAAACATCAGCCTCAAAGGCCGTGAGATTTTAGAGGAGCAAGAAGTCAGCCATGCCTCAAAGTAGTCACAAGTTTCTTTGTTACAAGGCAATATGTAACATTCTAATCCAAGGGAAACTTGCCACAGAGTTTATTTTGCTTTTCTGGCCTATCACCTTTGCCTAATTTTGCTGCACTGCGTATGCCTTTATCCAATGGGCTGCTACTACACGTACACACATGTGCTTCCGCTATAACATCTAAACTCTTAGTTTACTCCATACAATTACATTACTGCACTGTAAAGCCCTTCACTATCTCACCTTACTTAAGGCATATTCTTACTTACAGCTATAGAAACACAAGTTTATAATTTCTCTGCTTGACGTCTGTGCGCTCTTATTTTCACATCAACCCAAGCCTCTTCCAAGGCCGCAAACCGAACCCTTCAGTACCTGTGGACGTTTCTACCTTTCCATTTCCCACATTTTTTTCTTCCCTTCCACCAGGAGCAGACGGGGATTACTGGCGCCTCCTCAACCCGGGCGAGTACGTGGTGGGCGTCAAGGCCGAGGGCTACACCGCCGCCACCAAGACCTGCGAGGTGGGCTACGACATGGGGGCCACCCGCTGCGACTTCACCATCTCCAAGACCAACCTGGCGAGGATCAAGGAGATCATGAGGAAGTTTGGGAAGCAGCCCCTCAGCCTGTCGGCGCGCCGGCTGCGGCAGCGGGCGCGGCGGTGGCAGCGGCGGTAGAGCTCGGCCCGCCGGCTCTGCTCCTCTCAGCCTGGCTCTAGTCGTAGTGAGAGTTTCGTAGCCCGTCTCTTCATGCCTTTTTTTTCCTCTGCACGAGGCCTTTCTGTTGTTAGTGGAGCTGGATGGATGATGGGGTGGGGGGGGGAGGTTTCTCATTTTTGGTGGGAAAAAAGAAATTAGGAATGAAGTTTCAAGTCGAACCGAAAGGAGCCCCCCGGTGGAGAGGAGAGACAGGAAGGTGTTTTGAGTTGAGCTAGAATGAAATGTTTTGCTCGTTGGGTTGTTTAAGTCCTTTGTCAGTCTGCTTTCTTTAAAAGTTGAAGAGAAAGGATAAAAAGCAACAGCAGCAAAAAAAGATGTACTTGTAAAGGAGGAGCGTTGTGAATGAAAAGCTGAAAAATGCATCTAAAGTATAAAATTGGTATATTTTTGCAACTCAGAAAAGTTTTGGCACTCTTCATGTTTTATTCTCATATGGGAGGAGAAGCTGAGAGGCGACAACTTCTGTTTAATGTGATTAAAACTTGTGTCAAAATTTCTCTGTTTCTCTGAAAGTCCCCCTTTTGATAAGCACTGTATTTCAGGAGAAAAGCCTGCAGTCAATAACCCACCTTTGCTTTCCTGCTTGGGTTGTTTAGATTTAAGGGTGCTTTGTGCTGCCAGAGTTTAATGCCAGGAGTGTTTTCTCCTCTGGCTTTTTAAGGCTGCAGTTTTACTCCATGAACTGAACCTGATGAAGAGGTTTTGGAATCAGGACCACTCCAGCACTGTGGCGTGGCAGTTCTTCCCTGATGTGGGAGAAGGACCTGAACAAAGCTTTTCCTGAGGATACAGCCACTTGTGTCATGGGTGAGAGGAGAAGCTTAGTCACTGAGAGGTGCTGAATTGACAAATCCACTGATACCATCTTTTTTCTTAATTTTTGGCCTGATTTAAAGTGCCTTTTGTGCCCTGGCACGTCTTGTGCCACTGTCTTCTGTGACATGCAAGGGGATCTGGGTTCCTCTGCAGGCCTGCTCATCTTGCTGCTGCTTTTCTGGCCTTATGCCTCTTTGGGAGCAGGATTTGTGCTTTATTGTTGGCTTTTGAGTAATAAAATTGTACTGCAGGACAGGACTGAGGTTCAGGAAAGATGCAGAGAGTGTCTAGGAAAGAATCAGCACTGGGCAAAGTGCCAGCTGATGAAAATACAACTCCTCTCCATTAGCTGTAATGTTATGACCTAAATTATACCTAAAAAACCAAGGTCAGCTGCATGATTTTAGCCAGTCTGTGGCTAAATAAACATCTCTCAACGTGCTTGGTAGCAGACTGCAGCATACTCTTCCAAATGCAATTCTGTTTGAAACATTTTGATTGCTATTTACAGTTTTTGCCAGTTTGATAGGGTTCTTGGAAAAGACATTCAGCAAAATACCATTGAAACTGAGGAGAAAATAAAGCATGAGCAGAAAAGTTACTGTATAAATACCATGTGCCATCTGTATTAATTATTTTTTTGTTGTCAAGGAATGTAGAAAACACATAAAAGGTGAAAGACTGCAGAGTGAAAAACACAATCATGAGCCCTTGCATAGTAAATAATCACATTCCTAAATTTCCTTAGGCAATTTCAGCCCATGCTTGTTCTGCAGACACCATTAAATAACAGCAAAGGCTCCAATAAAACAGAAGAGTGCACTTTTTAATTCTCTGTGTGACTGAAATTATGGAACACCTCCAAGTCAGCATCACTTCAATTAAGTAATAGAAGTAAACAACTCATCCAGTCATTCCATCATGTGGAATTATATTTTACTAATTTCACCCTCTTTACCACCCTTACAGCATCCTGTGTGGCATATGTATTTTTGTATAGCAAATGTAACTGCAGTTTGTCAAGAAGGGATATTTTTTTTTTCCTTGAGAGGTGAGAAGGAATTAATGATGTCTTTGTGCAGGTAACAAAGTGAAATCATTTTGGAATATGGAGTAATGACAGCAGGCAATTCGTTTGCAGTTGAATTTGACTTGTTCACTGGCATTTGTAGATTTGACGACCATCATGACAGATCAAGAGCACACGAGATTTTTTTGGGTTATGAATGGAGTTTTTTGGGTGGATTCTCTCTGGGGTCCTACAAAGGCATCTTGCAGCGTGGTTGGAATGCACTGGCAAAAGTGGAACAGAATAGCCAGATTTACCTGGGATTGAAGGTGGAAACCACGGTTTTAGTCCTGGCAGGTGGGGCCTTTCTACCTTGAGATAATGGTGTGAGAGTTCAACTTCACAAACCCTGAGGTTCCTTTGCTTTGTTCTCAGAACTGAGGTTCTTTCTGTGAGAAATTGTTTTTCATTTGATAACAAGAAATGGATTTGATGGGGAATTCTTGGACATCTGTGAGCTAAGACTGGATGGACTGTGATTGCTGAAGGCCTCAGGTGCTGGGGACAGTGGCTTTGGTGTTCTTTCCTGGCTGGCACTAGTGCTTACACGAGTTTGGGCACAGCAGAGCTGGGACTAACGCAGGTGACCTTACTCCATTTTAGTCCAGGCATTCCTAAATAAATGGCCTAATAGCTGTCAAGTGGACTTGTCTGTGCAATTATTTCCTGATTGTCCAGCGCTGGAAAACACTCCAGGCTCCAAGGAATTCTACCAGGAATATCAGATGTGTGAATATCTGGTGCTGAGATGTTTATGCCTGCCCTCGATGTAATGATACCAAACTGATGTGTGCCCTATTTACTGCTGCAGTTATGCACTTGGGAGTTAAAATGTTCCTTTCCTTTGAAATACACAGCACCATTATTTAACCTTCAGACACATCCAAATCACAAACCAGTAAATCTGGATACCAGTGTTTTCTATTTATCTGCCTTTCCCCCCATCTTTAGAACAGGTAATTTTTTTTTTCTAAAGTCTGTGCTTTAAATCTCTTTTCCTTTTAGTGTTGCAGGAGAACAGACAACCCTGCAGAGATGCCAAGAAATAAAACTTGAGGGTGGATTCAGCCCTTTTGTAATTACAGACCCATTTGAAGAGCTTATAGCAGCTCTCTTATGTGAGAACTTTGCTAAAACTTGATCATCCCTGATATAAAAGAGAAAAAATACCATCCCTTCCAAGTAATAAGAAATTCAGCTGCACAACCTCACCCACACAGGAAAGGTTAAGCAAATGAAAGGTTAAAACAGGAGATACTCCACTCTGCTTGATAATACCAACCATCAGTCATCTGCTCCCATGCAGAGCCCTGACAATCATAAAACACAGTGGGAGCTGCCTGGCTTCTCCTCAACCATTCCTGTCAGGTTATCCAGCTGTTCATTTTTATTGGTTTAATTATCATCTGGGTTTTTCTCATCCAGCCTGATGAGAACTACAAGTGCAGTATCCTCTCAAAGCCAGCTCTCAGTACCTGCAAATCCCAGACTGGTTTGGGTTGTGGAAGGATCTTAAAATCCACCTCATTCCACCCCCTGCCATGGGCAGGGACAACTTCCACTGTCCCAGGTTGCTCCAAGCCCTGTCCAACCTGGCCTTGGGCACTGCCAGGGATGGGTGAATCAGGTTGGGAATGTACAGAAACAATACCTGCTTACTCACTTTGGTATAAATGCAGTGTCACTTGGTAATCTCTAATCCAAGTTTAATTTGCTGGCAGCAGAAGAGTTTTAGGAACATCTGAGCATGGCTTTTACCAGGAGGTTGAGCTCTGTGTGGGTAAAACACTGATGAAAATGAATGTCAATGAAGTCATTGTCTGTGCTAGTTAGGAAATGCATTTTTTCCATTGGATATTTTAAGCCTGTCACATATTTTCAGCTCCTGTCACCATCTACTTTCCCTTCCCTTGTCCATGTGTAGTTGTGGGGTTTTTTTCCCCTCTAACTTCAGCTCATTATTTTCACGGAATTTGGGACATCTCCCCAAAGTCTGGATTTCAGCAGTGAGTGACAGTGATCCAGCCAGATTTCCTCATCCCTTTTATCACTGTGGCAGGAGGCTGACCTTTATGAGAAACGCCAAAACAGAGATGCACTTGAAACAGAACACGGGTGGATTCACACCAATGCCTTCCACCAGGTAACATTTGAAAACTGGCATCAGACACCTTCGCTGTGGGTCTGAAAAAGCCCAGCTTTGGAGCTTTTTTTACCTTTTATTTAGTAACCAGGCTCTGAGGGAATTTAGGCAGCAGCCCTAAGCCTGAGGGGAGGTGTAAAAGCACGGACAAATTGTATGAATTGTGGTGGTATCACCTCCTGCTGCAGCACAAACAGCTCTGTGCACACCTTCCAAACCTCCAGCCAGAGCCCAGGGAAGCTCTACTGCTTCTCACTCACTGAGGACACAACTTTTCAAAGCCTTTTTCTTCTCCCACTGCAGCAGTTGCACACGTGGAGAAAGAATTAGTGATTTTTACAGTGGATTTAATGGGTACTTTTAGGACCACTTTTGCCTGTGCTGCTTTGTGTTATCATAGAGACAAATGGGATTTTTGGCTCTTTCCAGTCCTTAATAAACAGTTATGAGTTCTTTTGGCTTCGGGTGATTAACTTCTAGAAGTTTTAGTTGTTTTTTTCTGATATCTCCTTAATATTCCAAGTTTATATCATATCCATACACTTAATCCGAAGTGTTTGCTGTGATCTTTAATTCCTTTTTGAAGGCCATTAAACTTCAGATGACATTTTTGTATTTCACTGTAATGTTGTAAGATTTTTGAGCGGAAAAATCTACATTCAATGAAGCCATCAGAGGGAATGCAGTCTTGTCACTAAATAACCATTCTCTGCCATCTTTCATTGATCAAATCAATATTTTGCAGCGTCCATAGTCACTTTGTAGCTAGGTGAGATTTGCAAATCCACCAGGTCCACACTGGGATTTGCAGGACAGTTTGTTGATCACTTTTGTGGCTTTTCTGTCCTCTTAACCTGACAAGAGACTCAATTTGATTTTTGATGGAGATTACAGTTTATTTCCATTAAAATTTTAAACATTGCTCATGATCTTCTCTTTGGGCAGACAAAGGATATTTTTATGCATATCACAAATTCCAGAGGGGCCGCATTGACTCAACGATTTTCGGTGCAACATTTCAACTTAATACGCAAATGGGTGTTTTCATCAGTAAAAAATAACAGTAATTGGATTTTTGAGAGCTTGTAAAAAAACTCCAGGCAGTGAACACAAAGGTACTTTACAGGTGCATGTTTTTGATACTTAATCTGCCTTTTCAGTGCCTTTGTTCACCTGCTGGAGTGTCACACTCAGAGATGTTAAATCCACCTTCCCCTCGCTGGTGTTTGGCGATTTCCACGGGCTGGATTAACCAGTATCCCACAGTTTTCTGCTCTTTTCTTAACTGATCTTCAGACCAGGCCCCTTTCAAGCACTTGCCTCTCCCAGGGGAAGGTCCAGCCTTCATCAGAGCAGGTCCCTGAAGCATGGCTGGAGTGCCAGCATCCCACCTGGAGGGAACACTTGGATTTTCACATCACAGCAGCACTTTTGAAACTGGTTTTTTTTTTGTTTTGTTTTTTTTGTTTTTTTTCCACCAAAACACTACAAAAGAGCATTGCCCTGTGTATTCTGAAATACTGGTGGTGTTTAGAGAAAACAGGAACAATTCCCACCCATTATGATGGGTGAGTAATCTCAACCCCCTGATAGTTTAATTATTCTAGTCATTAACTCTCTCCCTTAATTTGCAGCAGCTGCTTTCTAAAATTCAATACATCACTTATGTCAACAGCACAACCATCCTTATTAACTCTGCTGTCCCAAAAGCAGCAAAAAAGAGCATTCAGAGTAAACTGTCATTTAAAGATTAAATATTCATCCAGCCTTATTGTCAGCAAGTAAAAAATATGAAAAATGGAATTGCTTTTTGTGGTTTAGATGGGACAGAAATTCAATACCTGGGTTAATAAGGAGCAATGGCAGCACAATCTCACTTAACGAGACCAGGGGGATTTAAATCTGAGATTTTACCACAGAAATCTGGGTCTGGCTCCATGACCTTAGAGTGTAAGAAGTGTTAAAATCACATTCCTATTTATCACAATTTTGTGACCCCTGGAACTCACACGTGAATGGAAACATTAATTTGGGTTGGCCAAGCTCTGGCTCAGCTCAGGGATCATCTCCTGACTCCAAGGTTGTCCTCACAAGCAGAGCAGGTGAATTTACAGAATAACTGGGAGAGGAGTGGGAAGTGAAGGGAAAACCAGATTCTGTTTCTATGATCTGACCTGTACCAGCCTTATTTTTCTATATTTGGCTAATGAAGGGCAGCTGGAGCCACTGTAATGAACATAATAATTTCTGGGAACATTCAAACCCCAATGATTGCAGTGAAGGACCAAGACCATCCATCAAAAGCTCCACCAGAGAGACATAAGCTGTTAAATCTCCTTATTCAGTTAATTTCTAAATGGCTTTTCTACTGTTGGTTGCTCTATGGCCATTTTTAAATACCAAAAACAAATTCCTTGAGTGTTAGAACTTTGAGAGCTGCTCTTCAGAGAGATTTATCTGCTTTTACTTGCACACTTTCTGGGACTTCTGCCCTAAAAAGGTCAACAAGGACAAGTTTGATTACTCTGAGTCTCTGTAAATTTGGGTACTGATGGTCCTGATCAGAACCCTCAGTCAATGCACCCTCAGCACTGTGTGCAGAACATGCCTGATTTGGAGAAAATCCAGCATTTTAAATGCAGTTTCTCACTAATGTAAGTGTCCATAGAAATTAATTGCTGATTTCCATCTCAGCTTCAGAAGTAATGTATCATCCTTAAAGCAGCATGAGTCTCCAGAGGGTGCTTTTCAGATTATCACAGTCTTTAGATGTATTATTAAGACCTTGACTGCTGCATGATTGATTTAATAAAAATATGAATAAATAGAGCCTCCCTAGAACTCATCCCTGTCGTCTGCAGGAAACTTGGTAGATTTTTGGGAAACGAGACCAGAAAAAGCGTGAGACTGGGGTGGGAGAAACAGAACCTCTGTTACAGAGGGGAAACTGGAGGATGGAAAAGAAGATTCCAGTTGAAATCTTCTACTCCCCTATTTTTTCCCCGAATAAATTTGCTTTTTCCTGAATTTTCAAACAGTCCTTGTTCCTGAAGCAGCCACTGAGGTGAACAACAAAGGGCATCATGAGTGGTGGCAGTTCAAGATCGCCAGTCCAAGGCAGAGGGTTCAGGAGCAGATGGCGGCAAATTATATTTCAGCAAAAGCTGATAACGAGAAAATTACTCTGAAATTTGGGATCTGGCAGAAAGCTGAGTGGGTATTTTTCACACCGAAGGACCTCAAAGCTGATAAAAGCCCAGGGTAGGAAATGGGATGGTCAGAGCAGCGTTTCTTCAATGAGTTTGTGATTTGACAATCAGCTGTTGGTTGAGGTGTTGAGGACGTTGAGATCACCCATTTCCAATTTAAAATAAATGCCTGTTGGTGGAAAGAAAAATATGAGCTATGG
Source organism: Sinosuthora webbiana (assembly GCA_013397395.1). Lineage (NCBI taxonomy): Eukaryota > Metazoa > Chordata > Aves > Passeriformes > Sylviidae > Sinosuthora > Sinosuthora webbiana. The sequence continues at coordinate 282,234 of VXBN01005889.1, forward strand.
AGGGGGAGGAAGGAGCAAATCAGGGTGTTAAAAACGGAGTAGAAATGAATCTCTGTGACCCACACCCACAGTGGGGTGTGTGCTGGTGTGGGCACACAGGGAATGAGGAGAGCAGGCAGCCCTCAGGGGGCACCAGCACTGCAGAGCTGCCAATTGTTCCCCCTTACAAACCCCGAATTGTACAAATGCAGCCTTAATATAGCAACAATCAGAGCAGAGTGTGGGAGTCCCCAGTGTTTATCAGCTTCCCTGATTGCATCT
>VXBN01005889.1:282563-347951 GCA_013397395.1 Sinosuthora webbiana
CCCCCCCCCCCCCCAAAAAAAAAAAAAAAAAAAAAAAAAAAAGAAAAAAGAAAAGAAAACAAGCAAAACAAAAGCCCCACCTTGCTGAGGAAACCCCAGAGCCTCCTGTGATTTGTGTATCTGAAAACGCTACCTTGAAATATTTGGGAATTTAGCCACAGTTCATGCCAGGTTATAAAGAGACTTTAGAGAGGAAACAACAGATTCTCATCTGCTGACACTGTACAAAGCCTGCTGAAGCCACGATAAAACTGCCCAGCCCTTGGTCACTGCATTTGAGAGACTTATCAGTGTCCCAAAGCTTCCAAGAGTTGCTCTTTATCTGATTCCCACAGGGAAGGTGGGAGGATTTTCTACTCAAAGTTCATGACCCATCCACACCTGGATGTTTATAAAAGGTCCAGCACATTGTGGGTGCTGCTGGAAACAAACTACTAATAAAAATGGAATTTGAGCTGTCTTCTTAAATTTATAGAGCCTTTCATGTAATAGAATTGTTCAGGCTCGAAAAGCCCTCTGAGATCTCTGAATCCAACCATTCCTCCTGCCAAGGTCATGTCCCCATGTCCCCAAGTGCCACATCTACAGAGCTTTTATATCCCTCCAGGGATGGGGACTCCACCACTGCCCTGGGCAGCTGTGCCAGGCCTGGACAACCCTTTCCATGAAGGAATTTTCCCAAATATCCACCCTGAGCCTCCCCTGGCCCAGCCTGAGGCCGTTCCCTCTCCTCCTGTCCCTGTTCCCTGGGAGCAGAGCCCGACCCCCCCGGCTGTCCCCTCCTGGCAGGGACTTGTGCAGAGCCACCAGGTCCCCCCTGAGCCTCCTTTTCTCCAGGCTCAGCCCCTTTCCCAGATCCCTCAGGAATTCTCCAGCCCCTTCCCACCTCCATTCCCTTCCCCGCACACATTCCAGCCCCTCCATGTCCTTCTTGTCATGAAGGATCCAAACTGGACACAGGATCTGAAGTCCCTCAGCAGTGCCAGCACAGGGGACAGGCACTGCCCTGGTCCTGTGGCCACAGCAGGGACAATAAATATATATTTTAGTGGCTTAATACCTCAGTGCTCTGTGCAGAGAGCCACTGGTTAGCACTGAGGATGTTCCCGTGGCCCTGCTGCTGAGGAAGGCTCTGTGCACACATGAATTATTGATGATAACAACTCTGGTAACCTCCTGAAAATCAGGCACTGCCACCAGCCCGGGGTTCTCCCTACAAAGCTCCCCTTGGCACTTCAGCCACCATTTGTCACATCAGCTCTCTCTAACCCACAGTGCTGGTGCCCCTCTGGCCCAAAACACCCAAAATACCTTCAATGATTCAGCAGCTCTGCAAACCCTTCAAACAGGCAGGGGGCAATTTGTAAGCAAACAGACCTCAGTCCAGTCAGCTGTTCACAACAAATGATTTGAACATCTCCGTGTGTGCAGCTAAAGCAGATCATGTTAATGTGAGAATGACGGCGAGAGCGGAATCGCTTTAATGGGATGATTAAGAGCTGTGGGCTCCTGGGGAAGGCAGCGCAGCACTGTGTGCACCTGCATCCATTAAAAGCAGCCAAATATAGGGAATAACAAGCTGTGACTTGCCAGCCCATCTGTGGGGCATGGGAAGAGCTGGTGGGACAGGCAAAAGAGAAAACACAGTGTAAGACAGCCTGGGATGGGGTAATGAAGCTCACACGGGGCCGCGCTGGATATTTGCCTCCTAAAATCGATGGAGGTTTTGGAATATGTGTGGAATCTGGGTCATGGAGGAAGAAAAAGTAAAATTAGAACGGCACAGGTAGTATCTGTGTCACCTAATCAACTCAATCTGCTCTGCTCATTTTTAGCAAAACAAGAATATGCCTCAGTCCCTGGGAAGAAGTCTGTGAATGCTGGCCAAAAAATAGAGAGGAAAACAATCCTAAGTAGCTACAAGTTCTTCTGAGATGATCTCACTGCCCATGTATATTCATTGTTTGCTGCTAGGCAGAGATATTCTTTCAGTCCTCTTGACGTGGAAGAAGTGGAAATTATAATTACAAAACACTAATATCTCCTATAAAATTAATCGACCAATTTTTAACAGGTAATAGATTTTATTGCCTTTGTAGTACTCCTTTGGAGGAATATGCTTGTAAAGCCATTACATATTTATAGGTGCCACAAATATAGAAGTATATAAATATGAAAAAATTCACAGATATATATTCCCTTCCTCTTCTTTCTTTCACATGGCAAAGAAGGGACAAAGGATGAGAGAAAAAAAAAAAAATATCTGTGACAAAGCAACCCAGGCTGCAATAGCCGTGTTGAGGCTACCAAGGTCACAAGGGATGATGTTTTATGTGACAAATATCAGCACTAATGTGAGTTTATTGACAGGCACAATGGCAGGGATGGCCAGGAGAGCGAGGTACAGGCCCTGCAGCACACAGAAACTGATAAAGTGATTTCTCAGCTAACAAAGGATGCTGGGATGTCCCTCCTGGATTGGGTGTATGTCCTTGAATTATCAGGCAGCACTTGGAACATCTACCTGCTGCTAAACACACCATTATTTAGGGAATGGTGTGAGTTCATCATCATTTACATTTTTCTTTAGATTCAGATACCATCTGCTGCTCTGTTTGCTTTTGCCTAATGTCACAGTCATAAGCATGTAATTACCATACTCCTACTCATTTTTTTTTCATGTTCTTATTCATTTCAAGCTTAATTTCAGTCAGTTTTTTTTCCTTAGCTTTCTTAAACCCTGCAATTATTAGAAGACAGTTAATGGGATCAACAGCAATGTTTCATGCTGCAAGGATAAATTTTGAAATGGATTAAATGAGGACAGATGACAAAGCACTGAAAGCAATCTTTAGATCGGAAAAAATGAAAGGAAAAAGTAGCCTTGTAAAAACTAACAAATGATGACTTTGTATGTATTAAAAAGTCTAAATCTTGGGGTTTTTCCTCACAGTGGTAAAACAAGAATTTGGAACTCTGAGAAAGTGTAGGCCTTTGTAAAAATTAATGGAGGGAAGTGCAACTCTGGCTCTGCTCTTCTGTCCAAACTGAGAAAAAAACTCAACGTGGATCAGTTCTGACCCTCAGAGTCCTGCCAGGTTTGCTGTTTGTTTCTGGGTTATCCTGTAGCTGAAGGTGAGGGAGAGGGGCATTGGATGCAGGCAGCTGGTGACAGGACAGGGGGCAATGGTTTTTTATGACACTACCCCCACAGGGAACAATTCCTGCCCAAGATCCCATCCAGCCCCGCCCTCTAGCAGTGGGAAGCCATTCCCTGTGTCCTGTCCCTCCATCCCTTGTCTCCCGCCCTCCTCCAGGTCTCCTGGAGCCCCTTTATGCCCTGGCAGGGGCTCTGAGCTCTCCCTGGAGCTTCTCCTCTCCAGGTGAGCACCCCCAGCTCTCCCAGCCTGTCCCAGAGCAGAGGGGCTCCATGCCTCTGATCAAGATGGATATTTCTGTGGTGTTTGCACAGCACATCCCATTACAAAAGGATCTGTGCAAGCACACAAGGGGATGGAATACCAGTTTAGGTCAGCTGCTTGTCATCAAATGTCCCAGAAGCCACCAAATGGCTCCAAACCCTTTCCCTTCAGAGGCCTCTTGGGCCCCTGGTGCTGCACTGAGGTTTGCTGTGCTGCTCCGGTGTCAGGGCCCAGAGTGGCTCAGGGACAAACCTGAGCTCTTCATTTTGTGCTGGGACCCTTCCAGCTCTGGCTGGGCTCCTCTTGTTCCTGTGGGGAATGACTGAGGGAGCTGGAGTTGTTTATCCTGGAGAAAAGGAGACTCAGAGGTGACCTGATCGCTCTCCACAACTCCCTGAAAGGTGGCTGTGCTCAGGTGGGGTTGGTCTCTTTCTCCAGGCAGCACTGACACAGTGAGAGGACACAGCCTCAAGCTGCACCAAGAGAAATATAAGTTGGATATTAGGAAAAAGTTTTTTACAGAAAGGGTAATAAAGTATTGGCATGGTCTACCTGGGGAGGTGGTGGAGTCACCATCCCTGGATGTGTTTAAGATAAGACTGGATGTGGCACTCGGTGCCGTGGTTTAGTTGAGGGTAGGGTTGGGTTGGGCTTGATGATCCTGGAGGTCTCTTCCAACCTAATGATTCTGATTCTGATTCTGATTCTGATTCTGATTCTGATTCTGATTCTGATTCTGATTCTCTTCTACACTGCAGGTGCTACTAAGTACAAAGGACTCAAATAAATGTTTGCATTGTTGGAGGTGCCTTGCCACACTGGTAACGTGCCCGCTGTCTTGCTGCTTTCCTCCCAAAGCCAGGCCAGCAGAAGCTGCCACGAGGCTTTTAACTTGGTTCTAGCATGATGGTGGCAAAAGAAAAAAAAAAAGTGAAATAACAATATGGATGGCAAGTCCTTTGAAACTACACCTCCTTGCATTTTCCAGGGTAATTATTCTGTCTCCGCTAAATCTCCAGGCGAAACTTTCCAGGAATTAATATTCCCTCGCATTTGCCTTTGTACTGTGAAAGACAATATTTAGGTCCTTCCTAAGGGATGAGGGAAAAAAGTTGTAATGGAGACCAGAGCAAAATAAAACCTCCCACAGATTCAGAGAGGGAACAGCGTCCCAGAATCACTCACGCGGTGTTAGCAGCTTCCCTTTGCCCGCTAGTTCGAGCCTGGAGCCCAGGATGGAGCTGTGATTCTGGGAAATGCCTTTTCCCCCCCGTGTGAGAACACGACTGTTGTGCTGAGGTTTGCACAGCCGGCTTCCCCTTTCAAAGATAACAGTGAAATCTTTGCCTTTGGAGCCCGATTTTGTGCCTTGCTCTCAGTACGAATTAAAGGTGGCTGCAGGCTGAACGTGAATAAATGATTGACCTCACCCAGCCCTGCCAGCCTTTGTGAGAGCAGGGTGGTAATGTGTGGAGAGTGGTGTTAATGTTGTGTGCCCGGCAGGGAGGTGGGGCATGCACAGAGAAAGGTGGGGAAAATAGTTATTCAAAATAACGGGGGGAAGTGGGAATAAAAGACGCAGCGCAAAGTGATCGTGTTGGTTAAATCAGAAATTATTTGATGTCTGAGGATTTTCGGCTCTTCTGGGATCTCTTCTGCTTTCCTACAGTGGAGATTTAACACCTGCATGGGAAGCAAAAGAGCCCTTAAGAGGCCTAATCTGTGCACTGGAGTGGAATTTAGTCTTCAGCTCAAATCTCTGTCTGGAGACCACAGGGAGGAGACTGGAAATGTTGCTGTTTCCAGTGAGTGGAAGGTGTCTCTGCCCCTGCAGGGGGTGTGGAATGAGATAACCCTCAAGGTCCACCCCAATCCAAACTATTTCGTGATTCTATGCTGTTAATAAAATCCATTATTTGTTATCCAAGTATTGATCCCTGTAAATCAGGAAAAACCCATTTGGGGACCAAGAATTTGGATCTCACCTGGACAAAGTGAAAGACTGTGCTCTGTGAGGACCAGAAGTTTTGCCCTGTGCAGGGTTTGCCACTTGGGTGGTGTTGAGGAAGGGTCTTCCACCCCAGACCTTTCTGTGGGAGCTCTGTATGGAGGACGATGTTCAGGGAGCAGGAAAAGGAAGATCCTCAACCTTGATTTCACACCAACCCTGAAACCTGCCCAGGATGTCAGGGAATAACTAAACTAAAGTAGAACCATGTGTACTAAGGCTAAACATATATTCAGGACTAGACATAAACATTGTGTATTCAGATTCTCCAGTTATTCCACTTGTGTTGCTCGTACTGGGATGAAGTTATATTCCAATGGACTTTGTAGCAGTTTTCCAAAAAATGGGAGGGACTGACCAGGTCATGTCATTGCAATGACACCACAGGCTCGACTTTTGCAACAATGAAGTGAAACAGGCCTTTTTAAAACATGAATTTTATATGAAAAAATAGCTCATGCCAGGTCATTTGTCATAATCACATTTCATTAACAGTAAAGTTAACAAAATCACAATATACAGATTCAGCATGTATTTATTTATATATGTCACTTTGGATTTACCATTAACTCTATGTAATAAAAATATATTACAACATTTGATATGTATCCACAAAGCACAAGCCATTGTAAACAGAACAGACAGCACAGGCCCCATTATTCAAAATCTGAACTCGGGACTAGTATTTATTTTGTTGTCTTCCTTTAAACTGTAGACACTGAGGATTTTACGTGTCTGCCTTTGCATTAATGGATTTTTTTCCCTGGAATATCTCTTTGGAGACTCTCAGAGTTTAGCTTCCCTGGGACCCTAAAATCCATGTTAACTCATGGCACTCTGAAGTGTGTTGTCATTACAAAGAGGTCTGTGCATCCCTTTATCCATGCAATTTAGAATTTATATTCCCATTTTCCCACAAAATCAATAGCCCCTGCAATTACACCCCATCGTTGTACAAAAAAAAGTTAAATGCAATAAATTATAGTGGAATATTTATAATAATATAATCAAACATGCCCTATCTACAGCAGCTATTAATGTTATTTCAGAACTATCTTCCTTCAGACTGGCTCTAGGTGCTTTTAGAAATAGGAAACCATCTATTTTCAGTATTTGCAAAACAAAATAAATACTTTAAACACGCAGACTGAACTTCTTATACCTCTCATGATATGAATGGTCCTTACCCAAGCAACCCTACTGTCCTTGCAGCAAGGAGTTGTAAAACCTAAAATCAAATAATCTTCTAATAGTCTAATCTAGGGACAAATGCTTTTATCCAGCTGTATCTGGAAGGATTGGCAATAGGTTACATTCCTGCAAGAATTCAGAAGGGAACGATTGGTGATTGCCAAATACATGGAAATTTTCATCCTAAAATAATCCTCAAACATAAAAACGCCGTGAAAAAAAAAAATTCTAAGGATTAGAAAAATGCCCTGTGTATAAATAAAGTTAATCAAGGCACCTCTTAGTTACCTATTTCTATTTTCCAAGGCAATATGTGATAATAGTTTTCAAATGTCTGATTTGGGAAGCCCTATGGTTTCTGCTATAAAGAGACCCATTCTTTAGTCTGGCTGATGCAGGTAGCTTTATTTTATTTGACTGAGACAACTTGTCCCCAACCTTGTCACATGTTTGCTGTGTGACCCTGAGGGCACCAAGCATTTTACTGACTTTTTTCCTCACAACAGCCACTCAATTAATGAGATTTCTTCCTTTGTGTTTTATTCCCTCTGTTGGCCATTGATCCCATTAGCAAAACAAGAGAAGAATTTACCTGTCTGTGCACATGGGTTTAGTGGTCAGGAGGTAAATTAAAACACTTTGGCATCTGAGGGGGCTTTTTAACGTTTTTGTTCAAGAGCTCAGAGTGACAGGAGTGAAATACAGAGCAGGGCAGTGGGATGGGCAGAAGGGGGAAGGATGCAGCCAGTCCTGCCCCATGGACCTGCTGCATTCCCACTAATATCTCACTGGGATGCTCTGGCATTTCATTAAAAAGCACTGGATCTAAATCCCAGGGGAATGGGGACTTCTGATCTTTTGCTCTTTGCATGACTTTTAAAAAAAGTTTGTTTTAAAGCTCTAATTGTTGGACTACAGTGACTAGGAAACAGTTTTCTAATGCCAGAAAGATGGAGAGGAGCTTTGGACGAGAGCAGGGGGTGACAGGACCAGGGGAAATGGATTCAAACTGACAGAGATTTAGATGGGATATTGGGAAGGAATTGTTCCCTGGGAGGGTGGGGAGGCCCTGGCACAGATTCCCGGAGAAGCTGTGGCTGCCCCTGGATCCCTGGAATGTCCAAGGCCAGGTTGGACATTGGGACTTGGAGCAGCCTGGGACAGTGGGAGGTGTCCCTGCCCATGGTAGAGGTGACACTGGATGGGATTTAAGGTCCCTTCCAACCCAAAATGATTCCATGACTATGTAATAATTCCAAATGGAAATCCTTTTCCTGACATGACTTTGTGTGTAAATAATCAGCCATATGGACTCCTGCCTTTGGGTGTATTCAAACCACGTGAAAAAGCATTTCTTCAACAAAAAAAAAGAAAGTTATTTTACTCCACAATTGCCATCCCTGCTGTCACACCCCTGATGCTTTTGCTTCTTGGCACACACATTTCTGAAGGGCACTTACAGCCTGCAGGGCTAATCCTCCTCCCTAGAAATATAAATATATATGATAAACTACAGCAAACTTCTCCAGTTCATTACATCAGCAGTATTTGCTTAACAACTGACAATCCTAAATCCATATTTACACCAAACACACCAGGAGTACAGGTAGGAAGCTGACATTTTACAAAGACTTGCAGCAGCTCTTTTCTCCATGTAAACTTTTATACCTTCCCAACAGGGACAGCTGCCTTTTGGAGCAGGATGGTTTTTTTAGGTTTTCCTAAAAAAAACCCCAAACTCCCCCCATCAAAAGTTTTCATTATACTGAATGCTAAAAGCACAAAAAGCCAATTAAAAATAAATCGATTTAAGGCTACGATAACATTGTTCTCACTTATTCAGGCGTGGGGAGGTTACAAAGACATAATCCCTGATGGTGCAGACACAAAAGCCTGTGCTCAGCCCTCACAATCCAGCAAAGCAAACACACAGTGGCTCTGGCATCAGGATCCAGCTGAGCTTTCCGTGCTGATCAGTGATTTTTGGAGTCAAGGAACAACGAGCTGACAGAGGTGTGAAGTCTCTGCCTTTGCTTTTAAGCCTTGTTTAATCAGGAGAACACTGAGTGTGGGGAGAAGACAGATCTAAACAGCAGTGAAAAGCGATTTCCAAAGGGTTGTTCCAGAGATATTCACTGTACATGTAAAAATGTCTAGGACAGGAAATTCAGAGCCTACTTCATTTAGGGCTAAAAGAGGTGAGGGAGATGTGAAACCACAGGAATGTAGGTCCAGAAAAATTCACGTTCTGCACGTGACCTAAACCTCTTGGACTGTAAGAATTAGACTCTCTGATCATTTAAACAAGTTTAGTAGTTTCCATATAAACCATCTGAAAACCCGAAGAGTCTTCCCAAACCCAAAAGGATCCTTCTATGGCAGCCCTTGCAGCCTCATCCCAATCTTTGACAGGATTTTCACCTTTTCCTTTGGAATGAGTGAAAGCCTGAGAGACCTGGAGAGCTCTCAGGGTGGGAACAGGGCACTGGGAAAAGCTCACTGCAGCCAAGGAATCCCAAATCATCCCAGCAAAGCCAGTTTGTGCTTCCCAGCCTCCCTGGCCCTCAGCCTCCCAACCACATCCATTCCTGCCTCACTTTTGGAACCTCTTCAAGATGCTCTGATACAGCTGTTTTTTGGAGTTTAGTCTAAAATATCTTCTCAAAATTATTTTTTTAAAAAATATATCCTTGCCAGAAGATTTTACTGTTGACCTGAAGCAGACCAAGATAATTTCATAGATGCATTGACAAAACCGAGAGGGTAAATCACTGTCAGAGGCAGAGGGATGTGGCTTTTGGGGGCTTTTGGGGGCTTTTTGAGGTTTTTTCCAACCTCATCTGGTCTGGGATGCTGTGATACGTGTGGCTACAGCTGCAGCAGTCACCAGGCTCCATAAGGATTTGTCTGGAGTGTTTTTAATCTCTAGGGCTGTTTTTTTGTTGTTGTTGTTTTGGGTTTTTTTCCAGACATAAGGGAAGTTCTAAAAAGCCTGATTTAGGGCTACTGAAAAGAGGTTTTTAGGGTGATCTACTCAAAGTGTAAGAACAGGGATAGAACTTAATTAGTTACGTGTTTGCCTGACATTGGAAGTGAGCATTTGCACATGAGAGGAGCTCACTACATCCTGTTTCCATCCTTCCACTTGTAAATACCATAAAAACAGGGCCCTACATGTAGAGAGGAAATGTACAAACCCTGGATAAAGTCATCTACTGGACCCAATCCTCAGGTGAAACCACCATTATTTTTGATTTATGCCAAGAGAGGGCCTGGCACTTAATAATTGTTGAACAAACCCTTTTCAGCCTCTCACAGTTTTTGCCAACTACAATTACCCAAATCTTCACACTCAAACCGGCTCAAGAGCACAACAGGAACCAGGATCACAGCTCCCAGCCAGGGCTCTGAAGTGATGCAGGAACCGTTAAAATGAACAAAGGGAAAAAAAAGCTCAGAACCCACAAAACAACGTCGTGGACTACATTCTCTCCATCATCTGCCACTGCTCTGCCTGCCAAATTCACAAGATATGGAGGAAATGTTAATTGAACATGCGTGTGAGGAGCAGATATTGCATATGGGTCACAGATACAACAAACAGAAAACCGCATATTGCCTAAGCAGCTGCCCGGATTTTGCACATGCAGCTCCAGATTTTTGGGCACAGGTTGCAGCCAAACGTCACAAACTTCTTCAAAAATATTTAAGTTAACGAATGGAAATTCCCCCCCCACCAAACCCCTCTTGCACACACGTGTGTCAGACAAAAGAACAGCCCTGCTCCGCGAGCAGAGATAATAAATAAACACTGTGCATTACATTTACCAGCATTATTTCCACTCACTCGAGTCAGAGTGTTGTATAGTACATATAATACTCAGCAGACAGATAGTTACTCACATCTACATTCATCACTGAGACACGCATTTTGGAAAATTTTGCCAGTTGCCTATAAGAATTCAGCTGAAAAAACCTAGCGCTTAACAAGCCACAGTATCATATTTCGAGTATCCTATAAAATGTCATCAGGAAATGCTGGGGTGGTATTTTTATTTCGTGTGCTGAGGCAGTTTGTCAAGCACCAGCATTTACAACTCCTGCTTGCTTCAGATGGTCAAAATATGACAGAGAGCTGATGCAAGGAAGGGGAAATTGTATCTATTCTCTGTTACAAGATTAATTATAGAAGAAAAGGCACCATGAAAGAGAGACAAATTTTTAAACACATACAAGGGGAGAGATTTATTGCTCATGGTGGGATATAAATCAACCAGTGACTGACTGTGATACACAAGCATAATGAGACAAGTCCAGTGCTGTGTTCTCCATCTTTTACTAGGCATCCTAAATGGATTAGGTTTTATTTTCTCCTGGGAAATTAGCTTACTCTCTTTGAATTTGAAGGTTTAAATGTTTCTGGAGCTGCCCTTGTTGACATACAAACCTCCCATTGGCTTTGGCACCAGCTCCGTGTGTAAGTTTACAACAGCTGTGGACTTCCCTGGTGCAATATAGTGAAAGTGGTTTTGGTCAAATATGCTCAATGTAGAGCTTTTTATCTTTTTAAACTCAGCAATAATCAAATTTCTCACATCCTTTATTCTAATATAATCCAATCATCAATATGTCTTGAATTTCTTAAGAAACAAGTATTGAACTGGGTGTTTTTATCTATTGCACCTGAGAAAATTATGTTAAGCCTAAGAAGCAAAATGATTAAGATGAGGTAGACTATTTAATCTGGCTAAGGGCTCATTTGAACGCAGGGTTTTAAAAGCTTTCTTAAATTTTGTGGCTGTAATTACATGTGGATTTTATTGTAACTATGGTATTTTTAATAACTGAAATTTAGAATTAAGCTGAAAATTTTTGTTTGCGTGGTATCTGATAATCTTCAGATGATAACTGAGGTGTTACCTCACATTCACTGACTTTGGGGTGACGCCCCTCACTGAGTCTCTAGTCTGGGCTGCAAATCAGAGGCCAGAAAATTCAACAGTAGACATTTTTTTGCCACATACCAAGCCCTTTTCTTGCATGAGAGAAGGTGGCAACTAAAAAGTAGTCCCCCATTTTTTTACATCTTGAGGCCTTGTTTCCTCAGAGGGGGATTGACAGTTGGAATATGAGCAGGGATAAATGGCAGGACAGCCAGTTGTGTCAGCTCTTATTGAAGCTGCCATTGCATTCATGGAGCCTAATTAACCAAGCCTATTCTAAAATCTGGGCAGGCATGTGAGTGCATGGTAAATGTTAATAATGTTCCTGTGCAGAACTGCAGTCCAGAGCTATAAAAATTTGTACTGACACCTCCAGAGATTTGCACATTCAGATGTGGATCCAGATTATTGGCTCCACTCTCATGGTGGAGAGGCAGGCCTATTATTTGCGCTCCACTTGCTTTGGAAATTATACTTGAAACTCAGTTTTAGGCTCATCTTTCCTTTAAGTAGGGAAAAAAACCCCATGATTAATAACTCCTCAGAAAAAGAGATTTGTTATTTTTCCTCCTGGGCACAGGGCCCAGATCTGCAGCTTTGGGCAAAATCCAGCTACTCAGAGCTCAGATATATGGGAGGTAGGCAGGAGGCATCCTGACCTTTCCACCCTGTCTACCATTTGTATTTTCCTGAAATTTAATGGGGAGAATATTAGTGGGATTCTGTGTTAATAACTTTTAAAATTTAGAGAAGACATGGCTGAATCCAGCACACTCCAGAAGTGGTTTTTCTCTTCCTTCAATTCTACGGGATTCTTCCTAAAATATATATCAGGAGAGACTGGACTGCAATGGGCGCTGGATGAATAGTTGGATTTTTTTTTTAAGCTTTTCCCTTTAAGATGTTTTCTACACACTTCTCAAGCCACTAGGGTGGGGTGGTTTTTGTAAAGCCACGTTGGCAGCTACATCAGAGGGAGCTTCACCTGCAGCCAGTGACAAACACGGCACAAATATCCCTGTGCGGCTTTTTAGAATAATCTCACACCAGCAGCGGTTTGCTCCCGTTACTTCCATGAATTCCTCTGCTGAGGACTTAGTTTTTTTTATCTCTAGGTAAAGCAGCTGCTGATGGAAATCAATGGGAGATTTGTACTTGTGGAGCCTGCAGGACCACAGATCAATAACGCTCTTCCAGCCAGAGGGAGGAGGTCCAGAGCAGCCTGCGTGTTACGTGGGCTGCTGGAGGGATACTGGGCTTCACCCTGCCCCACAGCTGCCTCCCAAAACCTGCACAGCTGAGGAGAGCTGCTGGGGATGGGCCAGTCGCTGCTGTTTCACAAATAGAAAGCACTTTGCAGGTCCCATACCCGGCTCCTCACTCGTTGAGCTGCGGAAGGTTCCGGCCGTGCGCCTCGCCCGCCAGCGCCGAGGAGTTGATGGAGCTCCTCTTGAGGACCTTGTTTATGATGTCCTTCCACGTCTTCTTGTACTGGTGCCGCAGCAAAGAGTACACAAAAGGGTCTGAGACAGCTTTGCTGTAAGCTAAGCACTTGGAAATGATCCCCCAGTGGGCGTTGATGTGGACCACGGAGGAAAACTCGACAAGTCTGGGGAGAGAGGGAGGGTGAAAGGGTGAACGTTAAAAATTACATTAACCCGCCCCAAAACCCTCAAATTACTGCTGGGCAATTGAAACAAAACTAAAGAAAAGAAAGCCCTGCTCGTGAAAATGCGTGTGTTGTCCTCCTCTTATAAATTTTATAGACTGCAAATGTAAACTTGAAGCCTGTTTGCCAAAGTGCCATTGCTTGGGCCTGTGGGAGTCAAATTCCTCCACTATGAGCAACCTAAAAACCCAGCATCAGTCTGAGCTCGCGGTTCTAGGTCCCCTCTAGAGCATCTGAGTCACCTCACCAGGGCTACCCAGCTCTCTTGGCCAGTGCAGCTCCTAGAGAGGGTTCCATGGCTTTAAACAGTTTGCCTGAGTCGTGGAAGCACACAAGGAAAATTCATCTCTCAGAGATGGCCTGTCATACCTGGAATTAAAAACCAGCTCAAAGGGCAAGGATTCACATTTGCAACAAATTTAGCAAGACAAAACTTTTAAATCTTAGGGAAGGGGGAGAGGGAAGAGCTTCATATACTCCTCATACCTACACTAGCCCAGATAGTTCACCATGTACTGAGGGAGCATTTTTGACAGGGAAATATTGATAACTCCCCATGTCTTTGAGCAGCATCAAAGGGCAGCTCTGTTCAATATGCCTCTATAGCTGTTAGAAACTATTGATTTTTATAGAGGTCAAACAGCCACGTGTGCTGTTACAGAGCCCCACATGGCAGATCAGATCTTTGCTGGACCTGTCTGCAGCAGCAGATGTTCTTAAATCTGTCTGGGAAAAGCTTCAGCTGCTCACATTTCTCCAGACAAAGCACCACTTCCTAGGAGCATTCTGAAGGGTGGCTCCTGCAGCAGCAACGACAATAAATGTTGGCACTTCCAAGTAGTTTAGAGATGAGGATTTTTTTTTTCTCAGTCATTTTATAGCTTTATAATATTTATACTATAATTTTTTATAGTCATTTCCATAGCTTTTCACTACAACGTATTATTTAAAATAATGCTGGCAGAAGTCACAGTCCAGCCAATGTGAGGGACATTTCAGGTGACATGGGAATGCCACGTGAAAATCCTTGGGAATTGTTTGTGCCAGACCACTGGCGCTGATTGGAGGTCCCAAAGAACCCTCACCTGTCCCATTTCTCTCCCATCTCAACTAAACAAATATTCTTTCAACCTCTGCTTGTAATTCATGCTTGTTATTTTTCCTACAAAGATCAGAACTGAGACATCATTTTCATCTGCTGGAGTTTCCAGGTGGTCTCATCTGGCGTGTTCTCTCTTCTATAATAAAATGCTACTTATGGCATCCACGTTAACGCGTTCTAAAACGAGAATTGACAATTTGGAAATTAATCATCTACTGAGTCATATTTGCTTTGTAATCTACCATGAACCACCCTTGTTGTTCTCCACTTCATTTATTTGATGCCTACTTCACATTTTGGATTCCATCGTGCTGAATTTCCTTTGGATGATTTATTTCTGCCGAGTGCTTTACAGATGTGAATTCGATTATGTTTAATTAAATTCAGTGGATGCCTTGAAGAACCAAAATATGACAAATTTATGTCTGAGGCTCTGTCAGTCAGTTCTATGAGACATTAACAATCTCCATTTAAAGCACATCAAACAGACACTTCAGGGTTGCAAGCTTAGACTTGCTAATTTTACCTTCATTGACTGATCAAATGGAAAGCCCACACTTTTATTAACAAGATCTTAAATATTTTCCTCGCGTTCTGTAAGCTTCCTTGGCATTTACACATTTTTTCAATTCTCACGTATTATTTTTTACAGTAAATTGCATTTGCTGTTATCAAGCAGCAAACACAGACATGTAGCCAGACCCTGAGCTCTGCATTTCCATTTCATGTACAAACAATTAAATGCCAGCCTTTCAAGGCATATCACAGACTTTATTGCCTTTGAAAGGTTTTGTTTCTCATTTGTGAGGGAAATTATACGCACAGCTTCCATTTTCATGAAACGTTTCAGCCTAAAAGAAGACATTTTCAGTGAAGGAACATTAATATTTCAGTGCTACCTGTAAATTAAATTTTACAATATCAACTACATAATTCCCTGGCTTGCTTTCATAAGCCTCTCTTCTGCTGTCTGGTCTTCAAACCCTTTTTCATTTCAAAGCTGTAAGCTCTTTTTTTCTGTGAAATTTTGTTCATGTTTTAGAAACTTGCAACTCTGTAGAGTGTATCATTTCACATGGCTGTCCAATTATTTTATTTCCCCTTCAGTAAACAAAGGAGAATGCCATGTTGAAGAGTGTGACCTTGATCTCTACACACTGGAAATCCTTTATTTACCTGTGCAGTTAATCACTACACTAAAATATTTTACTGAACGTGTGCCCACCCAGCTGGGATGCTGAAGAACACAAATTGCAGAAGAATTCTGAGCTTCTTGTGTGCCCAAGAAGGATCTTTGCATATGCAAAGGGCAAACAACAGCTTAAAACCAGGGTTTGCTTACCCCCTATCCCCCAGAGATGATACAACAGAATTTAAATCATCTTCTGCCTGTTCCACCATCCTCCTCTGTAACCTGAGGGCTTGGGACTATGAACTTCTGCCTGCTATTACTTCAGGATTTTTAATTTAAGGCCAATTTCCTCACACATTGACAGCACTTATTAACTTACATGAGCAAAGTTCTGTATTTCATTATGAAATGCCTGGAGTTGGAAATGGATATTAGAAACTTGTATGACTTACCTTCGTTTTTCTTATGAAAAAGTCGCTTGGAGAAAAGAGGTTTGGAACAAGTATATTTAATTGCACAATGATAAATATAGCAAAGGAAGAGATGTGTACCAGTAGATTATTTTACAAAACAAGACATAAGCTATGCCTGGAAATATATAACACGGGGGATTACACCTGTCATGCTGGTAAACTGGATCAAAGACAATCAGATTCTGATACACTATTTAAGGTCATCCACTGAACTAATTAGAAGGGTGTTTTCTTGAAAAATGAAGTGCCTAATCTGATTTTTACCTCAGTGTGATCTGAAAAACTCTGGTTTACCCAGAGAAGCATTTATCTGTCTGGGGTCATGAGCACAACTCCTTCACCCTTTCACGGAATATTTTTAGAGTGGAAACAGGAAGATGCTATAGTAAAACCTTGTGATTTTCTGCTGTCAGCCCCCAGTTCGGGGAGTACTTAAAAGCCTGTTTAATTGAAATATATTGCTGATTAGGGGAGGCTGAGCAAGGCACTCCCTCTCCTGACTCCTGTCCACAGCTTGAACTCTGATTGATTGTGTCTCTCTTGAGAATGCAAAGCACTGGATGTAGTCCAGAAGTTACTCCTTGCTCACACAATTAAAATCAAATTCTTCCCATCCCCTCAGTGTCCACAGGCTCAGCCCTGTGTGTGAGGCCCAGGGAAGGCAGGGATGAGTGTCCTGGAACACCCAGCCCTGCAAGTGTCCAGCAAGGTCTGTCAGGGAGCTCAAGAGGGAATTCCCGTTAGCCTGCCCTGCAGTGATCCTTTTACACATGTCAGAATTTAAAAGCCAAGGAATGTGGGAAGACTTCACCCCTCCTGACACGTCTGACCAGCTTTCACCCTACCCCAAAACACTCCCATGCATCCAGGGCCCTGCATTTTTCCTCTCCCCACCATCACCCACTGTGGAGAAGCTGCTCCTCAGCAGGGGAACATTGAAGTGATCCTTGTGCAGACAAGGGAGGAGGCTCAGGGTTTTTCTACCCCCTCTTTGCATCTTAAGGCTACTGGGACACAAACTGGGATGCCACGGAGTGAGGAGGAGGTGGGGAGGTGGTGCCTGAGTGCTGAGATGCCTTTGGAGGAGCACAAAAATACTCCTGACAGCTCTGGTTAGAGCACTCGGTGTCACCCAGGAGGAGCCGCCAGCCATTCTGTGACTGGGAGGGTTTTCATTAAGTTCAGAGATCCAACATGGAATGGAAATCAACCATTTGCAAAAAACCAAATATTTTGATATCTTCAGCTTGAGAATTAAGGCTGAATGTCCTTAATTACAAGTCCTTTCATACCATTTAAGTGCGTGGCTTGCAGTGGTGTCTTGTGGCCACTAAGTGAAAGTGAAGGTCATTCTGGTAAATCACTTTGATTTTCTAATTCCGGACATTCAGGTTATTACACTGACCTGGAAAAGCTCAGGGTTGGCCAAATGTTCAGGTATATTGACTCTTAATCCAGATTTTTCAATAATTTTTTTCCAGGTGGATCTGAGATAGACTGAGGTCAGCCCCACTAATTTCTACTTAAGAGTGTTGGAATAGGAGATCCCTGAATTTTTTTTACTTTCTCTGTTGTGCATAGCAGCATCTCAGTTTTTCCAAAATCTTACAACAAGGAATGCAAGCTGTAAATTTCCTTTAACAGCTAGATAACTTTTTTTCTAGATGTACTCACTTTCTAACACTTTTTATTTCATGGGAGTAATTTAGTGTTTCCCACTGGAGCCATTTCCAAAGATAAGCTGGTGGATAGACATCTACCATAAATCACGAGAAGATTTTTCACTTATGAGCCAGCACAGCTTTGATATTTGATATTTATGACTAATAAACCCTACCCAATCAGACAAAACTGTTGTTCAAGTCTGTGGACCATGTTCTCAGCTCAGCTGAATCTTGTTGACCAAATTTTTACAGTCTGAGCTATTCAGGACAGTGTTGCCCTGGAGATCAACCCCTGGACTGGGAAGTCAATCAGAGCAGTAGGTGACAACAAGAAAAACAACTTGCAAAACCTTATGGGCTGACTTCCTAAATCCTTCCCATGCAAGCAGCACATTGCCTGGGTTGAGTGAGCAGAGTCTGACCCTCAGACTGCATCAGGGCTGAGGGGAGGAGCGCTGTGACATTTTACATCATTTGTTAGGGTGCATTTACATCAGAGCTCAGTAAGGGGAACCTGTCACAGGAGCGGAAACGGCGCATCAAACTTCCACAGGAGACTGGAATCCTGCTGTGGCTCAGGGCCTTACCCTACTTCCCCAGGTCTTAGGAGCCCACCTTTCCCAGGATGCAGGCTCACACTCACCTTGTGATCACGTAAGGTGCAAAGCAAAGTATGAAAGTACCAATGAAGGTGCTTATTTTCTTCGTTGCCCGCTGCCTCCGCCTCCTTTGCTCCTCGAGACAACGCTCCCGCACGCTGTGTGACAATTCAACACAAACAGGGACATCAGTCAGGGCACCAGGCAACAATCTGCAGTGGCTTCACCGTGGAATGAGGGAGAACAATCTCTTCTAATTGCATAAACCGGTAACAAATGCATTTAAATGGGACAATACCAAATATTGATGCTCATCGTGCCCTCCACAAAGTTACAGACACGTGGTTGTGTATTTATGTGCACGCACCCCCATTATATCAACTGATCTATAGAAAAACTGGTGGAATTCATCCTTGAATCCAGTTTGCAGCTCCTGTTTGAACTACTGTAAGCTGTATTTGCGGGCAAGATGATACTCAGAGGTTTGGAAAATATCCAGAGTGGGATAGAGCAGCATGCTTCTCCCCTAGAAACAGCAATTCCAACACCAGAGAAGAAGGTGGAAGGAAGAAGTTTCTCTGGAAGGAGAAACTTCCCAGCAAGAAAACCAAAGAAACAACAAAATCATAACAGGATGAAGAACACTCTGAACCTTCAGGCCAACATGGGAGCTGTCATTACATCCCACAGCTGTGAGCTGTGTGGCCATAAACATCCCATCAGATCAGCAGGGCTGCCGTGCTGAATGCTCCACAAAGCTGGAATTGTTCCAGAAATCCTGGGATATCCTCATTCCTCACCTCAAGCCAGCCCTGTTTCTAACTAAACACACCTAACTAGTTTCTAACTAGTCACACCTTGGGGGTTTTTCCTACCTATGGTATTTTAGGCCAGGAGCTTTTCCTTTGAGTCTTCTGTTGGTGGTCTCAGCCACCAGGGAGCTCTGAATGCCCTCGGTGTGCCAGCAAGGAGCACAGGGCTGAGCAAAAAATCCCTGAAATCAGCACATTTGTTTGTGAAAACAGTGATTAATGTGAAAGCTCATCCTCTTCCTCTGTCTGTTTGAGTGACTCCTGTGCTCCCTATGATTTCTGAGGGAAGTGGGTGAGTTCCTGTCCACTCCAGGCAGGTGGACTGGGCAGCTCCAGGACTGAGTGCCAGGACTGCCTGGACCTCAATAAATCCCTTTGGAAAGGGCACAGCAAGGCCAGACTGCCATCCTGAACCCCTCTCTGTGCCCATGGCAGAGCTGCCACGTGCTGACTCCTTGCACAGATCTCACAGGCACTTCTCAGGCAAACTGAATGGGCTGGCCCATGTCTTGTACTTATATTTTTGTTTCTTTAAAACCCAACTGTTTGGCATTGGCCTTTCCATTTGTGTTGTAAATTTTTAATTGATGACTCAGCCTCCACACTCTCACTCCTCTGAGGCTCATGGCCATACCCTTACATTATTTACTTCATCTGTAAATGTTTTATCAACATCCAAGCACTTCTTGTGTCCTGAGGATCTCAGTGTGCTTCAGTGATCTCTGTGGCAATGAGTTCCTTTGGCTGTGTTAAAAGAAAAAGTGCTTCTTTTCTAAATTTGGTCTTACATGGCCAGGCCCCAGAGCAGCTATCAGGATGTGATGAAATAAATACTGGAGGAAAAGTTTGTTCTTCTAACAAATTGTCTTTCTCTTAAAGAATATGACACACTTAAAGGTGTTACATGTTCTATATGTGAGTTATTTGCAGCTAGAAATGACAGCTGAGAAGGGGGAAAAAGCAATTCACCTTTTCATGGGAACGTGCTTTCAATTCTGCAAGAGCTGGGGAACTTGGGGTATTTTAATGTGCAGAAAAATGATCTGAGAATTACATAAGCTTTGTTTAAGACTTGTGTTCTTAAATTCATAATATCCCAAGCCCATGGCAATACAAGAAAGTGAATCTCCAAAACAGGTTCAATCCAGGTGCTGTTAGGAAGGAGAAAGTGCTGGATTTTTTGTCTCTGTTTCCCCAGTTACATCTTTTCCTTTCTGGCACATGCAAAGCTGTCTCTCACTCCTGGAGCTCACCCACGACTGTCCTGGTAGACTCAAACCCATTTCCTTTGTTCAGACTTTCCAGATGTGTCCAATAAAAACCACATCAGAGAAGAAGGCATTTTATCTCACTCCTTCATGTAGACAGTGTACACAGATGAATATTTTGTTTTTGCACACCCTTCCATGCACTAAGATAAGACACATGTGAGTTTTAGCAGTGACATCAGTAATAGAACAGGATTATTGACTGAGCTTTCATTTAAAGGTTTTAATATCCTGGGAAATCAGAGCTATATCCCTTTGAAGGTTTGGTATTATAAACAAAGTTTATGGGATATTGGACCTTAAGATGTGTAGAGCTGGATACACCAAAAAGATAGTATAGATAATTTGAATTAAGAAATACACGGGTTAAGCACTTAAGTGAAGTTTTGCC
Source organism: Sinosuthora webbiana (assembly GCA_013397395.1). Classification (NCBI taxonomy): domain Eukaryota; kingdom Metazoa; phylum Chordata; class Aves; order Passeriformes; family Sylviidae; genus Sinosuthora; species Sinosuthora webbiana. The sequence goes on from VXBN01005889.1 coordinate 303,238, forward strand.
CAAATCTCCCACAATACCCAAGATATTTTGGTCTTAAGAACAAAGAAAAAACAGGATCCACTAGAAAAGCCTCGGCTAACTTGAAATGCCACGTGCCCTAAGCATTCACACAGATCTGTAGGGTATTTGGAGGTTTCCTTTGTGCTCGTCTTGAATGATCTTCAGGAGATCACTCGTGTCTTTGTAAGTCACAGGTAATAAAGCCGTCTGTCACAATGCCTGTCACTAGACCCCCCCGCGGGTGGATTCTGAGTCACAGGAAGCAGAAAATTGTCTGTACGCATTTCCCAGCGTGGAAACCGGACCCTGCAAAGAGCCAGAGGAGTCAGAGCGCTTCAAAGCGGGATTGCAAACTTTGTTCTCTCCTTTGGACTCTCCCAGCAGCCACGGCTGTGCTGCCAGGCACTAGATGCACCCTGAAATTGCCTGTTACATAATGCAAACGATGCCTTTGCTATGTCAGACGTTTCTGAGCATCGCTGACTCCCCCAGCAGAGCTGCAGCCCCTGTGCAGCTCTCACAGGAGGGAAGGTGACCTGAGATCTGCCCCTTTCAGCAGCAGGAACTGGGTAAAGCAGCCCCTCCAGGGGCCAGATCAGCCACCAGTTCTCTTGGGTAGAAAAGAAACTAAAATTCTCCTTTCTTAGAGAGATGTCAGAGGTAAAGGCATTGGTGCAGGTTGCTCACAAAGTGAGCGAAGTGCCTGCACAACTCAGTCTCCCCCGATGAAAGGAAGCATCATTCCCACAGCCCCACTGAATCCAACACCCTCAAATCAACCTCAGCCAGGAAAAATGCAGAGGAGGAGAAGAAACGCTGAGATTTTTGCCCTTTTACTAGACTTTGCTGTGCAGTCCAGGCATACTTTTAGCATTAGGCAAGACGAGTGGGGTTTCAAAGAGCACTGGTGGGTTTATGGCACTTTCCTGGGAGTAACCACCACATCTCCTCATGCTGCAGGAACTAAGGCAGTCAAGGCACAGTTCATCAACCAGACAGCACGTAGGGCAGGAGGGTGTTTTTTCCTCAGTGTGACTTGGTGAACAAAGGAAGATTTATACCTGTATTTCTCAAGAGCGGCAACAAGACTTGCCCAAAGTTCTGCTCTGCATTCTTGGTCAAGAGACAAGCTCTAATACCTTAACAGGAGAGTTCTGAGCAAATGTTTCTGTTCCTCTGAAATGACTTATTTGTCTTAGCCTCAGGCATCCCCAAAGCATGACCCGTGTTTGAGGACAGCCACATGTGCTCTGAGCCCTGCAGCTCTGCTCCTGGCTGCCTGCAAATGGAGAGGCCGGTGGAGCAAACGGGAGCAGGGATGGTCAGATGGGATGTGTGGCGTGGGACTGCCCTCTCTGTCTGCTCTCTGCTCTCCTCTCTTCCAGGCAGATTTCTTCCCTGTATCACACACCAAGCCTGCATCCCTTCCAGATCTATACATCGATTATTCATGCAAGATTTAAGGCTAGTGCATAATCCCTGGCGTGCTTTTGCACACATTCCTCTCCCTGTTTGGTTCTAGCCCTCCAGCCCACAATCCTGCCAGTCCCTGGGGACATTTCTCCTCTCCTCTCGAGGCACAAGGGACTTGCCTAAGTTTGAAATGAGCTTTATACATCTCTTGTTTGTCACATTAACATTGCTACTGAATTCTCTCTCACTTAGGGTTTAAGTACAGGCATTCGAGCACATGAATTTTGCAGATGTAATTCCCTTAAGGATCCTGCTTTCAGGAATGATAAAGTTACAGAGAGAGCAGCAATGGGGAAAGTGCTGGGAAAAGGAGCAGCAGGCAGCGCTCAGCTTCCCTTCCAAACTCCAAGTGACATGTGCAGCCTCCTCCCTCCCAGGGACCCAGCAACGAGTTTTGGGCTGACAGTGCCCCAAATATGCAAAACTATCGACCACTAAATGCACCTTCAGAGACAAAGGGCAGTGATCAGATCGCTGTCACAAAGGGAGGTACATGCTCAGGTACAAAACTGCCTGCTTTTTTGCTCTCCCTCCCAAAACAAGTCCTTAAGCCTATCAGAGAATGAGTTCAGCAATCAGAGAATTAAACACAAGAGAAAAGAAGCACGCAGAATAGAAGCTGAGAGGATGTTTGTTTTTCTCCCCCTCCCCTTCCCCTGCTGTGAGACAGATCAGTCTCTATTTACCTCAACACTGAGCCCCCTCCTCACTCCTGCTGCCGCGAGCAGTGGCTGAACTCAGGGGGAGCTTACCTGGGGTGGATGTCCACGAGCAGCACCAGGGTCTGCATGGTGATCACGTCGATCCGCTTGCAGTGGAACCGTGCCACCTTCAGCACTTTGAGATACGTGAAGCACAGGACCACGAGGGAGAGGAGGAAGCTGAGGGCGTGAAAGACCCCAGTGAAAATCACAAACTGTGTCCTCTCCTCCGGTCTCTTGTTGTAGAGCGTGCAGGAGGCGTAGAGGTGATGGAAACCCACCCAGGAGAGAGAAGCTGCCACTATGGGGAACGACGCCGAGTGCAACCACGTGTAGCTGAGGATGAGAGCGGCGTCTCGGAACCTCATTTTGGAGTGGTAACTCAGAGGGAAGACCACGGCAATCCACCTGTCAATGCTCAAAGCTGCCATGCTCAGCATGGAGTTGGTGGTGAGGAAAGTCTCCAGGAAGCCCACGGCGTGGCAGACCTGATCTCCCGCCGGCTGACTTTTGTAAATGATCCCGGCCAAGGTCAGGGGCATGCTGGAGACGGCCATCAACAGGTTGCAGAAGGTGAGGTTGAGGATGAACAATCCCGGGACCTGCTTGCGGATGTCGGCGCTGTACAGGAAGCACATCAGCACCAGCACGTTGGCCAGCAGGGCCACGAGCATCAGCACCACCACCACGAAAGCCAGCAGCAGCTCCCAGATGCTCATGGTGCATGGTCATGTCACAGCAGGGACATCTCCGAAACTGCTCCCCGCCGGCACCGGGGGACCACGGTGCGAGGTGCCCCCGCCTCGCCCTCCTCCCCGGCCCGCCCGCTCCCCTGCATGCCCTCCCTGTTCTTAGAGGAGCTGCAGATTTCTCCTCCAACCCCCCCCTCCTCGCTGCTCCTTTCCACGTCAACGCTGCTTCCCGAGACGTGCACGAAAAGCACTGGGAATGCCCATCAAACTGCGAGGAGGGCTTAAAAAAATACCAGCAGGACTGAACCACTGTCTGCCGTCGGTCCGTTCTGAGGAGGGCACGTTGTTCTGAGGAGCTGCTCTCCTGAGATCCCTAATTGTCAGCCCCAAGCTTGCAAGCAATCCACCGAGTGAATTGTGCTCTCTTTCTCCCCTTGCTTTTCTGCCTCTCTCTCCCCCCTCTCTCTGTCTTTCTCTCCCCTCCCCTCTCCTCCAACCCTCACTCCCTTCCAGGCTGAATGTAACCTGCTTTTTATGATCACAGATAAAAACCCCATTAATGGATTAAAGCATGCACACTGCTGGTGATTCGCAAACGTGATTATGTCATCCCTGCTCCACAACCCCTCCCCTTCTCCCTGCGACCGTGACTAGACTTTCCTCAAGAGAAATCCCATGCCTTCATTTAATTGATTTAGCCATTAATTTGCTAACAAGCCTTGTAGCAGAATTCCTGCACTCCGGCGTGTTCCCTGCATTTCGGTGCATCCCTCGCAGCGCCGCTGCTTGCTCTCAGCCAGGGCAGGGGCTTTCTTTTCTCTTCATTAGCTGTGCTTAAAGAGATGAGGGGGAAACGGATATATTCTGCTACTTCTCTGGAGCTGACATTAGGCTACGGGAATGGTTTCACTGCTCGGGTTCAGCACTTTGCAGTTCGTCGTCTCCGAACACCACGCGGAGGGGGAAACTGATTGCTTCCCCTCCTGCTTCAAAAGCAGCGGAATCAAAGCCCAGATGCCAGAGCCACATGCACAAGGTCACGGAGCAGGTGAGGGGCAGAGGCAGCATCGTGCTGCAGGTACCTTTATCCACTCAGCCTTTCCCGTCTCCAACAGTTTCTTCCTTCCTCCTAATCACAGCCTCCCTCCCGGTGAGGGTGAGCGCCCCGTGAGATCAAAACTAAGAAGCAGCTCGGCAAAGGAAACGGGGAATGAGTCTGACTTGCACGTAATTAGGTGTCAAAATTAAGTTTGTTTTAAAGGACGGAGCTGTTTTCTCATCGCTTTTCCCGTCTCTTTAAATCAGTTTTAACTGAGGAGGCTGCGAGTTTGTGAGCAATCAGGACAGCTTTCCGATCAAGGCAGCCAAGCTTTAATCCCTGCACAATAAGAAGGCAAAAGACACCCTGCAGCACACGGTTCTGGGGGCTCAGTAAGTGCCTCTGCACGTGTAGGAGAGCTCGATGCTCGGGCGGTTTTCCCTCGGAGCCCTCTGGAGCTGAGCATCTCCACGAGCAGCAGCTGTTCCCCGCAGCTCAGGAGCAGAGCTGGCACCCTGCTCGCTGCCAGAGCTTGGCATGTTGGAGAAAAAAGCCTCTTTCACTTCAGCTTTCGGTTTGTTTTGTTTCCAAAAGCCGGGCTTTAAAGGGCTGATGGAGCCATCAAAGGGGCAGCTCAGGGTGCAGAGCCCAGGTGTGTCCCTCAGCCCTGGCAGCTCCCTGTCCCCAGAGCACGACTCCTCATGCTGAGGGGGTGAGGAGAGAACTGCAGTGCCTGTCTCTTTTCAAAAGTCAGTGAAGTGCTGGGGTGACCATCCCTGGAAGTGTTCCAAAAATGCGTGGATGTGGCATTTGGGGACGTGGCTTAGTGGTGAACCTGGTGGTGGTGTTGGGTCGATGGCTGGGCTTGATGACCTTAGAGGGATTTTCCAACCTTAGATTCTAGGAGAAAAGCCTGAAAGTGACCCCTTCTTTAAATACCAGGGGTCGTTACCCTCTTAGAAGAGGTGAACTAAGGAAATGAGGGAGAAGATGAAGGTTTTGCTGCTGCTTCACAGCACCAGAACCTCAGCAATTTTCCTCCTTGGGTAGGAGGCAACAGCCCAGCTGAGAGGGGTGTCCAAGGGACAGCCAGGGACAGCTTAAAACCCCAAAGCTCAGCAGGCAAAGGCAGCTGCAGGACCACAGGAAGGTGCTGTGTGAGCTGGGAGCCACTGTGAAGAAAAATGTGGGAAATAATAATGCTAGGAAGAGCAGGGGGGAAAGAATGGGAAATCCTGGTGGTACATGTATGTGAGGCAGGAACTCTGTGACAGTGGTAAAGGGGAAACTCACCCCCACTTGGCATCAAGGTAGTTCCTGACCCTCCTTCCCACACTCAGCCTCCTCCTGGGCCCAGATGAACCCTGCAATTCCCCAGCTGCACAAGGACTGGAGAATTCAGACTTTTCCCCTGCCTTCAGTGCATGAGGCTGTGGGTTAATCAGGGAGGTTTCCTGACACAGCATGCTGTTATCCCTTCAGTGAGCTGTGGTGCCTCCAGGATTGAAAAGCTCTGCTCCTGAGTAATTCCCTGCTGTGACGGGGGTCTGGCATCAGTGTCAAGCCTGGGTGAACAGTGGAGGAGGAAATACATGCCCAGAGAAAAAGGATGAGGGATGACAGTGGGGAAAAGAGGATTCTCCCTAAGGGATAGATGTGAAATAATGGGAGGCAGGATGAGAGAGTCCAGTGAAGCTGTGATGGAATATGGAAGGAAAATCCACAATCAAGGGGAAAAGCTTTCTAGATATCAGGAGGAAGCTGAAGTTTTCTCTCAGTGAGCAAAGTGACTCTCGCTGTGTCTTTTTTATTCTGAAGGCCCAAGTGATTTACATAACTAATTCCCCTGTCGCTAATCCCTGCAGCAGAGGGGGTTTGCTGAACACTTCTGGGTTTATTTATCGTGTGTACCCGAGGGAGCACGACAGACCCATGAAATGGCTTCATTTTATACAAACCAGGAAGAAAGAATCTGCCGGGCATCTGCCGAGGGCAAACCCCAGCTGGCAGGTGAGCACTGCTCAGGCACTGCCCCTTCCCCAGGAGATGGAATCCTGGGACAGAACTGTGGGATGGGATCCCAGAGTCGTTTGGGTTAGAACACACTCCAAGACCACCGAGTCCAAGGAAGACAAGGAAGCTCTTTAGGCACTCGTGTGGGTCAACTTTGGTTCCTCTTCAGCCAGCACTGTGCAAACCCTTGGCAGGGTTGCTTGATGGAGACAAGCCACAGGTCTGTCCCTCTTTGGGGTGTCAGAGGTGATCTTTACACCTCCCCTGTCACCTTCCCTGACCAAAAATTAATGTACTTCATCCCCTACTCTCCCTAGCCCCACATGATGAACATTACCCAGTGGATTCTTGTCTGGCTCCTTCCTCTCCAACCGGTCCCGTGTGTGGCACACTGGGGCTAACTGGGAGTTCCTGGCCAGCCAGATGGCTTCTCATGGGCCACCACTCTGGGGCTGTGGGGAGAGAAACCCCCCACTGCTTCACCTCACAGCCCTGGAGCTGAGAGTGCCAGGACAGCTCCACAGCTGCTCCCCAGAGCCCTCCCGGTGAATTATTCACGCTCGGGCTGTCGCCGCTCCTCTGCTTCGCGGAATTAAAGAAACATCAGGCACATGGCTGGTGCTCCTGGCACTTCTGCCTGCTGGATGGGCTTTTAAGGACTCTTAGGGCAGCTGAGGAAATCGAATCGAGCCAGGAAGAGCAGAAAGCCGTGGGAAGCTTGTGAGGCAGGGAGGTTTGTGGGCGGGTGTGTGTGTAGGTGGATGGCAGAGCTCTCTCCTTCCCTGAGCTCCTTTGGAGCCAGGTGAGAATTTCCTTCCTGGGGACCGATTAGGGGACGAGCAGTAACTCACCCCCCAACTCAAGCTCAGTGATTTGGTCCCTCTGTGTTATTCTGACAAATGCAGGATGTTAAATGACATATTCCAGCACGGGCTCTGGTTCATAATTCACATTTTAGAATCACTCCCTATCAGCACCATCAGTGATGCAGATATTGAGTCACACTTCATCTTCATATGGAGCTCTGTTAGAACGGCATTCTTTTAAAGGAGACAGTGCGTGGATGTACCTGCTTTATTTGGTTTACCTCAAAGACAAAAAGGGGGGCTCGAAATAGAGCTTGGGCACTGGATTTTAATTGCACTGCCATTTCTCACCCCAGGAAATATTTATTAACAAAAAATAATTAGCTACGTTTTAATGCTTTTAAAGATATAAGAGACCTCTGGGTTGGTTTTCTGATTTTTTTTTTTGTTTTTTTTGTTCTCAACCTATTTTTAGTCCTCGCCTCTTGCTTAATGCTAATGAATAAAAGAGTAACTAATGGGAAAATTAACATCTTTGAGGCATGCTGAAAAACTCCAATTAAACAAACAAAATTCCATCTTATTTAAATGAAATTAAATTCGTGTATCCATAATATTACAGCCTGTAGAATTATTCAGCACACACCAACACCCTTCCTGTTTCAAACTTTTCTAGAAAGAATGATTTCCAGCCTCCAGGAACTATTGAAATATTATTATAGAAACTTAGAGTGGTTTGGGTTGGAAGGGACCTTAAATCCCATCCAGTTCCAACCCCTGCCATGGGCAGGGACATCTTCCACTGTCCCAAATGCTCCAAGTCCCAATGTCCAACCTGGCCTTGGACACTGCCAGGAATCCAGGGGCAGCCACAGCTGCTCTGGGCACCCCCTGCCAGTTTCCCATTTCCCTTTCTCTCTGGGAGTCTTTTTGCAGCAGCTGAAAGGGAATTGTCTTTGCAATCAGAGCTGCCTTGTGAATTGATGTAGCAGCCTGAGCTTTGCTTTGCCTTGGGATTTTTGCTCTTGTTCAGGGGACCTGGAAAGGCCTTGAAGAGATTTAGGGACCTGTATCCAAGTGGGAAGGTGATGGAACTGGGAGGTTTTTATTCAGGGAAAGGAATTAAGCTCGGGGTGGCTTCTCATAATGTCACCTATGATGTGCTGTCACTCTGGGATTTACTCTGTCCTGGGTAAAGCACTGCATATTTGAAATGTAGGGAAGAAGGAAGCCAGTTGCTAATTTAAAGACCCCAAATATTTTTGGCTGTCTGAAGACAGGTGAAGCAAACTAATTGCCAATTTTTTTAGGAGGAAAGGCAGGACTGACTTTGCTAGATGTTACATTTTATATTGGCCGTATATGTGATATAAGTGATATAAGTGACACCTGTCACATCCACACTGCTCTAGATAGAACTTGTTCTCTTTACCCTGTACTCCTTCAAAATGTCAGAGCAGAAATCACTTTTGTCACACTTGCTCTTTTTAGATGTGTGGTATTTCAATTTCCTCTTGTTTTAAACTGGGCTGGCTCCTTCTCACTCAGCAAAGATGAAAATAGAGGCTTGAACAGAAGGCTTTCAAAATGATACGTAGATGTCAGTGCCTGCTTCTATATAAAAAGTCATACACGAGCATGCACCCTTGTAAACTTCCATTTAGCAATTAGGTAAGTGTTTTTGTTTTTCAGAGTTTCCTCTACTATAGCAATTTTATGTGGGCATTCTTATCTATCCACTTCTTTGCATGACATGCCCGTTATTAATCTTGTTATCTTGCGATTGCAATATTTGATTTTTGCATCTTGGTTGGTTTGGGGTTTGGTTTGTTCAGTTTTGGTTTATTTATTTTTTTTTTTAACTGAACAGAATAGCATTTCTGCTCTTTCTAATAAGTTCTGCAGGGGAGGAGGTTATGATACATATGGGGATGATCTAACCAAATGTGTCTGTTTTATTAACGAGGGATATTTGGATCTTTGCTGCAGGCTGGGCAGAAGAGTTTGGGTTCAAAAATACATTTCATTTCCATGAGCATACACATTTTTTTTTGCAGAGCTTGGTTTTGCCTTGCCTCCCTTACTCTGCTGGGATTTTGGACTTCATGGCTCAGCTCCTTGTGTGTCACCTGCAAACTCTGCACAACTAATTTAAATATACTGGGAAGCTTATTAATGTTATTCTAGCTCAGGAAGGGAGACATCCAATTCATTCTCTCAGAGACTAGAAGACTCATTGCAAAGCAGTCTATTAAAGGCTTAAATTATGTCCCTGTAACAGCTCTTTTGGGGTTGTGATTCCCTTGGATCTGTGATATGTTGACAAGGTTTTATAAGGCTTTTTCCACTGGCAGCTTTTCTACAAGTCCAGTAGGTTTAAGGACTTTGCAATTCTAATTTTAATTATTGATTTAACTGGCTTGCCGTGGTAATGAAGGAATTATGCAATCCCTTCAATAAACTCAGCAGCCTTTTAAAAATACATAAGTTATTTCCAGGCCATAGAATGAGAAGGAGTATTAATGAGGTGTGGCCTGCCCCTGCCATCAGTTTGGCTTTTTCATTTTAAAATGTTATTACTGTGAAAGGGTTTTGGTTAGGACCTGTAAGTCTCAATATTTTACAAGCAAAATAGAATCATAGGATGATTTGGGCTGGAAGGGACATTAAAGATCATCGCATTCCACCCCCCTGCCATGGGCAGGGACACCTTCCATTATCCCAGGTTGTTCCAAGCCCTGTCCAACCTGGCCTTGGACACTTCCAGGGATCCAGGGGCATCCACAGCTTCTGTGAGTACACGGAGGGCAAAAGGAGGTGAATACTCACCACAGTTGTTTTCTGTATCCACCAAGCATAACCAGCAGGTTCTGAGAGGGGCACTGGAAATCACCAGAAATGCAGCTGTGCTGGCATTTCCTCGTAATCCAGGAAGATGGATCAGTGGCTGCTCTTTGAAAACATCTTGTCTTCTTGTATCAAATCATTAGGATCCCAATAAACTGGAAGAGCAAATCCTGAGGTCCTTTATTGACACCCAACAGGACTCTAGATCTGAGATATCCCATCTGTAGCTCCACCAGTTGCCTCCTGCAGCATACATGACATTCATTTTATGGCGGGTCCATGTGTGATAGCTCTCCTTGGGCCTGGAGCAGAGCACGTTCAATAAAAAAATACAATTACAAAATTGCTGAGTTATGTTAAATTCCACAAGGGTTGTTTTTNCCCTCCTGCAGCAAATGTGACATTCATTTTATGGCAGGTTCATGAGTGATGGATCTCCTGGAGCAGAGCACATTCCATGAAAAAATACAAATGCAAAATTGCTGAGTTATGTTAAATTCCACAAGGGTTGTTTTTTTTGTGTTTTTCTTTTTTGTTGTTTGTTTGTGGGTTTTTTTTTGTTGTTGTTGTTTTTGTGGTTTTTTTTGTTGTTGTTTTTGTGGTTTTTTGTTGTTGTTTTTTTTTGTTTGTTTGTTTTGGTTTTTTGGTTTTTTTGTTTGTTTTTTTTTGTTTTGTTTTGTTTTTTTTTTTCATTTAGTAGCTCAACCCAAAGAGTTCTGAAGTCTGGTTTCAAGAATTTCATCCTTTGCCAAGATGATGCAGCTGCTGCAGTGTTTGTGTTCAAGAGCTCAGCAACGTCCCTCATTCTCTACTGGTGCAGAACACAGGGATAAAACTCTAAAATAGTCACAGCCTTTCAGTCAACTCTAACTCTGCCTTGTCATCTCCTTTAATTTTTTTTTTCCAATGCAGCAAATGTTTAAAATAACCCAAACAATGAAATAGGAAATATTGGCCACTTTCTAAGGTTTCTCTCAGTCATTGGTCCACGTAGGCTACCTGGAGTGAAAGAAAACTCAGACAGAGACAGAACCAGCCTGGTGTCCAAGCTCAGCAAGCTCCTGATGGAAAAATCTGGAAAACTACCCAGTCCACAGCAGTGCTGTGCATTTATGAGCTGTAAATGAACAGGGATACCTCCAGTTTATTTTTACCAAGGACTCCTGACCTGTCTCAAGTGAGTTCTTCCCATGGAAAAAGTTGATTGAATCCACATTCACGTAGACTGTTTCCATGTCCACTGGTTAATCCATTTGTCTTTTTAAAATACTCTCCTGAAAAACGTTCAGAGAAATCATGAGAAAAGAAAAAAAGTGCAAACACACAGGAAGATATAACATTTGTGGAAGGAGCAAGTGAGGACAGAGAAGTGAGCTGTTATATCCTTTATATCATAATATTCTAGATTTTTTTTTACTTTTCTTACATTAAATTTCACCTGATAGCTGAGATTCCAGCCACAAAACCTAATTATGAGGCAGAAAAGAAGAAAGTGGTGAAATTTTGTCTATGTCCTTAATCACTCTTTGATTTTTATCAAGCCAAGGCATAATAAACATCACCTGCAATTATCTCCCCCGCAGAAAGATGACTTCCTTTTGTCAGGAATATCTGTCAGCCAGACCCAGGAGCCCTGGGTTTTTATTACTTGGGGCTCCAGGAACACCTGCATTTTCTTGGCAAGCTCTGGAGAGGAAAATGCTTTAACAGTGTTCATGTTAAGAATTTCCTCTGCAGTCCTGAGTGCCTCGTTCATCTGGTAGCTGTAAAGAGGGAAAGGTGCTGACTGATTTCTTTTCCCAGTGTTGAGGATCTCCTGCTCCTCATCACAAGTTTTAGCTTTATTAAATTAACCCAAAGTCCCCACTTTTGTTATATGTGTGAAAGCCAAACCCCCTAAAGATTTGGACAGAAAGCTACAAATGGGGATTTGCTTTCCTTACAAAATGATGACCTTTTTCTCTCATGTGAAAGAAAAAAAATGTTAATTATCACTAACAAAAGGGGATTTTTAATTTCCATTTGAAGTCAGTGTAATTCAATTAGCTCAAAGGAGATATTTCTCCTCATCCTCTGGGCCTGGGAGGTGAGGAAGCAGTGCAGGAGGAGCATCCCTACGTCTGGAGACACGGGAGATGTCCCTCAGCCCCACAGCCAGATGATGCTGGAGCTTCTTTTTACTCCCAGGTACACTGTTTGAAATGGAAACAGTGGCTTCAAAAGTGGCTTTAAGTGCAGAGAAATTGAGAAATCTTATTGCAAATCTCTGCAATATTTCCTCATTTTCACACAGTGCTGTTGGCCTTGGATTTCCAGCTGCCATCATCTCCCCCCCTCTGGACTTTGGCTTCTCCCCCTTTTTGATTCCAGCTGTGTAAGGTCACGCTGGATTTTGAATTTATTTTCTTCTAATCTTTCCTGCAAACCTTCTGACATTTCTTCCCTGTTAATGAAGGGAAGCAACCCAAACTCAAACCTCTGCTACTTTCCTTCACTTTTTCCCCTCATCAGGGCTCTTCAACATCTGACAAAGTCTGGCTTTGGTGCTGACTTGAGGGAAGGGAAGAACTTTCCAATGAGTGATATTGGAGAGCGCACACAGAGAATTAAAAAGTTCAATCCAATTAGTAGGAACTGCGTGCCTGCCCCTCAGGAAATCCTCCAACACACCCTGGCAGGGCCATGAACCCTTTCAGATCACGGCATCACAGAATGGTTTGGGTTGGGAAGGATCTTTCAAGGTCATCTCCTTCCCTGTGTGTTACATGGAGGTGGCAGCAGGATTGAAAGGGCAGAAAACCCAAATCCTTTGATTTCAATAAGCTGGGGGATTTCTGCCCGTGATTTTCATGGAGTCTTTGGGATGATTTCCAGAAAGAAATCTCGCAGGAATTTGCCTGTTTTAGGGACAAGTAAAACCTGCCTTAAAAAGGTTTGGTGGGTTGTTTCAACCAGAGAAGATGAAAAAGCAATATTGAAACAAACTTGGGGGCTTTATCAACAAGCAGCTTGCTTGGTCTAATAAGTGTAATTCCAGAGACAGCCAATCTCCCTTTGCAGCAGGGACACCCAAACTCTGTATTCCCAGGCTTCCCAAAGCAAGATAAAAGCTCATATTTATCCACTGAGCCAGGAATCAGCTGAAATCAATATTTTTATTTCAGAGTATGCTTTGGGATTGTTTTTTTTTTCTTTATAAACCTCGCAGGGTGAGGCCTGCACTGCCAAACCCCGGCTTTAAGATGATTTTTTCTGACAAGACATGCATCGCTGAGAATATTCGCCTGTAATGGAAGTGATGGCCCAGGTTTGTGGCACTGGGAACACAAACCTGCACTGACAGAGGCTCAGGGAAAAGCTCTGTGTCCCACCACGTGCGTTCCTCAAAAGCCATTTTGCCTCGGTGACGCCCCACGAGGGTTTAGCCCACAACAGATTGGAGCCAAACTGTGATTTTCCAGCATTTAATGGAATAGCCTGAGCTGTGGTGGCGCAGGGTGTGAAATCCCTGGTGGGGATGATGATCCTGGGTGTGGCAGGGAGCATTCACTGCCTTTCTTTGCTCAGATCCTATGAGGTGTAGGGGCTGTAACTGGTGAAATCCTTTTTCCATCCCAGAAAGGACTGGAGGCTCTTTACAGCCTTGACTTGCTCCCAGCTGTCCACAGAGATCCCAGAATGAGGAAGGAGGTAAAAAACCCCCTCTCTTCTCCATCCCTGAGCTGATAACAGGAAAACTGGATTTATAATCCTGTTCCTTCTTCTTTCACCTCTCACCTTCCTGAGCATGAGAATAACCCTGGCTGCTGTAATTGCTCTTGGAAAATTACTGCAGATAGACAGAAATACAGACAGGAATACAGATAAATCCATGAATATTCCAGGATGTTACCTTTATCCACCAAAGGACAGGATTAATTGCTGTGTAATTTTATTAATCGCTGTGTTGGATGACTTTCACCATAGAGAGCTGTGTTATAATAGGGGTGAAACACAACACAGGACCCACAATAAAACTTCCAAGAGGCAATGTGTTATCCAAACAGAACTTTATATATTTTCAGGGGTTCTGGTAGCAAAGTGCTTCGTCTCATTTCCTTAATTTTTTAATTGTCCCACTGTAGGATGCTGTACTTGGCATGCAGAGAGCCAAGGAGGGATTTTCTGATAATTTGATTTGGAGAATAGAATGGAATTTATATTTTCATTGCCCAGCTCCTGGGTCAGGAGTATCATATCAGCTCCAAGACAAATTAATAGAAGGAAGGATTTTGCCTGTAAGGGTGTTACAGGAGGATGGATTCTGAGAAGGACTGGGTTTGTGTGAACATCTGTAGGCAGAGGTGGGTGTGGACTTGGGAAAGTGGGAACTGGGAATAGTGACACTCCTTACAAAAACCATGCTCAGACTTCCAGCCATCCCAGCAAAACATGACTTAACTCTATCCTTGGATGACTTGGGCTCTCTCCTGATTGCAACCACCCTGTTTATCTGCTGCTGTCTCTACCAGAGGAAACTGCTTTAAAATATCACTAAATTCTCCTTTGGTGATTTATTGAATTTACATGGAAAGAGCTTCATTGGGATTTTTTTTTTTTTTTAATAACAATATCCTTGTTCTTTTTTCTCTAAAACTGCTCCTCCTGAGCTGGCTGCCTATGTTAGCCCTGAGCATTTCGTTCCCAGGTGAGTGTGGCAGCACTTGCTTCTTTCCTCAATGCAGCAGCATAAAAGGCACAAGCAAAATGTGGTCTTTTCTAATAGGATCTGAAAAGCTGCACTTTCTGGGTTAAGGTTGCTTTTTCTCTAAAGAAAAATATCTCATAGGTAAGAAAGACATGACAAAGAAAAAGGCTTTCTGAGCTGAAACACCGAAGAAAGTGTTCAGGAACAATTAATCCCCCAAAAGATATTTCTTGAGCAATTCTGGCAAGAATTGATAGAAAAGGCTATTACTTATGTGTCTTGCTCTTATTTGCAGCATGGGCAGGAGTTGTCAGGACACAAGCCTACTGCATTTCAATATTTTAGGTCATTCTTTATGCTGGATTCAGGATTATTTCTCATTCATGTCACTTCTATCCCCTGCTCATTATTTGGTTTAGACATCCATCCCTATAACACATGGTATTTAAGGCCTGACCCTGATCTGGCTGGAGTAAAGACCTATGTAAAGGTCAGTGGGAAGAATTTGAGGGTCTTTTTATTAACCCTTGTTAAGCCTTTCAGCAAACAGGGGAAAACTTGCCAAACAGGCAAAAATAATTTGCTTTAGTTGCCTTCCTGCATTAATTGGGAAAGAGTGAGTACTTCCCAAAGTGGCAGGCCACAAATCAAGTTATGAAACTCAAACATTTAATATATTTATACCAAATAAAATGAAAAAAAGTAAACCCAACAGTCAGTTTGCAGTCCATCACTCAGGACATCGAGGTTTGTGTGATCTCAGTCACCCTGAAGTAGAGAAACATGCAGTAAGACACAATTTTCTCATGATGGGATTGAAAGATGAGTGACAATTCAGCCCTGTGAGTGCCTGATGTAAAGGCTTCACCCTCTCCCATCACACCTCTGTCTGCAAAGTGTCTGCCAGCCTAAAGGGTTTCCTCCAATCAGTTTTTACATTGGCTGTTGATAATTGAAAATCTTCAGCCTGTGTCTGTGGCCATCTCTCCATCTTTTCATTCTTCAGGGGAAAATGAGGAGTTCTTGTCTCAGACTGGGTCCCTGTGAGTGTCAGGTCTGCTCCAAGGAGTGTCCTGTGACCATGGCCAACCCTGTCCAAGGTGTGATAAACACTCTGATCACCTTGGAGTTTAATGTGGAAAATGAAATTCGGTAAGATGCTCTCTGTCTTAGCTGAGTAAATTCATTCAGGCATGGGAAAGTAAGACCAATATAAATTCGAAGGCCAGTCTGAGGCCCCTTTTAGTTGTTTGACCTCTTATTCCTAAGAAAAGTCCCAAGAAAAGCACATTAATCCTTTCTGTGGACTATGGCACATTTCAGAATGGGGTCAGTTGTGTCCTCCTGCTTTGATTTTATTTATTGCCCCAATAGGCAGAATTATATGCAGTCAGATATCTTGACACCCTAATTCTTAAAAAATTAGTTTCTGCTCATAAACATGAACGAAATTCCTAAGCAGCCATCATTTCTTTAACAGATTGATTTTTACATTTGTGTGGCCCTTGTCCTAAGCTTGACTTTAAGTGAAATAAAAAGAAATAAAAGTAGTAGGTAAGATTTATTACAATCTCTACAGATAATTTAGCTAGTTAATTATACATATTCAGCTTCTTATCAGAAAATTATCAGCCTGGAAATAAATATTCTGTAGCCAAGGTAATCACTCAGTATTTAATAAAGTGTGTAGGTGTCTCCTGCCATTAGAATTCAATGGCAGTGGAATTTCAAGGAGCATTTTGGATAAGGGCTGATACACACCCAAGTGGTTTGTGCAATACAGACATTCAAGGGAAATTTTTCCAGCTCTGAGGAATAAAAGAGGATTAGGAAGCCATGACAAATGGTCCTAAATTGGGTAGAAGTCCCAAACATCATCTCCAGTGTAATGCAGGCTTGGCCAGCAGACTGGTTTAGAAACCACTCTCTCTTCTCTTATCAACATCCCAAAGACATTCACCTCCCTCCTGCTGCTCTGGCCTTTCCTTGCAGCTGCCATAACATTACAAAACTGATTTTCAGTGTGATTTATCTCCTATTCTTGAAGAATCACAGTGATATCAGCTTGGTGGCCGTGAATCATTGTGAGTCCAGGGAAACAACACTCAGATGTTGTGGGCATCCAATGTCAGACCAGACTGCAACCCAGAGTTTTGATTTTGCTTAACAAATCCAAATTACACACTTTGACTTGGGCCCATCCAAACCTTTTGCTTCTATTATAAAAGTTAAAACCAAATGTTTTGCTGTATCTGTGCTGCCTTCAACTTTCCATTCTGCAAATCACTCAGTTTGCTGACTTCTCAGCTGGACTTAGGCACAAAAACATCAGGCTTCACCACCGAGTGGAAAAAGAGCTGGGGAAAAAAAAAATTCCTTATGCTAAACCTAATTGGCAGCAGGGAATAAGATCAGATTTCTGAAAAAAATGTTTATGTATGACAACCCTTGCTGCTTAACTGGCAGGGAGGCTGAAAAATGCAGCTGGATGAGCTGTGTCAGAGTTCTCCACTTGACAAACTGGGCACGTTCCAGCAGGTCCTGCTGCAGGGGGACAAGGGGTGATGGTTTGGAACTGAGATCAGTTCAGATCAGATTTAAGGAAGATGTTTTTTAACAATGAGGGTGGGGAGGCCCTGGCACAGAGTGCCCAGAGAAGCTGTGGCTGCCCCTGGATCCCTGCAAGTGATCAGGACCGGGCTGGATGGGTTTGGATCCACCTGGGACAGTGGAAGGTGTCCCTGCCCATGGCAGGGGTGGCACTGGATGGGATTTAAGATCCTTTCCTACCCAAACCCTTCTATAATTCTTTGTTTCTCTGTGTCCCAAACTCCTGGCTTTCCTGAATAAAGTGGCACTGGTTGACACAGATGCTGGATCAGCAGCAGGGAGGCGACTGAGGAGCCAAATCTTTCCCAGTGCTTCCACAATTCTGCTGAATAACCAGAAGAAGCTTTCCATGGGCCAGCTGCAGCTCCCCCAGCACAGCTGATGAGCACACACGTCCTCATGTAAAGGCTTCTGCTACTTAAGGAGTGCTCAGCTGTACACAGAAGGATCCCTCAGTGCCACTGCATTTTCCTGCCTCCTCAGTTCATGGGAAGATTATAATGGCAGCACCTCTGTGGTCTGTCAAACCTCACCGTGGTCCCGTTCTATATGGAAGGAGTCGAATGTGTTGAATGCAATTAAGTTCATGTTTAAATTAGGATGAGGAGTAATTGACAGTGAAAATCCGGGAGATATTTCAGACAGAAAAGAAGTTTTGCTTTCCCATAAACTTCCTAGGAGCTTTAATGTCACCATGCTCTAGGAGACTTCGGGTAAAATGTTATGTTTGATTCTCAAAAACCAACACGAAAATGGTATTTGGAAGTGGGAATGTTTTTGTTTTCACAATGAAATCCTCAGCAAACATTATCCTCTCCTCCTCGGATTTGTGTGACAAGTTTCACTGGCTCAAATCAAATGTGTTTATTTCCAGAGAACCCTTTCAAGAAAATTCTTTTGAAATGAGTTGACTTTGTTTGTTATCCCACACTTTTTCATTTTTCATTAACTTGACTTTTAACAGCTGGTGTTTAATGAATAATTACACAGTAATGAAAAATACATCTTGCATTTAAAGAAAGCTTTATGCAGATTTGCTAATCAATTTAGACACTGTATCTTATTTGTTTATAGTACATCTCCCAATTGGAGTGTAATTATCAAACTTTGCATCTATATTTAACTGTCTAAATTGAAGGAAATAAAACAGAGTTGAAGCAACTAATTGTCAGTGTTACCAACCAATTAGCATTCTGAAAGATTATTCTGTCAAAGCTTTTCCATCCAGTATACCTCATCTTAAACACCCCTGGGGTTTGGTGTTCTGTCCATACTCTCCAGGTATTTTTCAGCTCTAGAAGCAAACTGTGGAAGAATAGGACTAAGAGGTCCCTTCAGCTATGAACATGAAAATTTTAGGCAAATATGTGAAATTATAGATTAATTCTCAGTCTCTTATTTCTTCTAACACCTGAGATGGGCTGGAAGGACTGAACATTGTTATATCTTCTTTTTTTAAGAAACAGATATTGTACTTGATCGAAAAAACTGTTAGAAAGAAAATACTGCAAGCATGTTTTGTTTTTTGATTTGCAGCAAAAGTAAGAAAGAAAAAAGGACTTGCATTGTTGCTGCTCTAAAATGTGTTGCTGATATCCTACATGACATGGAAAAGCACTTTTAAAAGGTCATTTAGCACATTAAATAAATGTAACTGGATGAATGTCTGCACCAAGAAATCCGGACAAATTCAGCAGCATGTTCTAAAGAGCAATGAGCTCTTGCTCCCTGGTTATAAAATGAATCTAAATAAAAATAAATGAAAGATAGGGTTTTCTTCCTGTGGTCTGCTGCACTTGAAACTACCTTACCTTCCATATTAGGGGGGATTTACAGTCCCTTGAAGTGTTCTGAGGAAGAAAGAGTAAAGAGAAAGAAGGAAAAGCTCCGGCTGTAACATCAAATGGGACACAGCAGCTGGGTACAGATATGGAAACCAGTGAATATCTGGAATGACAATAACAGTTGACCTAATGTAATCTTACTCCAAATACAAATATGCAGATTAAATGAGCCACAAATGTGACATTTCTCAAAGTCTCCAGGAATGCAGCGTTTCCCAGTAAAACCAGAGTTTTCTCAGAATACGAGTTCAGAAGAACTCAAAATTCCAGGATTGCCTGGAAACGATGAAGAGATGTGCTCAGGCTGTGCACCAACCACCAGGCATGGACGTCACTGATCCATCAGGGGGGTATTGCTGCCACCCTGGGTAATAGTGATACCCAGGATGGGGATGGATCCAAAGGAAAGCATCAGACTGCCCAAACCCCAGGAATCCCTGCTGTTGGGCCCTTCCCCCCTCCCTCTCCTGGGGATGTGCTGGGTTTTCCGGGTGGTAAAAGTTTGGGCAGCAAGCAGCAGGCATTGAAAAAGCATTGGCTGCTCCCTGGAGGCCCTGGGCTTGCTGCCCATGGGGGAGGATTGCTGCTGCACATCAGCTCCTTGTCTTCTTTCCCATGCCAGGGAGACCAGTGGGATTTTTGGGGTGTCCTGTGCAGGGCCAGGAGCTGGACTTGATCCTTGTGGGTCCCTTCCAACCCTGGATATCCCGTAACTCCCTGATTCCCCTGGATCCTCCTGCATCACTGGAGTCTCAGGAGAGCAAAAGCCAATTCTGACCTCTTACCACAGTGTAAAACATGGAAAAACCTGACCATGTCACTTTTAAAGCATGTGTGTGGAACAGTCTTGAGGTCAGCAACTTTGGAGGTGCCTGCAGGGTGTTTCCAAGAAGTGGGAAGGTGTTGGGGAAACACTGCACTCCACTCAGCTCCTGTAGCACAGGACAGGTATTTTTGTGCCATCAGATAAAATCACTCCATACAGGCTAAATAAATCCTGTGTGTGCAGTATGAATATAGGATGTAGTGGGTAGAAATCCCTTTTCTCATTTATGAGTTGCTTCTTTTGGCTGAAGACACATGCAGTGCAGAAAGGGGTGGCTGTTGTGGGACAACTGGGGACAGAGCAACCCAGAGAGATCAGGATTGATCCAGATGGATTTGGATATAGGAATAGGAGGGGAGATGTGGTAATTGCAAGTGGTGAACTTCTTGGTTGCCTATTTCCCTGGTTTTTCCCTCAGTGAAAAGTCACTTTAGGGAGGAAATGTAACAGTTTGTGGCACTCTGCCTACAGGGAGCAACTTCTGGAGACGGGGAAAATGTCAGCCCTTGCAAAGGAATCGTTAACTCTTCTCCAGGAGGGAGGAGTGTTAATTGCTAATGAGAGCAGGGCTCTGAGCTAACCTCACAGTCCGTTTTGCTTGCTCCACCTTTTGAAGATTTGCTAAAGGCTCTTCTGCAGCTCTGCAAGCACAGAGCCTCTGGTCAGGAGGGGTGAGAAGTGCTGGAAGTCTCCCTGTCTGACCCTGGGTGAGGTCAAACCCAGTCCCCAGGACCATCCCTGGGGCACACCTGGCCTCCAGCTCTGCAGAGGACCAAGGGAAGATGTGCCAGCCCCACCAGCTGAAATGAGATGCCCACAGAGATATTGGATGTGTGCTGTTGGCTTTAGCCAGGTGTTTTTCCCCTCCCAGACTCATCCCAGTTGGTGTTTATTAGCTCCACCCCCTTGTGCTACACCTTGGCTATGGAAAGAGAGCACAAAAATAGAGAAATCTAGTGGGAAGGAAGTTGGAACTGGTTGATCCTTAAGGTCCCTTCCAACACCAACCACTCTGTGGTTCCATGGCAGGATCAGATCCTGCGGGAGAAAGATTAAAAAGGAAGAAGGTGAGCCTGTGTGCCAGGCTCATCTACTCACACGAGGGATGGAAAAGCCCTTTGTGGCCTCAGAACACAGAGGTGCCTCACAAAGCCCTCACTTGTTGTTCTTGGTCCTTGAAAATAGGGGAAAAAAGGAGAAGCAGGCCATGATTTATTTGCTGCTTGTATTTGTGGAGAGTCACAGATTTCAGTGTGCATGATCAACTCTGTCAGGCTTGTGGGATTGTGAAATCCAGATAAGAGCCGTGAAAACAACTCTGACTGTGCTGTGATTTGGTTGCCCCATGAGGACTAAGTGAGAGTACAACCCCCGTGCTCAGGGGGACACAACAGCAGTGGGGGATCTGCTCTCCAATCCCAAATTTAAACCCAAACCCAAGCTAAATGCAGAGGCAGTAAATCAACCCAGAGCCAAAGGGAAGGATGTAATGAGGCATGAACCCCAAAATCTGGTCATTCTCTGTGAGCACTCTGGCAAAATCACCCTGCAGCCAGCCAGCCAGCTGAGGTGATGTGGGAGAGATTTTGAGAGGTGTATTAGTAAGCTCCAATCAATATTGCTTTAAATCTACCAGGTTAAACATTTCTGCACACAGCTTATTTTGTTCATACATCCTCCTCACTCAGAAACATATTTTAGGCAGACACACTCCATTTTTAAAGACTTCTATAATAATTTATGTGCCACAAAAGGGGGAGATTGCCAAAAGAGTGAATCATTTTATCTTGTTTGGAAATGTTATAAGGTAAGTGTGAAGTTATGAAGTATTATAACCCTGTTATGTGTCAGGAGCTCGATGCAGGATGAGATTTAATGGGAAATGGTGCTAATACTGTGGTAATTGCCAAAATAGATGAAAGGCTTAGAGCTGGCTGCAGCAGGAGCAGAGGGGAAGCCTGTCAGAGGGGAATCAGACACACAAATCCCACTGAAACACAGCGGATTTAGGATGTCTGATTCTGCTGCAGCTCCAATAAAAATCCCAGCCTCAGCAGAGAGGGTGGTGATGGATCTTTTACTCTTGCAGGGTGTGGGATTTGGGGTTGGTGCTGCTGCCGTGGGGGCTGTGACAGCTCTGATTCCTGCAGGAATCTGGAGAAGCTGCTGGGAAAATGCCAGAGGTGACCAAGAGTTTGCCTTCCTGCAGAGCCCACTTTGGGATGGGAAGGAGCAGCTCCCCAGAAGTTATTTGAGCTCCTCAGAAGTTATTTGAGCACAGGTGTCACAACCCAGCCCCTGAAAGAGGCAGCAAGAGGCTCAGGGAGAGCAAAGGGCTTTAATGGTGAGGGCAGCATCTCCTTGCCTTGATTCTCCCCCATGTCTGTTTCATTTGGGGAAAATTGTTTTTTCCACGGAGATTGTTAAGGAAAATACTCGGAGGCCCGAGCTGTCAGGGGAAAAGCCATAATCATCAGGAAATCCCTCAAACCAGAGGATCTCTCATCTTTCATCCAGGGCTCCAGAGCAAAGAAAAAGCCTCCTAATTGCAGGGGACACCCCAGGAAATTGGCCCTTACCCCAGACTGCTGACAGCTGGTGACTTCCATGCCCATCCTAAAAAAGGCTCGGGATTGCTTAGCTTCTTTTTCTCTCATGCTTTCACTCAATTCCAACATGCTCTGAGGGTAAAGAGGGCTGCAAATGATATTTAATGACCCAAATGCAGGCACCTTGTGCCATTCTTACCCCTGAGGGTGACTGAGACCTCCTCTGGGGCTGTGGAGGGGTCAGGGGACAGCTCAGGTGGCAGCAGAGACAGCTTGGAAGGACCGAAACAGCACAAGTGCTTATTTTGGGAGCCCAAATTGCTCCCATAGTTTGAAAATAAAATAAAAACATGGTAATTTTTGCAAGGAGAAGACTCTTGCTGAGTTACCAAGGCAATGCCAACCCCCTGAATAACTCTGGAAGCAGCAGCAGCAGCGCAGGATGAAGCTCACAAGTCCCTCGGCCAGGGGAGGGACAGATCCCTGTGCTCATGGATTTGATTCACGTGCTGCAGCTCCTCTTCCCCTCACACAGGACCCCTCAGAGCCCCCTTCACCTTCTCTCTGGCTGTTTGAGGAGAAATCCAGTGTTAATTCCTTTCTGCAGCAATCAAGTGAGTCGGGTCTGCCAGGCTGAGAAAGATCAGAAGCAAAAAATTATGATGGGAAAAGTGAAACCCACCAAACTGGGAACAAATATCATCTAAAAGCACAAGTGGGAATTTTTTTAATGTTTGTGGGGTTTTTTATGTTTTGTGGTTTTTTGGGGTTTTTGTGTGTGTGTGTGTGTTAGTTTTGTTTGGTTTGATTTTTGGATTTTTTTCGGGTTTTTTTTGGTTGGTTGGGTTTTCAGGTTTTTTGGGGGGGAATTTTTTTGTGTTGTTGTTTGTTGTTTTGTTTTGTTTAAATCCATTACAACGTCCAAGTTGAATACCCAGCAGTGTGGTGATGCTGTCGGGTTTTTAAGAACACACTATGCCAGCTCTTTCAGGAATGTGTCCCAGCATCATTATTAATATTTAACAAGCTCCCCTCAGCCAGAGCATTCACAAATAAATAAACCAACAGATCAAGGGCAGAAACAATCCCTCCAAAAGGATGTGCTCCATTTGCTCTGGTCAGGTGTTGCTAAGAATAGAAATACCATGGAGTGATTCAAAGTGCAGCAGGAAGGGGGAATGCTCGAGTGCACAGGGCAGAGGATTCCCAGCTGGACAGACACTGGAATCACATCCTCTGCAATTAACTGGGGAAGGGAGGAAGCAGCCCTGGGACAGCCTCCCCCAGCAGCAGGGCTTGATCAGCATTTCCAGAGCCTGTCTTTGGGGAAGGGAGCATTCCCTTGGAGGAATCACCTCTCCAAATGACAGGTGTGATGGTTCTGGCTTCTTTTTTCCCTTGCTAAGGTCAGGATTGCTACACAGGAAAACGTAGGTTTCGAGTTCAGACTTGGATGTTTATTATTTCTTATCTATTTACAGACTCACTAGCCAAGAGCTCCAACTAGCAAGTTAGAGAACAGAGGTAAAATGGAGCTCTTCTCTTTCCAAGGTTATTTAAGTGATAATTAGCCAATAACGAGGTGACACCTATATTATTCATATTTCTGACCCAATAATGGCCACCCAAGGCCCGCAATGTGGACCTTTTTCACCCAATTACAGAAAACCACCCAAACCCTTGAAGAAAAAGGAAGGAAAAGGTGAAGAAGAACATGTTTAGGTTAACTCCCAAACTCCTCCATCTTGCCCCATGTATTACTATATACTAAAATCCCAAATCTAAGTTTTTCACCCTGTGAGATCACACAACACTATTCAAACCACACACCCACAGCCCCAGGGCCATCCCTCAACCTCGGGAGCCTGTTCCAACGCCTCAAGTCAAATGCGGTTCTTGCTTGAGGGTCAGCACCTTTTAACACAGAAAGCCTGAAATTTTCACCCTCCAGGGTTCCAACAGACAGGCACAATACTTATTCCTCAGCAAATGTGGGTTTCACAAGCTCAGCTGGCTGCCCTGAGCCCGGGCAGCTCCAGGAGAGCCTCCCTGGCAGGGCTCTCTGCTTCCCGGGGATGCCAGCCGCTCCTTCCCGCTGCTGGCTCCTTTCCACGGATTTGCTCACTCTTTTCCATCCCAGTTAGCTCTCCGTAGCCTGGAGGAAGCGAACTAGATTCTCTTTCTGGGGCATCATCAAAAGAAATGTTTACGGGACAGCAGACAGTCACATCTGTGTGAATCTGGTGGCAGCACATGTGCGCTCGGCTGTGGCTGGCAGAGATTTGCTTTTCCCTGAGAGCACAGGGGGGGGAAAGAAGCATCCAGTGTCCCCCACCCCAAGCCCAGCACCACTGCACAAGCCCTGGCCAAGCATCAGCACTTTCTGTCTGCTTGGAAACAAAAGCATTTGAGCTGGGACTAATTAAAGTTTATAAATCCCAGGGTATCATTTAAATCATGTTTTGAAAAACAATCTTCCTCTGAAACAGTCTTCATCAGTCTTCCTCCATCGGCTGCCAGATTATCAGCTGCTGTATGAAAGAGAAGTTTGTATCTCCTTGGAACAGATGTGTCAGCCAGAATATTAAAATATTCAGAGTAATATCCAGTTAACATGCCTATTTCCTGAGGCAGAAAATATTTTTCCTGTTTCATAAGGCACCAAATCGACTCTCAGCAATCAAACTTCACTGACAGGAATAAGACTTCATTTTCCATCTCTTGATTTCCAAATATAGTTTTCCAAACAATCTCTCCTTTGGAGCAGATAAGATGCCTAACAACAACTCAGTCCAACGCCATGCCGGGTAGAGCCAGGCTGGCTCAGGGCTGGAACATTCACATGGAAACAACTCCTCTTTTCTGAAATTCCCCCCCAAAATGGCCAAAGAAATAGGCACTGAAGTGGAAGCATTCACTCGCATTTATAGCTTGAATCACATCAAAGTTGTATTTTTCCTTATGCACCCCCTGGTTTTATAAATAATTTTAATGAGTTTATCTTTCGCAATATTTGACTTTATATCAAAAAGTCAAATTTGAGTCGTATTTGACTTTTTATCAGTAAGACTCTGGGTGGGGCTGGGGGACATGCTCAGCTTCCAGTTTGCCAGCAAACTGTTCCCTCCTGTGGGGTGAAGCAGCGATCAGGGATTCACAGACACACAGGGAGGTTGGACACTGGATTTCCACATTTCGAAAGGACATCACTAATTAATGCCAAGGGCAGTAAGTTTATGACCTCGGGAGGTCTCCACCCAAGGCTGGTGACACAGAGGGGGTCACAGGACACACGACATTTCCACGTGGGATGTGTGAGAGACCTGGTAACTGAGCAGCCACATCTTCTCCTCTGGGGATAAACAGGGGGAAATATGGGAATCAATCTGCTGGAAAAGGAGGCGGGTAAATATGTCATATAGGAGGGGCAGTGAAAATATTAGGTGGGGAAAAATCGCTTTATCAGACCAAACTTTAGGCTTTGCTAGGATCCCACCTTTTCAACCCTTTGACTTTCCTCCCACCAAGAAATCCATTGGTCTTTGACTGCACATGAAGGTTTATTTTCCTTCTAACTCAGCTGGAGTGTAAGCATTCCAAAAGGGTTTATTTCCATGTGCTCAGCGTTAGAGTGCAATTCCTCTCACCAGGATTTTTGTTTGCTTTGTGTTTTGTTCTATTTATTGAAATTACGTGCGGTTTATTCCACCTGTGCTTTATTGGGAGAGCAGCACTGCTAACTGAGAGCCTGTTTCCACTTTTACTGGAAGGGCTTTTCTGAATATTACCTTTGGATTGGCAAATTTTCAGTAATTTGCACTCTCAGCAACACATTGCCATGAAAATTGGATTTGGGCAATGGGCACTCCCTGAGCTCCTTTACTTTCAGCGTAATGGCTTTAGCTGGAAGTTGAGCATACATCATCCTCCCAGCCACTGCTTTCTGCTCAGCACCGGCTGCAGATTTGGGGTCCCAATCTTTTAACCCTTATTCATGGGAAAATACCATCACTTTGATTGACCTGCAGAGCTCGAGAGTTTAAGCCTCCTTTAAGAGATTGCTGTGAAAATTAGGGGATAATTTTATTGTGCTTAGGTCACAATATGACCCCTATATTTTTTTTTTTTTTTTCAAATTACTGCTCCACAGTACAAACCACTCAAATTACTTTTTTGGGGTTTATTTCTGTCCTCGAGCCCCAGATTTATATCTCTTAAAAGTATCCAGATATGTGAAAGACGGTTTCAGATAAAAAAGAAAAAAGATAGAAAAGGAACGGTGGATGTTGATTTCAAATCCTAAAAGGAGGGATGAATTTAAAACACTTTCTCCATTCCCACACCACCAAATACCCAGGAATAAAGCTCCTCATAGATCCCATGCTGTCACTAGAGGAAAGATCAGAGAGGCTTGTCTGTCTAACATGAACCCATTTAAAAGTGGAATTTATCTCTTTGGGCAGCTGAAAGAAGGAAATTGTTGCAAATGGCATTTTTTCAGCTGTCCCCTGCCTTTGGATGGGGTGATATTATTGATGCTCCAAGTCATGGAGCCTGAGGATCCAGGACAACTAGTTCAGCTTTTCAAGTCTCTCACAGCAGTGAGATGTTTTCTGCCTTAGATTTAATAAGATTAATTAATCTTGGTAGTCAATCCCTCAGGACATATTTGTTAGGAAAAACAAAGGAAAATAACTATGTCCACTTCTGTGGGGAAAGTTTTTCCTGTAAACAAACACACTTTGCAAGTAACAGAACTTAATTACTTCTCCCAAAGCCTCTGAAATCCTTGCTTTATCCTTCTGCATAAAGACTCGCTGCTTACAGTAATTTGCAAGAGCTCTGAAGACCTAATTCTGCACACTCCAATTAATAATATTCTAGAGAGACAGAAGATATAAACAGTTTTTCTAAATTAATACTCATGCTTCTCTTCAAGCTTTTAATCAAAGAAGACAGCATGACACCTCCTGAGGCTTGTATGCCATTGTGTTGCCAGTAACATTATATTGTTCTAGTCAAAATGTGTTTTATTCCCCTATTCTCATGGTGTTTTCAGCTCCTTATAAATTGCTTCTACTTATTAGTTTTGTCTGTGGTTGGTCTTCAGCTGGGGAGGATGATTTGGCTTTGGAATGGGGTTTTATCCTATGTATTTTTTCATCGCTGCTGTAAATTATTTTTTATCAAGGATCCATTTCGTGTGCAGTTCCAGGGTAAAATGCCTGCTTTATTTATATCCCTGTGGATATTGTTGTAGCCACGTGTCTTGGTTTGGAAAGACAGGTGTCTGCTAAGGAGAGCTGGAGCCTCCCTTGGAGATGTGAACCCCCTCCCTCCAAATTGTTATAGTTTTGAAATTAGGGGCTCTCAGGCAAAGATATGGGAATAACAGCTCTTTAATATGAAAATTAAAATGAAAATGTAGTAGTACAAACCAAAGAAACAAAAATGAAAACACTGACAGAGTCAGAACACGACCTGACACGCTGCCGGTCAGGGTGTTGGTGTCAGCCCAATCAAGTCCTCCCAGAGTGACAAATGTGGTTCTGTTGAAGCAGAGATGATCCTGTAGAAGGGTGGAGTTTTCCTCTGAAGGTCCAGTGGTGCTGAGATGGGGCCGCTCTCCCTCTGGGAATCCAGTGCACACAGGCTGTGCTGCTGTTCTGAATGCCAGCTTTGATCCAGGTGGGAATGCTGGGCTTCTCCCCCTGGGTGGAGCCTCTCCCCATGGGATGATGGGATTGTATCAGCCCTGCAGTGAGCCTGGATGGCCCATGAACAGCTGATATCCCCTGGAGGGAGGATGGGTCCTGGAAGGGATAAAGAACACGGCCCCAGCTGGTTTTAACGGAATACATACTGCTGGTTACATCTTGCATTGCAACCTAAGACACCACGGAGGGCCCAGGAAGCTGGAATTCCTCCAGGACTTTGCACGTGGCTTTTGACACAGGTGTGAGTCCAGGAGACCCTCAGTGCCAGCAGAGTTTGTGGGAGGTACCAGTGGGGGCTCCCACAGACTCCTCCAGAAGGTGGTATTAACACTTTCCCAGGTTTTCTCCACACTGCTGTGACAAATCTCACATCCCTGGGGTGCATGTGCTGGTAGACAGTGGCTGCAATCCAAAAGTCATTTCATTCCTCATCAGGACAAAACTTTGCCACCAACATGCCCACGACAACAGAAGCCACGCTGCTGGATACACCATTCCTTAGAGCTTCAGGCCAGCAGCCTTCCCAAAGGATGAAATATCCTCCCAGTTGCCTTGGATTCCCAGAAATCTCAGGAATGTAGAGTGGTATCTCAGCAGGTACCAATTTTAGCAAAGGAGGAGCTGAAACTGTGTCTTCATCATAGCAGGTATTGCCAATTTTGAGAGATTCCTGGCTCACAAGAGTTTGAAATCTATTCAGGGGCACAGATGAAGATTTTTGAGGAAATCCTGTCAGAAAAAAACCAAACCAAACCAAACCAAACCCAAACCCAAAACCAAAAAAAACCCAAAAAAAACCCAAAACCCAAAAACCAAAAAACCCAAAAAAAACAAAAACAAAACAAACAAACAAAAAAAAAACAAAAAACAAAAAACAAACCAAACCAAACCAAAACAAAACAAAAAAAACCAAAAAACCCCCAAAACCAAAAACCCCCAGTGCTTTGCCATATCAGTGATCACAAAGAGGAACTCTTGGTTCTGTAGTCAGGTGTTCAGAGCTAACCCAAGTGGGGCTGCTCTTGCCTTGCTTTCCATTTCGTGAGGACATTTTGGTCACAAAGATCCTCAGTGGGCTTGAGGGTTGGCATCGGCACATTTTATTTTGTTTCTCTGTAGTTATACACAAGTCTGTATATATATAAATACTCACACAAGCACACATATATATATATATATAATTTCTCTCTCTATATATATGTATATAAATTCACACACAAGCACAATGCCAGCTGTGTGCAGCTTCTAAAAACATAATTTATCTGCTTACCTGAATAAAACCAACATTTTCCTCCAGGCTACCTTTGCAATCCCTCCTATTCAGTCTTCATGAATATCTCTACAAGTGACCTTTTTTTATTTAGGAGAATATTGTTAGGAGAAAAGAAAAAAGAAGAAAAAAGAAGAAGAGGCTGATAAACTCTTGGTATTAGTATGGATTTTCACAATTATTTCCCCAAAAAGTGTTTCTAGGGGTTCACTGAGAGCTCAAGTGGCAGGGAAATAAAAATATGTACAATTTGGCTTCTCAGTAAGGAATTATTGACAGGAGTCCCCAGAAGACACTGAAGGTGAAAGCAGACAAACCCTTAAAAAAAATTACGAGGGACACATAAAGGATGGGCCAAAGAGATTGTCCTGGTTCTTCTGCTTCATCTCACAGAGTCAAACACACAATGAGTCTATCTCAGAAATGTGAAGATCCTACAGCCTTGATATTTGTGCTCTGAAGCTTAAATATCTTTCTTACCCAAGAAAAATGTCAGAGGCACAGAGAAATAAATTATTTCTTTTGTGTTTTAGGCAGCTGCCTGTGCAGCTATGGATTGCTCTTCTGGATTTTATACCTCTTGCAAAGTTATACAAAGCTTTGAAAAAAATAAATAGTGAGCTGGTGATTTGTATTTTCCTGAGGTAGATTAATTAATTTGGTTTAAATTAGCTTGTGTTAATTCCCTGGTTATTGTTTTCTCCCAAATACATAATACACAATTCATTTTGACAAGTGTAGTGGGTGATGCACAAGGAAACTGATTTTTTTGGGGGGTTGCTGCTTTTTGGCCTAAGCAGAAGAATATTTATCTCATAGGGATGGGAACTTTCTCCCAGTCCCTCCAGTTCTTTTCTCTCTGAAGGAATGGGTTTATTTTCATGCCTCTTTTTGCAGTATGGTGTATAGGAAACATTCCTTACACATGGAAATATTATGGTATTGACAAAATAACAACATCAATTAAAGGTGGTATCAACACTGTCCTTAACCAAGGGAATAAATATTTTCCAGTAGGACTGAACCATTTTTTTTTAAAGGAGAAATAAACTGAGTACATTTAAATGAATATAATTATTCTAAAGACACTGAAAACTGGGCATTTGGAAAGATTCTTGCATTTTTAAGCATGTGACCTGGTTTTATTCCTGTTTTTAAGAAGACAAATAATAACATTAATTCAGGTTAGCAAAAGAGATGTCTGCTCTTATAGAAAAGGTAACAGGAAATATAAACTTTCAAATGGTTGGTGAAAAGTTAAAATGGGAATAATAAAGATTTTAATCCACAGTGTTTCTTGTTGAGTGATATTCAGTGTACTCCTACCTGGCTCTGTTTGCACTCACTCTCTCCACTGTGGCCTCTTGTTTTCAACAACATCCTCTTGCATTTGCAAGTCTTAGAGGACCCATGCAGGCTGAATTGCTTTGCCTCTAGAAGGTANGCCGTCTCTTACAAAGGTAAAACTGCTTTTCTCACCAACAAAAAAAAAAACTCTTCCCCCTTAAGTTATTGATTTCCTCTCACTAAATTCAAAGCTATCCTGTTATTCAAGTGGACTCTCTGAGATTTTGCTCCCAGGAGCAATTAAAAATATAAAATCCTGTGACACTCCCCAGCTAAACTCAGATCAAAAGCAGTGGTGGATATAAAATTTACATGTTTTTCACTGGGCTTTGCATTCTTCCAGGTTGCTGTGTGAGAAAGATGATGCTTTGATAAATGAAATTAATTTTCTCCCTATTTTTTACTGACCACAGCTTGCCCTAATTTTGATAGCAGGAGGAGAGTTTCATTTCCTGTTGCTGTAGAGGAGGGTGAGGAGCAGAGAGGTCCAGAAGGAAACTCTGGTGTCACAAGCTCTGCCACTCTTGGGTCATTCTGTTCAAGGGCATTTCCTTCCCAGCACAGAGAGAAATGAAAGAGAATAAAATCTTTGCCTTTCAACCTGAAGTTTTCTGCTCTCTCTCTCTCCGTGCTCTGGCTGTAGCAATGCAAGGTTGATTTCTGGCTGCCTTTGGTTTTGAAAGGTAAGGAGAGTTCAAAAGCACACAAACACTTTGATTCTGTCCTGCTCCTCCTGCCCTTCCCAACACTGAGATAAAAATCAAAAAGGAGGACTTAGAGGAAAAGATTAAAAGTGAAAAGGATAAAGAAATCACCAAGCAAACTGTGCAGCCTTCCACTGCCTAGAGGTGCCACAGGAGAGCCAGAGAGAGACTATTCACAAGGGCAGGAGGTGACAGGACACAGGGAATGGCTTCAGACTGAAAAAGGGCAGGTTTAGATTCGATTTTAGGAAGGAATTGTTCCCTGGGAGGGTGGGCAGGCCCTGGCACAGGGTGCCCAGAGCAGCTGTGGCTGCCCCTGGATCCCTGGCAGTGCCCAAGGCCAGGTTGGGCATTGGGGCTTGGAACAGCCTGGGACAGTGGGAGGTGTCCCTGCCATGGCAGGGGGTGGAGCTGGATGGGCTTTAAGCTCCCTTTAACCCAAACCAGTCTATAATTCTATTCTTCTATGATCCCATTTATTTTAAAATAACACACCAATCACTTAATACTGACTCGGTTCTTAAGGAAAGTACATATCTTCACTGACACAAAAAAAATTAAAAAAAAAAAAAAACACCANAAAACAAAAACAAAAAAAAAAAAAAAAAACCACAAAAAAACCCCAAAAATACCAAACAAAAAACAAAACAAAACAAAACAACAAACAAAAAAAAAAAAACCTGTGATAAAATGTATTTAGGAGCTAAAAAAGAAAAAGCAAACAGATTTTTTTTTCTGGATGGGGGAATGATCTGTCTTGAATTTATAATAATGATGGATGGATGTTTTCCCTGAAGAAAATGAAGTTGTTGGGACAAAAATAGGAGCCAACAGCATACTTGAATTCAGTATAATGCAGGGGAGGCTAAACCATTGCTAATAAGATCTAACTTTTGCACAACAATTAAACCATCATTACTATTGAGTGCAGGGATGAGGAAGAAATAAGAAATATCTGAAAGAATCAATATATTTAAGGTTGCTTGCTTTAGGTGCCCATGCACGAGGAAATCACTCCATGGGCAGAGGTACCTGAGGCATGGTTACTGCTGTGCCTCCAAAGAAAACACCACAAAAAAGCTCCTACATATTTATCTTTTCTCCTTTATATTGCACCTCTGGAAAATTTTAAGGGAAGAAACTGATAATCTCTTTTTTTTAAAAAAAAAGAGCTGTCACTGGGAGTGGTTCAAACCTCTTTTCCCTGATTTAGCTTTTAATGAAATATATGAAAAAAATTACAGAAAAACTGTGGGCTTCCCTCATAAATGGTTTGAGGGGGGTTTTTAAGAATATAAAAGATGAAGTGATTAACCAAAGACAAGCTTTCCTCTCCAAAAGCAGGAGCTGAGTGTGTGGATGCTGTTGGGGCTCTCCTGGGATGGGTGACTTTGCCCCAGGGATGGCGGGAGCTGCAGAGGAGCCATCCCAGCACTGCCACAGCCTCTCTGGGGCTCCAGCACAAAGGCAAACCAGGGCACATCCCTACAAATATTTCCTGGCAAGAAACCCAAAAATTATTAAACTGAAACACCTCTAAATGTCACTGACTGGGACAATTTGTTTAATTTCATTTTTCCCGGCACAAAGCTGTCCCTGTGACAGAGACACAAACACAGGTATGTGAAAGCCACCAACACCTCTGCTGCAGCTGGCCTGGCTCATGCCCAGCCCGTGGAACTCAGAGATCACAACTCCATGGAATTGTTTTCACTGTAGCACTTTCAGAGAGCTGGGTTGCTTCTCCAGCTCGCCTGTCAGAAAGTCTGCATGCAGGAGTTTATAATTAAGCAGCCATTATTCTCTACAGCTTGATAATTGCCATATGCTCCTAAATGCTGTTTCTTCATCCCATCTATTGCAAATCCGACTGTGTTGGATTTTTCCACACAGGCTGAAGTCCCCTGTGATTAACCCACTTCTCTCTAAAGATAATCTTTGAGCCTCTGAGGGACCCCAAGCGCCTGAGGGACACGGCTATCTTCAATAAGGTTTAATTTCGTTTAATTTCATTTTTAAAGCATCTCTGACCTTTTTCAACACACAGACCATAAAAATACTTTCCCACATGGATCTCTCAAATGACATGTCCACCTAGGTTTGCTAATAAAGCTGCACTGCTCTGTTCCTGCTGGCCCCTGGCTATATTAGCTGTCTGCTTGCCTTATTTGTGAGTTATAAATAGCCAAGGACTGCATACTCACTGTCTGGTTACATTGAACAAACTGTGATTTTAATCCTCTCCAACAAGGCCTGTCTCCTGACACAGGTCTGTCCTGAATGCTCAGTCTTACCTGTTTTCCTTTATTTTTGCAGTTCTTACATAGCTGGGGGATTCTCAAGCAAAATTCCCCTGCTGTAAAATATCCCAACAATTAGCAGAGCCACTGAGGGGTGTTTTTCCGATGTTAACAAGCTGTTTGCTGCAAAGAATTCCTCCACATCGTTTGTTATTTTCTAATTTGGTGGCATTTTATATGCTCAAACAGCACAAATGAAAGACATCAATTTGTGAGCTGCTCTTCCTGGGTGAGCAAGTACCAAGAAGTCGTGAAATCTTCTCCAGGCCCTGCCGGACAAATCTGCTGCAAACCAAAGGCAACAGGCACTCACTTCCAAAAGCCTCCCAGCCTCGGGCCAGAAATGCTTTTCAGGTGAGCTTGATGCCTTAAGTTTGAGCTTTCATGTTTTCAGGTTCTGTGGTGCCCAGGGGTGCAGTTCTGAGCTCACAGTCAGTGTCACTCAGTTCTTCACACAGCAGGGACACAAAACAAATCCTTTTCCTGCTGGACACCAAGGACAACTTTCAGGCCCCAAAGCATCAACAATGGTGGCTGAAGAAGGAAAACAAGAAGGATGATACTTCACAACCCAAAGCTGTAATTGGACAACTAAACTCCAATATTTAAATGGACCAAAACTTGTAAAAGTTTGAGATCTCATGATCAGTTGTCCATTTTGTGGCCATTTTGGGTCCTCCTTGGGTGTAGCCCTGGTCAGGCTCTTGTCCTGCCTAAGGTGGATCCTTAAAGGCCTTTTAATAAATACAAACTTTATCCTCTAGCTCTGTCCAGTCTCTGTTCCAGGTCAGCCTTCCCCAGGCATCAGACTAAGGCAGAGAGACCTGAAGGCTGCACTCACTATAGGATTAAATTTCCTGAACAAGGGTTTAGTTGGAATTTGCCCCCTAAAATCTAAGGCTCAAGCTGCAAATCCTCTCCTCCCAGAGCTCCCACCAGACCTGGGCATCTCCCTGGGTGACCACGGAGGTCTCTGGGGTGGTGGATGCAGGAGTTTCTCCTGCTCCTGCTGTCTCAGCATCTCAGTTTGTGCTAAAGCTTGGTGAGTGCTGCTGTGCTGGAGCATGACCAGGGCACCCCTGAGCTCTGTGGGTCACACCCCACTGGGAGGCTGAGGAAAAGGTCACTCCACTCTTCTAAGGGCAGGAAAACCCAGCAGGCCTCAGTGACTGCTGAAGCACCAGGCAGGGAGGCCCCAAACCTGCCTCTCCTGTACCCTAATTTGGGGAAATTAAGTTGAAATGGCTCAATGTTGGCTCCTCCCAAAGAAGAGAATGAGTTTCCCAAACTCTCTATTTCTCTTAACAGGTTCCCAGGTGGGTTATGTGGTGTCCACCAACTTCCTGAAAAGTGGGCAAGAGGTGCTTGATTTTTTGTCATGGAAAGGCTTCCTTGGGACAGCTGATGCTCAGGTGCCAAATCCAAAATCCAGACTGCAGTGCCTCCCATCCATCAGAGGATTCCAGTTTAGGGAGGTTCATGGAATCACAGAATATCCTGAGTTGGAAGGGACCCACAGGGATCATCAGTCCAGCTCCTGTCCCTGCACAGACACCCCAACAATCCCACCCTGGGCATCCCTGGGAGCTTTGTCCAAACTCCTGGAGCTCTGGCAGCCTCGGGGCTGTGCCCATTCCTTGGGGAGCCTGGGCAGTGCCAGCACCCTCTGGGGAAGAACCTTTCCCTGATATCCAACCCAAACCTGCCCTGACACAGCTCCAGCTGTTCCCTGAGTCCTGTCACTGGTCACCAGAGGGAAGTTGACACCCCAAGCACCATCCTGCCCTTGTCCAGGTGGGACACCTGGTGGGAGATGCCACCCCAGAGGAGTGACAGGACCAAAAACAAACGAGAGAAGGGGCAGACATCTTCAGAACGAATTACAGGCGTGATTAGTGTGTGAAATGAGTTCGAATGAGCACGTTCCTCAAAGGAATTACAGCCTCTGGGGACATAATTTAAATGTCCATGATGAGCAATATCTCACTCCCTGACTCTGTTGACTTCCCTCTTCCCCACAGTTACAGCGAGGGTGAGATAGATCAGCTCAAATTTTCCATGTGTTTATACTGGCAGTTTTATCACTTTTATAAAGGCTGCTGCAGCATTTGTGTTTTGTTCAGCCACACTTGGAGCAACCTCACTCACAGGATCTCCCTGAAAGCTTTTCCATGTATTTGTGTGCTCAGCTGCAGTCACAACTCACCGATATTTCCAAGACAAAGGCGTGTGCTGGGTGCAAGACAGATCTGCTGGACTCCAAAATTGTCTCATACAAGAATAAATGAGATTTTTGGCTGTGTAAAGAAGCCGTCCACTGGTGTTTCTTTTGGTGTGAAAATTTATGGGGGTTGTGCTGTCTGCAAATGTCTTTCCCTATCCCCGTGTACTGCGACATCCAATGACACAGCAAATTACAGCTCCTACTAATGCAGGCTGCTCCCTCATTCCCAGCATTATGCCATTATGTCCCATGTTAACATGAAAATAGCATTTATTTTTTTTTTCTCAGAGGTGTTAATGGAAAAGTTAAATTTGCTGCCTCTTCCTGTTTCCCAGAATCCCAGACTGGTTTGGGTTGTAAGGGGCTTTAAAGACCACCTTGTCCCACCCCCTGCCGTGGGCAGGGACACCTTCCACTGGACCAGGTGGCTCAGGGCCACGTCCAGCCTTTCCTTACCTTGCTTTATTTATCTTGCTTTATTTATTTGATCCATTCCTCGGAAATAATGGTGTCAGATGTCATTTCCCATGACCAGCTTCTTTCATTTTCTCTGCTGTCAGTTGTTGCAGACAGTTTGTGTTTATGCAGCAGTTTGATGAAGTAATTTCCATTTTCATACCCTCGTTCACTTTATTAATTTATTTGGTTGCTGCGGTGCTTGTTTTCTTTATCTCTGAAAAGAAAGGAAGCAGGACTTCCATTAAGTTTGGGCCTTATGTGGATTATGTGCAAGCTCTAAAATATCCTTCCTGCATGATAATCCAGCTTCTTTCCTTTTCATGGTTACATGCTATAACAAGCTTTTGCTGCTTGTATTAAAATCCTTCCCAAAGCCTTTAAAAAAAAAATTAACTTTTGTCACTTCTCATTTTATTCCCTTAATGACATGGGGCATACGGACATTTTTCTGATTATTCTTTTGTTTTTCCATTCCTTGTAAACTATGATTTTTTCACCCCCCGTTACTGCTTTCTAACAGAGTTAATCCCCTGGTTAGGCTTGGTGCCTCATCAGGATGTTCTGCCATTTTTTTTTTTTTTAATGTTAATTCAGATGTGGTTATTTGTGGACCTGTAATTGAAAAACTCATTAAAATCACCAGGTTATTGTGTTTAATTTCAGCAACTTGCTTATTGAAGCCTGCCCCTCAGAAAATGAAAATGTGCTTAGAGGCAGTTTTGACCGAAAGAAATTATGCTTTACGTATTTATTATTTTTTAATTGTCTAATCCAGGTTTACCAAAGGACTTCTGGGCCTTGCACAACCCAGCACATAACAAAAAGATGCCAACAGCACAAAAAATTTCCCCTCACAGCCACGCCGGAAGGTTGGGCTGGATTTCCTCAGTCACATCCAGAAAATCCTCCTTGCCTTTAATCTCTCCAAGTGTCTTCTTATTGTTATTGTTGCTACTATTATTATTATTATTATTATTATTATCACTCTCAGCATCATCATTGGTAATTATTTCCCCTTCATTTTCAGCTTTTCAGTTGGTTGATTAAAGCCCACAAAGGCAGCTGTGTTGCTCCTGGAAATGCCATTTCCCATCTCCGTCCACACTGGGCTCCATATGGTGCCACTTCCCAAGGACCCTGCCAGGATCCCGGGTGACACAAACGAGCCTTGGCCTGCACAGAGTTTCCATTTCATCCTTGATAATCCCAGGCCTCATTTCCCTCCCACATCTTCCACAGGGCGCATCATCACTGTGGAATTTCATTTTTAAACATGCTTTGCAGTGCACTCTAAATTTAGGTAACTTGAAAAGCTTCATAAAAAGCTCAGCTTACGGGGTCAATATGATCAGACAAAAGGTTGTGTACACTTTATAACACCTTTTATCTGAAGAGTTTTTTTACCTATTGACAGGTAGGTAGGTAGGTTTTTTACCTACCCAGGGGCAGGTGAAAGGGACAAACAGAAAGAAAAGTAATGATAACACCTTTCTTTAGTGACACTAGAGGGGAACTCCCACAGGGATCTCCTCTGCAGGTTATTGGACACAAATATTTGATATTACAAGTGTTTTCTGGCTCAGGTTTCTAGTGCTGTGAGGTTCCTCACCCAGGGATGTTCCCAAAATAAAATTTCCTGCCTAAAGACTCTATTCCTATCTCTCCTGACGTTTTTGTGTGGAGACAAGTCATGGTTTCTTTTTGTTTTCCACCATTTGTCTGTACACCTTTGGAAATTAAGCTGCTGCAGGGTCTTCACATGGACCTGGAGGTGCTGCTGAAATCCTGCCTTGAAAGATGTCTAAGGGGGTTGGAACTAAATGAGCTGTGAGATCCTTTCCAGCCCAGGCCATTCTATAACTCTATAATAATTCTATAATAATTCTATAATAATTCCATAATTCTATGATTCTGTGATTGGGAAAGGGGGATCCTCTGTAGTATCCCCATATATTATCTGCTTGCCGCCCACTTGCTGAGAAAAAAACCCAGAATAAAAGTCCATAATGGACATCTGAACTCAGGAACAGCTTCCCAGGACTTGAAACTGCCTAATTAGGGTAAATAATAGCAGAGAGTGCCTGCAAATGTCCAAGAAGATTCGGAAATGACACAGAGTAATAGTAACAGGGAGAATAATCAGCATGTGACTATCTGGATTAATTGACATTCCCTTGAATGACAGAGATGCCAGGACTGATTGCTCTGATCCCTTTTCTTTCAGCAAACATGAAATTAAGGAGGACATAATTGGCTAAACAAGTCTTGCCACCAGAGGTAAAACCTTTGAGCTGCAGTGGCTGAGGAGGCTCTACCTCCCAGCACATCAGTTTGGGGGTTTCAAAGCCTCCCCAACCATTACCTGCTGTTGTGGGGTGGGGAAAAGCCCAGCAGGTTAATGCAGGGTGGCATCCATCCTGTTTAATGTGGTTTTCATGTGCCTGTGGCAAACATCACTCTGGAGCAGGGAATGGGCACTCCAGATTGGAAGAAAATCTCAGCACTCATAAGGAAGAGTGGAATCATGACTCTTGCCTGTTGCTTTTGTTTTGCAGCAGTTTCTCTCAGTTCACCTTTGCAGGATCTCAAGAATGGGGTTTTTTTTTTGTAAAAACAGTCCTTTTTCCCCCACAGGTTGCCTGCAAAAAGAGACTTTATTTGATGTTCCAGGCATTGCTTTGGGTGTTCTCTATTTTCTGCCCCCTAGAAAGTCACTGAAGCCACTGCCATGTCACCTGCTGGGGCTGGGGACACTTTTGTACAGCCAGAGGAGAAGGTGTGTCAAACACGTGTCTCAAACCTCCCAGCCGGTCCTGACAGCGCATCGTTAACTTTCACAACTGATCTCATCAAGAAATGAAAAATGTGCAAAGTGCCAGTGAATTATTTAATCAGGAAGCTATGGGATACAAATCACTGCTCAAGGGAAAGAGGCTGCCTCTGTGTTACAGGGGATTTCACTGACATCCTGTGTGGGTGAAAGGAGATGGATGCTCAGTTGCTTTGGTCTGTTACAGCTGGGGAAAAAACTCAAAACACACACATGTTGCTACGAAAAAAAAAAAAAAAAAAAAAAAANAAAAAAAAAAAAAAAAAAGAAAAAAAAAAAGGAAAAAAAAAAGAAAAAAGAAAGAAAAAAAAGAAAAAAAAAGAAAAAAAAGAAAAGAAAGAAAAAAAGGAGAAAAAATAGAAAAAAAGAAAGAAAAAAAAGGAAAAAAAAAAAGAAAATAAAAAAAAAGAAAAAAAAGCGCCTGGTTTCTGGTTTCCATGCGTTTTCTTTAGGAAGGAATGTTTTTTATTTCCACCTGGCAATTCTCAGCCCAAACTAGGACTCGTGAGGAGAATCAAGGAGTAGAGAAACGAAGTGTGACTTGACTTCTGTGCATAAACAAAGGTTTTGGATATTTTGCTGGGGGAAGGAAAGCGTTATCAGCTAGTCTGAATCAAGAAGAAAATTTTAAAAATTGTGTTGCAAGGAGAGATCCATCGTGTGGGGTTTGTTAATGTATCCCACTCAGGGATGGTGGGACAGCTGTGAGCTGACACTGCAGCCCTTGCCTCTGCCACCATCAGTCCTTTGCCTCTGGGGCTGAATTCTGGAGAAAACCCTCCAGTCTGCCGCTAACTGTAGGGTCTGGGTAATTTTAGCTGTAGGGCCCTGCTATATCCCAGCTGTCTGACCCTTTGGATGGGTGTATATTTATGGCCTCAGCCACTCAGGTCTAAAATATTTAAATTCCCTTCCCTTCCCTCCTGCTGGAATTTGCCAGAGAAATTCCTGATGCTGAGAAATCTTCCTCAGTGTGTCGCAGGCATCACACAAGTAATCAGAGGGACATTCATATGGTTATATCTCACTCAGTTATCCCCTCGTACCAGAGAAATAATTGCACAGAAGCCGTAAAGGGCAGACAAGAAACGGCGAGAGGCTGTAACCCCGGGAGCACAGCAGTCACTGCAGGGGGAATTGCTGTAAATCACCCACAAAAACGAAAGCGGCTGGCAGGAGTTTTTCGCAGTGTCGTGGTGAAGTACAAAAGACATTAAAAACAGGTATAATGCGGGTAATTTTGAAATCATTACATTGATGATGAATTCTTAAAGTATCTGCAACTCAAAGAGTTCTGCAAAGAGTTTCGCTTTTCCCGGGACGCAGGAGGAGCAGGGAGGTGATTCCAGCCCGCTGTTCCCGGGATGCAGGAGGAGCAGGGAGATGATTCCAGCCCGCTGTTCCCGGGATGGAGAGGCCGGGAGGAGATTCCACCCCGTTTCTCCCGGGATGGAAGGTCCAGGAGGTGATTCCATCTCGCTTTTCCCGGGATGGAGAGGCCGGGAGGAGATTCCACCCCATTTTTCCCGGGACGGAAGGTCCAGGAGGTGATTCCATCCCGCTTTTCCCGGGATGGAGAGGCCGGGAGGAGATTCCACCCCATTTTTCCCGGGACGGAAGGTCCAGGAGGTGATTCCAGCCCGCTTTTCCCGGGATGCAGGAGGATCGGGAGGTGATTCCAGCCCGCTTTTCCCGGGATTCGGCAGGAGCGCAGCCCTCGGTTGCCCTCGCGTGGCGTTGGCCGGGCAGGCGAAGGGGGACACGGAAAATGTGGGAATGGGGAGATGCTGGAGGGGCTGGAACTGGAAAACAGCGGCGAAATGTCAATGAACCCTTCAGAAAGTACTTGGGAGCTTTGAGCAGACTCGGGTCGGAGGGGCTGGACAGGCAAATCCTGGGAGATCCCAGCAGTGAAGGCGGAATCCAGGGATGCCCGGACAGAACTGGATCAAAGAGCAAATCCTGCATCTCCCCCAAACCATCACCCTGCTCCGAGGAGCTCGTGTGTCCGTGAGGAGCAGTGTGGCAGGAGCAGGGCAGGGATTGTCCCCTGTGCTGGCGCTGCTGAGGGACCTCCAGTCCTGGGGACAATTTGGGACCCTCATGACAAGGAATTGAGGGGCTGGAGCATGTCCAGGGAAGGGAGCTGGGGAAGGGAATGGAAACCCAGGAGGGGCTGAGGGAGCTGGGAAAGGCCTGAGCCTGGAGAAAAGGAGGCTCAGGGGGACCCTGTGGATCTGCACAACTCCCTGACAGGAGGGGACAGCCAGGTGACAGTGGGTTTCTAACAGGTGACAGGAAATGGCCTCAGATTGCGACAGGGGAGGTTTCATTTGGATTTCAGGGAAAACTTCTTCACCAAAATATTTGCCAAGCATTGGAACAGGCCTAGGGCAGGAGTGGAGTCCCCGTCCCTGGAGGGATGTGTGGATGTGGCACTTGGGGACGTGGGTCAGTGCTGGGGGAGAGGTTGGACTCACCTTTTTTTTTTTCCCCTTGGTCTTTTCCAACCTAAATAACTCTAAATTCTCTGATTCCCTGTTCAGCACTGCAGCAAAGGATCCTCAAAGCCTGGTTTCCAGAGCCTAAAAAGACACCCTCCTTACCAGCACACCTCATTAAACATCACCAATTGCTAAGCAAACATTCCTAATTATCGAGTAAACACTGCTGACATATTTCACACGAATAAAGCTATCAAAACCCTGGAAGGAAATCTCTCCTCTGACAGATGCCTGTGGGGTATCCAGGCACTGCCTGTGAAGTCTGGTGCACCTGTTTTACCCCTTGAAAACCATCTGATAAAATGAATTACCGGTCTCCTGTAAGCCTAGCAGCTGCCAGCACAGCAGCAAACATGCTCAAATTAATATCAGAGCTACAGGAAATTCATCTTCAGGGCTTCCAGCGCACTGAATCAACCCAGGGCTATGTAAGGTGTCATTAGAGTGCAAAATGAACCTTCCCCATTCGGTTTGAGTGGAATCTGTGGAATATATTGATTTAATATCTGTTTATACTGAACCTTGGGCACAGCTCAAACACTTTGGGCTTTGAAGATATATTAGATCTGAATTTTCTCAACTGTTTTTGTAGCCAGAATTGTATTCACTTGCACATGTATTTTCCCTAAAGGGGTATCTATTCCTTCTATGGATTTTATCTAGGTAGCAACAATTTAAGAAGTTGTAGTCCTTAGATAAGAGAATATATTCGCATTTTTTAAATCAATTAATAGGTAAAATTCTGGCCTCACTAAAGTCAGCATGAATTTTGCTAACAAGTCTCTCTTCTAAGGCAGAGCTATCATGTCTTTCAGCAACTATACTCTCATTAAATCCTGTTACTCTTAGACAGACAAGGTTATTCTCATCTTATATAAAATACGTAACAGAAATTCATATTATTTGCCTTCATCCTGGAAATATTCCGGGCCAGGACATGGTTTGAAGGAACCTGGTCTGGTGGAAAGTGTCCCTGTCA
Source organism: Sinosuthora webbiana (assembly GCA_013397395.1). Lineage (NCBI taxonomy): Eukaryota > Metazoa > Chordata > Aves > Passeriformes > Sylviidae > Sinosuthora > Sinosuthora webbiana. The sequence goes on from VXBN01005889.1 coordinate 345,659, forward strand.
GAGTTTCATAACCCTGCTTTCATTTGTGCATATTATCTCGTTACCTCCCTGCCTCAGACCCCTCCATCCTCCTGCTGGAACCTTCCAAATAAAAACGCTTGGAAAACTTTAGGAACATGAATATGAGTAAATACAGCTCAGCCTAAAAGGGAGTTGCTGTCTCGTGCAAGGTAAGGCTTTTCCACCACAAAGTCTACCCCAATTTTTCCCTCAGCCACAGCCCTGCCTCATTAGCAACAGGAATATCCCCCCAGTAATTTTACACTTTACACTGAGTTTCCTTTTGTTGTGGCAATCTCCTCAAATCCTTAGCATTTGCTTTTCAGCGTGTCCGTATCTTGAATGAAAAAAATGAAGCAGCAACATAAATCAAACTAAAAATGCCATGCACTTTCCCTTTTCAGATGCATCTGTCTGTTGTAAGTTTAGTGCTACTGATCTGGTAGTTATTTTAACTGCTGCTTGGTTTCAGCCCTGTTGATGTATCGGTTATTTTTATATACGGGAGGCCATTTGTGTGACTGATTTTGCAATTCATGCTGCCTGCTGAAGGACATCCCTAAAAACAGACCTCAGAGCTCTATTCTCAAGATGAAAGCAATTGGACAGAAGTACCTTTCTCAAAAGAGGGAACTCTATTACATTTTTTTCTTCCCCCCTGAATTGCTTGCTCAAGCCAATTGGTTGAGTGATTGGAAGAAATGAAACAGGGAGAAATTGATGGGATTCACACGTTAGAGTGCAGCATTAAAGCCATTTCTTATCCTGAGCAAATGGGGAGTGTTGGATCAAATTCCAGCATATGGCCCAAATACAGTCCAAGGCAGAAAATGATTATGCTTATCATGCCAGCATGGGGCTGGGGGAGGTGAAAACAAGAGCATCAAAAAAAAGCACAACCAAATCGCTCAGGGTTGTTATTTCAGGTTGCCAGCTGCTCAGGCTCCCTGCCCATGGAATAGAGATGCTGCAATAACTATAATTTCGCAGATAACTTGCATTTTAGGGGTCAATATTTAAAAAAAAAAAAAAGTTAAAAAAAAATCAGGAGCCATGAAGGCAAGAGAAAGAGGCTTTTTAAAGGAGGTTTGTGCAGCTTTGCTGTTTCATACCCCCCTAAGGTATAAAGATGTGACAAAAGGACATCCTGACTCCGTGAAATCATAGATTTAAATATATATAATCTGCATGGTAAGGACCTACAGTTACAATTCCTCAAGGTGCTCATCCAGGTGTACAAGTGCTTGCCAAAAATCCAGACATGAGCACTTCTGGGGCTTGCACACCTCGCTGAACTTGGTCTGTCTGAAGTTTTGGGGATGACAGGAGATGTTTCTATGTGATGCTGAATATTTCTGGCCTTCCTTCTGGACCAATGCATCAGGGCAACATTTGTTGATATTATTACCTTCTGGAAGGCCAGAGCATCTTACAGTGAAAGGTTTCAGAGCAATCTCTCATCTTTTGATCAGTGACTTGGAGATTTCTTGAGTCAGTTAATAGAGATTATGTATTTAAATGACAATTTTATTTTTTTTAACATGAGCCTACCCAAACACTCTGGGGTGCTGGTCCCAGACTGACCACCCACAGGAAAGGGTATCCCCCTTTTCTTAGTTTAGTCTTGCCTTTTGTTTTCATCAGATGCTCCCTAGCTGCTTAGAGAGGTCAGAAATCACAGATTGCTCTGCTCTCCCGGGTGACATATAAATACTTCTGTTTTAATTTCTGTTCAGCTCAGTGACTGCAATTATTTCTGTCAGATGTGGACCAAAGTAAACAATCCTGCAACAATCTAGAAATTACAGTTGTTTTCCAAATCATAAAAAAAAAGAAAAGAGCCCTGTTTATGCCACCCATCTGGGCACACATGGCGCAACATCTGCAGCTCCGAGGGAAGGGCATTGGTTCTGAAAGGCACACACAAAATGCCATCCCAAAAAGGCTCTTTTATGTTGTTTTCCTGATTTTCACCCAGAGCTGAGTCCATAAAACAAGAGTGGGCTATTCAGATTGAAGGATTTGCACTGGGAGGTGTCCAAGGAAGGACTGGAGTGGCACTCAGTGCTCTGGGCTGGGTGACAAGGTGGGGACCAGGCACAGCTTGGACTTTGTGATCTCAGAGGACTATTCCACCCTAAATGATTCTGTGATTCTATGAAAATTCCAGCTTGTGTCCATCACAGTGGGTTAGACCCAATGGCCTGGTACTCAGCAGTGCCTTGAATCTTCTTTTGAAAAGAAAAAGATTGGCTGCTGGCAAAAAGGAAAAATATACAAAATTCACATAAAG
>VXBN01005889.1:347967-358292 GCA_013397395.1 Sinosuthora webbiana
CTGCCATCAATTAAAAAATCAATTTCTTCCATTCCCCCCCCAAAAAAAAAAAAAAAAAAAAAAATTCTCTGAGGTGAATATTCAGCAACTTTTTGCACTAAAATAAAGATCTATGTGATTCTCCCAGAAAAATGATTGGTTTATCAAGTACCTGGTTTAAGCAACAGGTATTGTATGGCAGTCACTGTGTATTTTTGACACTGTGCCATTTTTGCTCAATTATCTACACTTCCTAAAAAGAAGGCATTTTCCTTCAAAATACAGCTTGAAGAGAACATACAAACACACAAGATTAAGTCACTTTGCATTTTATTGTGAAATCAAACAGATATATGGATTATTCTGCTCTGGGGCAGGGAAGAGAAGCCAAGCTGGGCTGGTTCTTACTGAGCATTTCTGACATTTTGCTTGAAAACGGCTGATCACAAAAAAAACAGACCTAAGTTCCAGATCTGACATTTGCACATTTTTCTCAGTGCAGAACTTGCTTTCTCAGGGTCACACGTCACAGCCCCCAGGGCAGGGAACGTTTGGAGTAGGCTGAGCCAGATGGGGAAACCTCCCGCGGCAGCTGCAGCAGATGGGAACTCAGGAGAGAGATCCCACAGAGACCCTCCATCTCAAACTTCCCTCACTTGCCAGGAGCTCTGGATTTCTGAGGCCTGAGCAGATGGGCTGTAAAGCTTTCAGACACAGCAGCTATTGGGGTTTGAGAAAGAGGTGGGCAAGTTAAAGTTGGTGTGGTGGAGGTCTGTCCATGGTTTGGATAATCCCAGCCCTAAAGCTCACCAGGTGCCAGTATCCCACAGGAAACTCCTCAAGTGACAATTTTAATCCGGGTGCAGAATTCAACTGGTGCACGTTTTAAATCTAACCCAAACTGCACTGAAATAATTTGGCATTCCTGTGTGTTTCCATGTGCTCTGGAGATTTCATTCCCAGAGCTGCTGCCCAGCTTTGCCCTGTTCCCAGAGCAGCAATTCCCTTCCACCCAGGCAAAGCTGTGCTGCAACTCCACCTCTTTAACAGGTACCACGCATTTACCAGGGTATTCCAAGTGCTGGAGGTACTATAAAAAAACAGTAATTGTGGAATAAAAATCTCTCAGAAACATGGACTGGTTTGGGTTAAAGGGAGCATAAATCCCATCCTCTTTCCACTATCCCAGGTTGCTCCGAGCTCTGTCCAATCCAGCCTTGGGCACTTCCAGGGATCCAAGGGCAGCCACAGCTTCTCTGGGCACCCTGTGCCAGGGCCTGCCCACCCTCACAAAGAACAATTCCTTCCTAATATCCCATCCAACCCTGCCCTCTGGCAGTGGGAAGCCATTCCCCGTGTCCTGCTACTACATTTGCACTCACTTATTTTTAAGCGGAGAAGTCTCGTACAAAAAGAAAATGAAACAAAATAACCTGGAAAAAAAACCCAAATAATAATAATAATAATAATAATAATTATTATTATTATTATTATTATTATTATTATTTAAAATAAAAATAATAATAAAAATAAAGACAAAACTGAAATAAAAAAATTGTTTTTTTCTTCCTAGAGCTCAGCGCTCCCTCGCATCCCCGGTGCGGCGGCATCCCCGGCACTGCTCTCTCCTGTCTCTAGAGGGCTGCCTTAAACCACGGAAAAGTGTCCGAACAGCCGCTTTTTCAGCGCTTTCCCTCCACCTCCCATCCCAATTTCTGCATCGTCATCAGCAGCTCCTCGGCATGAATCCCTGTCACCAGCCTGGAGCAAACCTCCTTTAGAAGGAGACTCGCCTGCAGCTCTGGTCTTTGGGTTGTACAAATGACCTGGTCACTGGAGGGTCACAGCAAATCTTGGCAGGGTGAATTTTGGCTCAAACAAGTGCAAAAGTGCAGGTTTATTATCTGGCTGGGGTTCATTCCACAGCCACGTCGCTGAGAAGGGGTAAATCTGGAACTCTGGGCAGTTTTAGCGACTTAAATGCAGCTCTGAATGTGTTTGTAATGCTCAGAAATCACGGATTGAATGCTCAGGAAGAGTTAAAATGGAAAACTCTACTCTAAGTGTGTCCTTGTCCAAAGTGATGCTGCAATTTACACGACTGCACGATAAAACAGAAAGCAAATGAATTGCATCAAAGTGGATATTTCATTTCCAAATGCCACATTTTAAAACTTGAAATGACAGCTTGTATTTTTTAATTGCTCTTTTTTTGGATAGTAGATCTCCCGAGGAATGGAAGTTTCAAGACTCCAGTGCTTAAAAAAAAATGGAGTATAAATGAAACTGTGTCATCAGTAAGGGCCTTTACTCCTGAAGCAGTTTGTGTTGAAAACAGCCTTGCTTTGTAAATCTGATGATCAAAAAGAACCTGCTCAGTTTTTAAATGAAACAGAGTCAGCACTTTTTCAATTATGGGGAAAGCACAGAGGAAGCTTTTTAATAATTTTCTGCCAAACCCAGTCTCTAAATATCAGATCAGTACCTGAGCTGATCCAAAGGGAAAGCCAAATAAACTGCTGCCCTTGTGTGGAAAACAAATAATTAATCCAAACTCTGAAGACATTTGGAGGGTTCTCTTGAGGCAATAACAGTGTTTAGCAGCAGGGAGGGGCTCAGAGCCCTTGGCCCCCTCGGCTTTGGCTCGTTGCCCTCAGGGAAGGTCCGCCTGTGTCCTGCAGCATCCAGCCCCAGCCCTATTTACACCAGGACCTCCTGCACTCCAGGAAGATGCAGATCCCATGGGATCCCAAACACGTGCCCCACACACACAGAGGTGCCACCCATCCCTCTGTGCACCCACAGAGCCAGAGTGGGCTCAGCTCAAGAGGCCCAAAGACACCCCACAAGCTTGTGAGTAAGAGAAACACCCCTGGGAGCCTTTGCCTCATGGCTGCATTCAGATTCCTCGAGGATAAACCCCCTATTCCTCTCCTTTGCCCTCCTTCTTTCCACCATGCCGCATTTTGTTTCTACTGGGTCAAGCATTTTCTCTTAGAGTACATTGAGTTGAAGTTATTTTCTTCCTGTGGGTGCTCCCCAGCCCCACCTGAGCCAAGACCCTGGGGCAGGATTATCCTCAGGGCCTGACTGTCCCCTCATCCCATGGGCCACATGCCAAGGACAAGGACAGGGTGAATCTCACCCGTGCTCCCTCCCCACGGGTTTAATCTCAGGTTTAATCTCAGAGTCAGGAGGCACAAGCAGCACTGTGGAAACCCTTGAAGGGTCTTCTATAGAAAAAAGGCAATGCTTGAATAATAAATTCGCACATGCCAGGTAAATATTTTATACACTAGAGATGCAAAGAGATTAAATTAATTTACAGCTGTTCCATTTATTACGTAGCATTTCACCATTTCACCAAGTACCATGGATGGGATGGTTTACAAGGGGTAAAGAGGTTGCATTTACTAAGCTGCTGTGAAAATTGTATAGGGGAATCAAATGCATTTCCTGGCTTAACTGAACACGAGATACAATTTCTCTAAGTACTGTCACCAGTGTTAAAAATATGTGATGGGATATATCAGTAAGAAGCATCTTCAAAGAGGATTAAAGGTTCAGATGGTTTTTTTTCTTTTGTTTGAGGCAATAATATATTGAATTCTTTTGGACTAATTAAACTTGAAACTGATCCAGCTTGCTGGTTGGGGTTTTTTTCTTTTTTCCTTTTTGGGTACAATGCTTCTTACAGTTTATAGCTAATTGGCAGGTGAGCAAGATAAGTAGCACTGAACACCACTTGATGCTGTTACAGCCTAAGGGAGATGGGCAGCCTGTTGTACAGGAAGAGGCTGTTCGACACACACAGAAGATGAACATAATGAATTTTCACCTGAGGAGATAATGCAATGACTTAACCCCCCACAAGAAAGAAGACCTCGGTGTTCCAGGAAATTTCTTATTGAGGAAGTGTTTCGGAGATGACAGCAAAGCTTCTTTGTGGCCACCTAACCACTAAAAAGCCTGTAGGTTGCTTTGCTTCTTGGTTGAAATTACAGAATCAGAGCACTTGACTTGCATTCAGGCTTCGCTAATCCCCGTGGAGCTTTATCTCCTGTTTGTCATTAGCTGGCTGCACTGACAGCCTCTCCTGCCCGCCCTCCCTAACCAAAACAGCAACAAAAAAACTCCCTTGCATCAAAGAGAATTCTCTTTCAACTTTGATCACATTTCTCTCGCTGCTCAAGCCTGTTGCTAAGAGAAACTGCGGTGGTGAGGAATGGGCGAGTCATTATTATAATTACTCTTGTTAAACCCCAGTGAGAACAAGCCTCTCCCAGCGCTCAGGGAATTATCCAGCAGTGCAGGCTTTAATTGATAGAGTTCCTGACAGCCCTGCCGGGCTGGAGCTGCAGGAGAACCCATCCACAACATCAGCACGTGGGGCAGGAGCTGCTGCTGCCACGCTGGACTGGATCCCCTCTGCCAGGTGAGGGGATGTGCACGGCTCTGGCTGCCAGCACTGGGGTTTTTTTCCATCAGAACACTTTCTGCTGGGAGCTCAGGGCCAGCACAAAAGCCTGTGCTAAAATACCTGCTGTGCTGGTGCTTCTCAGCCGGACCCAACTGCACAGAGCTGATGGTCGGGGCAGGAGCAGAAAATGTCTCACTTCGTGGAAAATTAGGACCCAACTCTTCTGTCTGTCACTTGTGCCACTGACCCAGCCATATTCCCTGACTGACACTAGTTATGAGTCTGGAATCTTTTATAAAATCTAAAATATGCAAAGAAAAGCATTATTAAATACCAAGCAGAGAGGTGGTGCCTTATAAAGAGACAAGGTCGGCACTTTGACAGCAGCCAGGTGTTGGACCAGGCTGTTATTTAGTTTAGAATGGGATGAGGGGATCTGGAGCATCTTCAGTGTAGTTCTGCACATCACCTCTGCCACTTCAAAAGTTTTGGTTATAGAGTTTAGTTCTAAAGGAAAAAGAAATATAAGATGCACGCACGCTAAAGCAAAAGACCTTTTCCTTTCATTCCTTAGCATGTAAGGAAAGCTGCAGCATATACCCCATGATCTGCTGGAGGTGTCATGAAAAATACAAATACATCAGCTGCTGGGATGGCAATGCAAGAGCTGTCATGAATACACATGCATTGGTCTTGAGAATATCTGCACTCATTTCAACACAACGCTTTCCAAAGTGCCTCGGTATTCCAGAGAGCTGCTTGCTCTGAAGCAGCAGCGCTAAATAAAAGTTGTTTTTTAATTTTTCAGGCAGTACGGATAGTGTGATTTATGTTTCAGGTGGAAGGAAGAAGGGAGAGGATTATCTTTTTCACCTCCTGTGCAGAAGGTAAAAGGTATCCCAACAAGGCTCCAGGTGACACGGCGTTTACATGGATCACTGCTTAGTCATTCATCCAGCATGGCTGGAAAATGTCAAGTGCAGGGCAAATACCTGCATATGTCAGACACAAGGAATTGCGTTTTTGTCTTTAAGGCCTCTAAAGGATCAGAAGGAAAGGATAAAACTGAAAAAAATTCTGACAAATACAGCGGAACTTCAATGTAAAAAGGAAAAGGGGACATTGAGGAAATGTCCTCCAATTGCACCAGGGGAGGTTTAGATTAGATATGAGGTAAAATTTCTTCACAAAAAGCATTGCAACAGGTTTTTCAGGGAAGTGGAGCCATCATTCCTGGAAGTGTTCAGAAAAGGTGTGGGTATGGCACCTGAGCACAAGGTTTGGTGGTGAACATGATGGTGAGGCTGATGGTGATAACCCCAGAGATCCTTCCCAGCCTTAACATTTTATGAGTCTGTGATTCATTAATGTGGAATTCCAGCCTCAAACACTCAAAGGAATGGCAGGGAAATTTTTGCAGATGGCATCCATGGAGCAGTGTCTGCAGTACCTTCCTTGGCTTGGGTTTTTCCAAATCTGAGGTTGGGGGAATGGCAGGGAGGAGGAGGAGAAGCAGCATCCTGCCCAAGGAAAACAAAACAAAACAAAACAAACAAAACCAAAAAGAAAAAAAAAAAAAAAAAAAAACAACCAAAAAACCCCCCCCAAAACAAAACAAAAAAAAAAACAAACAAAAAAAAAACCACCAAAAAACCAGGGATTTTTTTTTTTTATGTTGTGATTTTTTTAAAAAAAAAATTTGAAGATGTAGAAGAACTCCAGTGCTTTCCTTCCCTGAATCTCCCAAACCTTTCAGAAATGCTGCCTGAGGGTTTTCTTTCCTATCTGGGAGCAGTGATGGGAGCAAGGGAATTGCAGCTGAGTGTTGTGTTCACACAGAGACAGGATGGGCTTGAGCCATTTCCCTCTGCCTGCCATCAGTCAGAGCCTGAGACATTAAACTTTTTCCCCAGCTAAAAAAAAGTCTTCTCTTTGCTTAGAAAGAGAAGGGTTGGCAGCTTTGTAGAACTTGGAGATACTTTAAAATTCACTTTACACTAATTTTGCTTTGGCTTTACAGCACTTCTAGAGTCAATCAAAAAAGCCAGGGCAGGGAAGACTGGAAGTTTGAACCCAGCTATTTTCTAGGAGTTACAGCTATTGATTACAATTGCATTGACTACCAGACCATTTAATCTAATGAAATTGTTCTTGAGTGACACTACTGCAATTGAGAAGAAAGTGTAGCCAACTTGGATGGAAAGTTCAAAAGTGTTAGAAGATGCAATTGTTGTATTTCAGAGCACAAACGGGTTTGTTAGCACATGTTATGCACTGATTGTTTTGTGCTTAGTTGTATTCCTCTTGAAATTGTGTTATTTCACCAGGACTAATTCAGGAGAAGAATAGAATATTAATTTTCCTACTATATCTATGACTGAATTCTCATACAGTGAATCTATAAAACCAGATCCTAAAGTGGAGTCAAAACCAAATTAGTTATTGAGAGGCAAATACAGCTCTCAAAATCTCTTAGATCATTCTGTTACTTGTGGCTTAATATGAAGAAGGAGAGTTAATTATTTATACCATGCATGGGGTTCACTAAATGAGAGCTGCAAGATGAGATGGAGTCATAAACTAATGCTTTGTAAATATTGCTCTTTACCCAAAGCCAAAAGGAAAGGTGTCTGTGGGACGGAGCAGCACTGAAACCCAGCAGGTCAAACTCCTTCTGGAGAGCTTCCCATCACCCAGAGATGCTTATGGAAAGGGCTGCACTGTGTTCTGGGTTTCCCTATGCCCTTGTCTGACCCTAAATATGACATCATGTCTGGGCTTTGTCTCCATTCCAAAAAAAAATATTATTGGAGTTTGAGTTTGGCTGCTGAAAGAGCTCTGCAGTTGTCTTGTCATTGTCTGTCATGTCTGGTCCTGACACAAACCCAGAACCTCTGTATTAGTTCTGTGGGTTTATTCTTAAATTAACCTTGTCGCTGCCTAACTCATTTTTATCTGCCATTGGACCCCCAAAAGAGAGAAATTACTCGTTTCCACAAGCTTAGATTTAAGTTACCTTTTCAAATTAGATAATTTTGATTAATTGCTTCAGCTAGCAAGGGTCTTCAGAGGCAGCTGTAGAGAAGGAACCTTTCTAGTCAGGGCAAAGCTGCAAAAGAGAATGGAATGGTTTGGGTTGGAAGGGAACTTAAAATCCATCACTTCAAACCCCCCTGCTATGGTCAGGAACACTTTTCACTAGACCGGGTTACTCATGGCTGTCCTCAGACAACCCTTCCATGATTTTAAATTACACTGTAATATTTCACAGCGTTTCCCAGTAAAGGATCTGTTTAGAAGAGGCTGAAGGCAGATCTGCAATGGAACCGAGGGCTGCTGCCCTCACCAGGCTCCCTCTGAACCCTGGGAAACACCTGCAAACTCCTTCCCTGCGGCCACAGCAGCTTCAACTCCTGCCTCTGTTACTTCTCAAGTTTATTTCGTCCTCTTCCCCATTTAAACCCTGAAATTCTGTCCCAGCCATCTTTTGTAACTGCAGCCACCGGGTCTTCCTTTGTGGCTCTTGGGTTACCCATTGCCTCAGACCTTCAGCCACTTCACACTTTGGTTGCAGCACTTAATTGTGAGTGTTAATTGATGGACTACAACTGGCTGGAGCGTGAGAGCTCTGCTATTGTGCCAGACAAAAGAATTCAGGTAACTGCGGGCTCCTCTCACTTTACATGCAAATAGCGCCCGAGCTCTGGGAGACCCAGAGGTGAATTATTGATGGGGAAGGGGCACCTGCCTGCCTCGAGCAGCTCTTGGCATCCAAGCCCGGACAGGAAACGCTGGGAAGTAAATCAGGGATGAACAACCCTTCGGTTAAATCGCAGACAAAAATCCCCTTGGCCAGTGGAAGGTTAAATAACAGGGATAAAGTGAGTCACTCCATCTGCTGCCCTCCCCCCCTGCCACCCCATCCCCACGCTGCAAGTTTAATAAGCCAAAATCAAAACCATCTAAGGCCTGGAGCTTTCAAAGATTTGAGACTTTAAAATGTGAAGCACCTCATTATGTGTGCCCATTTTCAATAAAAAAAAACGGGAGATAACCGGTGTCACGTCAATGTCTTATCAGTGATATTTGTTTGACTTCTATTTCGAAAGTGCACTGCTTGCTTTTCCTGGTGCTGGAATCAAACTCTTCTGAATTGTACAGTATGAGGAGAGATATCAGTTTTCACCTAAGGACTTTCAAAAGGAGACCAGTCTGTGCCTCACTCCGCAGAAATAAAGAACCATTGTACAGTAGAGCGTATAACACTTGCAACATGGCCAATTGACTTCCTTCCTATTAATCAACTACTCTGTTTACCTTCTCATACAAACCATTTCAAAACCATTAAAACTAAGAGGATTAGCATCACATTTCTGGCAAAAAGCACCTTAATTTCAGCAAATGCTACTTTCACTCTCTGAGGAGATTTTGAGGAAAAAAAAAAAAAAAAAAACAACCTTGAAAGAATTGGATTCTTTACCGTGGCAAATTCAGTGAAACAGGAATAAATTATATCTCCCATGTAAAAAAAAAAAAAAAAAAAGGCGAAGGGAGGGGGGTAAAATGAGGGCTAGAGGAGTACAATTCTCTCAATCCAGTGAGAGAGGGACCTGGAAAAGAATTAAATTACCAAGAATGAAAAAAATTTCAAAGCAATCCTGAAACACGAGTTAAGTCCTGACAATTTGAATCAATTGTTCTGTCCTGGCTGTGTACGAGCAGCTCCTACTTTTGTAGCCTTGATTTCGGAAACGGTTGGGAATGGTTCACTTGCTCTGCAAATAATACTGCAGCCAAAATTCAAGGCCCAAATCCCCATTTTCCTGTGCTCTGGGAATTTGCCTGGCACTGACAAGGAGGTGCCATTTATGCCAATTTAATTTTATTTCGCTTCCCCTCTTGGCTGTAGAAGTTTTGCATGGAATTAAATGGGGGGAAAAATATTGTTCCCAGTAAATTCCCATCTCCTGAACACCACGCAGCACCAGTTTAAATGTTTGCAGCCATGCATTTTACTTTGTTAAATGGGAGGTTTAAGAGATGAAAAAACAAAACACACGCCTGAGAAAAAAAAATGAACATAAAAGCACATTAAGTTGATATATAGAAACTTAACACCTAAAGGACACAAACACAAAAAACCAAGAAAGTTGTGTATAAGTTAATATAACAGAAAAATTTGCCTCTGAAAGGGAGAAAATCAGAAGAGAATTTAAATATTTCCAGGAACTTGTCAAAGAGCATCCCATGGAATGAGAGCACCTGGGGAAGTCTTAATCCAATAAATCATATTAAATACCAGAAATTCCAGACAGGGTAAATAATGATGCCAAGGATGCTGCAGAGATCTGCACACAGGGCTGGAATTTGGGGTGCAGAAACATCATCAAGAGACACTCTGGGATGTCCCAGAATGGCAGAAAGGACAGAAAAGGATGGATTCAGGGGTCTAAATTGCATGTGCAAAGGTACCACAGGTTAGGCATATTAGATAATTTTTATGTTCCTTCCCTAATATTTTCTAGAAACAGATTTTCTATTTGCACAGTAAATGTCCAAAGAAACACCTAAAATCCCTCTTATCAAAAAATACACTGATTTAGAGCCCTTTAGCTAATTCATGTCACTATTTTCTCAATGCTGTTACTAAATTCTACATTTCTGCCATTTGTTCATAGTATTGAAAAACGACTTTTTTTCCCACTTTCATTCCATAGTTTGAACCTGCTGAGCAGAGCAGAGCAGAGAGTAAGAGGCATATTTTGCTTTCTTCATGGCTCCTCTGAAAAATGATAAATTGGAGAATGAAGGGAAGAATACACAGAATTTTTTTTTCCTACTACAGAGCATTGAAGTTTTTTAAAGCAACATATTTTCAGGATAGGAAGTGTATTGAAAAAAGTTTTAAAATAATAATAATATAATT
>VXBN01005889.1:358309-372868 GCA_013397395.1 Sinosuthora webbiana
ATAACTCATGCTCAGAAATAAGACAACAGTGACTCCAAAGGGAAGTTGCAGCTTGATGCTAGAGGACACCAGTTAAAATTCCACTGAATTTCAAAGCCTGTCCTTCTGGTTATATTCCAGGGATGCATCCAGTGCAGCTCCCACCGTTAATATATGGGGATTGCTCTGAGATTGCTGGTTTGGGATTGGGCTTTTTGAGGAACATAATTTTTCAGGCAGACCTTGATGATCAGTCTCTGGGGTCTGATGCTGACGGTCCCTTCTCTCTGACAAGATAAATGCTCCTTTATAACTCTTGTCACACCGTCGAGCTGGCATCAGGAAATTAAGATAAAACTTTTTTGCTGGCAGTGCAGTGTTATAGGGCTGCAGGACTAAACTCCTCGCTGCTGCAAAAAGTTTAACTTTGCCAGGGATTTTGTGCTGGGCACAAACCTCACCAAGTGGGAGCTTGGAGGAATAATGTTGGTGTTTCTGGATCTTGGGGAAAGGCATTAAAAATGAACTGCTCATCTTCTATTGCTACCAAAAAAAAAAAAAAAAATCAACCTCATTGGCTGTTGATTAAAAAAAATTCTATATAAACATACAGTCCTAATTCCAATTTATTCTGAAGAGTTTGAATAAAGTCCCATCCTGGAATTTCTAAATTTAAAAAAAGTCTTACAAAATGAAATATCTACCTCTGCTAGAGAAAAAGCTTCTGATAAGACATGGGTTTGGTTCACAGAATCATAGAATGGCTTTGAAGGACCTCTAAAGGTCATCAAGTCCAACCCTGGTTATTATCAGAACACTTTCCTGAGCAGTGATGCACAAAATATTTGCACAGAAGGCATGGAAATAACGTTTTCCACTGAGCAGGTCTCTTCTTATCACCAGGTTGCAGCAAACAGATCTTGAATATTGTTTTCCCATTGCAATGAGAGCTATAGAAATCCTAGAAATACAATTGAAGAAAATAGTTGTACACTCAGGAGGATGATGAGCAAAAAACCAAATACTGCAATGGTCTAGGCAGTGATCCATGGCTCCAGTCCATCCTGTAGCTTCCTCGGATATAAAAATACTGAGGATTTTACAAGCAACATCTTTCCAAAGCATCTTCTTTCCCAGGACATAAATTTCTTGCCACCTTTTTAGAAACACAATCTTGGAGCAAGAGCTTCTCCTTTTGCACAACCAAGAAGGGGAAAAAAAGAAAAAAAAAAAAAAGGAATTTCATCTGTCCCATAGGTCTTTTCATAGATGTGCCTGTTTTTCTTCTACAGCAAAAGCTCCAGTCACACAAAGCTGGGCTGCATCTGGTGAGCAGAACATGGCTAATGCTCCCCAAACTGTGGGTTTAGCCCTGATAAAGAGAATTATGGGACGGCCTGGGTTGGAAGAGACCATAAAACTCATCCAGGGCCACCCCTGCCATGGGCAGGGACACCTTCCCCTGTCCCAGGTTGCTCCAAGGAAAGTGTTTACAGCAAAGCTGCAAGGTGGAAAAGGAGGAATAAACCCAGCTTTAAAGCCTTGGTTTTGTCAGAGGAGTTAAAGGCCATTAAGCTCAGTCTTTTTTTTAAGCTGGCTAAGAGAAAGGCAGGGTAGATTCTGTGAGATATACTGTATATTAAAAGGTTCCCGATTTTTTCCAAATGATAACCTGCTGAAGGAAATGATGTCCTCTGCCACAGTACCTGCTTGTCTAATTGCAAACCATGCAACCTTATCCCCCCCGAGATTTCCAGATAAAAAAAACCCCACTGTCATCACCTCCACCCTCCCTGTCTCCTCTCTCTCTGCACAGCAGGTAAGACAAGAAACAGGGGCTGGAGGATTTAAATAGAGGCAGTACATTTGAGAAACAGGACAATTACAGACACCAGCACGGACACGTGTGCAGCAGCAATGTTACAAGTTAGTGACAGCAGCCTTTTCAACTGAGTACCAGCAAAATAAATAACAAATGTGGCTCTGGAGGAACACAGTAGCCCTGAGTACCACAATTAAAGCAATCAATGAAAGTGCCCATCTGGATAAAGTTTTGAAAGTGACTTGTTTGAAAAAAAAAAAATAGCAATAAGCAAGGTCCAAAATTCAGTGTTTCCCTCCCAGTTTGGATAAGAGTGGGAGAAGAAGGAGATGCATAACCAAGGCTCCCTTGTTTATACATTTCTCCTGACACTGCAAGAGGTTATTTTGATCCCTAAGAAGGCTGAGTCAAACCCTGTCCTGGTGCTGATGCTTCTTTGTGCACAGCAGATGTAGGGAGCAAACCTGCTGAGCTGTGCTAAGCTTTCCTGTGGGGAATGCAAACCTCAGAAAAGGCTCTGGAAACGATGTCCACTAGTGGGGAAGCTGCACTGGAGCAGTCTGTTCCTAAAGGACTGACCCCACAGAAGGGACCCACGCTGGAGCAGATCCTGAGAAAATTCCCATGAAAAGATTCACAGTGGAGAAATCCATGGAGAACTGTTTTCCATGGGAGAGACCCCACCCTGCAGCAGAGGAAGAGTGTGAGGAACCCTTCCCTGAGGAGGAAGAAGCAGCAGTGACATGAACTGTCCAAAGCTCCCACTCCCTGTTCCCCTGAGGGTGAGGAGGGAGAGGAACCAGGAGTGAAGTTGGGCTCCGGAAGAAGGGAGGGGGTGGAAGAAGGTGTTTTTTAGAGTTGGGTTCATTTCTCATTACCCTACCCTGATCTGATCGGCAATAAATTAAATTAATTTCTCCAAGTGGAGTCTTGGGGAGTGTTTTGCCAATGACAATAATTAGTGAATGATCTTTTCCTGCCTTTATCTCGCCCCATGAGCCTCTCATGATGTTTTTTCTCCCCTGTCCAGCTGAGGAGGGGAGTGATGGAGCAGCTTTGGTGGGAACCTGGTGTGCAGCCATGAGCACAGACTGCTCTGCCTCCCACCCCTGCACCATCAGGGCACTTCCACATCCATTCCCTGCTACCACAGGAAGGAAGCAGGAGCTGTAATAGGGGGTGAAGATCTTGCAGTCTCACGAAGGGAGTGCATTAATTGAGCAAATTTTTATGGATGTGGAAGTCTAAATGACTTTTCTGCCTCTAGGCTTTCTGCACAGGATTGTATATTCAGGTGAATGAAATATATGAGTTAGGCTGGGTGAGCATTTAGCAAAACTAAAATCTTTGGCTAAATTTGCCACCCCTGACCTCTGCACACATTTATTTGGTCTCATTTTAGAAAACCATCACTTTGCAGGGCCTAGCATCGGGTTAGGATGAGACAGGGTGAGGAAAACTGGACAAGGGAAAAAAACAGATATTTTTTCTGCTGCCTCTTGGTCTCCTCCTCTTTCCTGTAAAACGCTTTTCCTCAGGTGATGAGCAAGCCAATCAAGGACTTGGCAGGGCTGGATAAATATATTTTCCTAGGTATCATCTATGCAGCAACAAAGACCTAAACTTCCCTCCAAGCACAGACCCCGAGGAAGCTGATTCCAGACACAGGCAGTGGGGAGGGGTCTAACAGGGTCATGGTTTAGGCGTGGACCTGCCAGTGGCTGGACTTGACCTTAGAGGCTTTTCCCAACCTTAATTATTTTGGGATTCTATGGTATGTGACTTCACACGACTCAGTTCATCCCTTTTTCTTATCTCTTCTCAGTTGCTTTAAATAAAATGTAGTTTGGGACTGAGGATTTCAAGTGTGGCCCTGACCCCAGGCATGCAACCAACACAGAGCTTATGAGCATTTCTTCTTTAGATTTGCCTGGGAAATAATGAACCCACCTAATTCTGAAAGCTTTATCAGCTCATTTCAGCTTTCTCTAGATCACAAAGAAAGCAGTAGCAGCACCCTGTGGGTGCTACCCTGACAGGAAAAAAAAATATAAAAAGGAAAAAGATTTTTTAAAAAAAAGACATCTGATCTGACCCGTTTTCTGGAGCAAAAGAGAAATATAGACAATTTCTCAGTGTGTTGCCCAAGAAGGTACAAATCCTGTCCAAGCCCTGACTTCCCAGGCAAAAGGCTTGGAGGGTGAGCTATTAACATTTGCAGATGTGCACCTCCCTCATTATCTTACAGCCAGGCTCTCACAGTCTATTTAGTATCATCGGAGAGTTCACTGAGATGAAAATAATGACAAAAAATACTGTGACAAGATAAAGTACAGTGCTATAAAAATTCTCTACAGTGCTATAAAAATTAGATTCTTAGCAGAAAAGAGAATGAAGAGGTAATTTAGTAAAAGTGATGGATGAACCTCGGAAGGTTCAGAATTTTAGTTCAGTGCAGTTGCTTATTCAAACCTGGGAAATTCAGGAGAATTGTCCCCCACCGTGACAGCTGGTCCCCTCTGGTTCTCACCACCTTAAAGCTGATGAAAAGAACACAAGAAACAAGATGTGATTACAGTCTTTAGTCTATCTGGATTCCTGGTGGTAGTTAATCAACTCTTATTTGACCTGAGCTGGCTCTCACTTCTCCTGCAGTACGTAGATTTCCACCAGGGCAAACGGAACCAGGTGCTGCAATGTGTGGCAGGACCTGCACAGCATCTAAGATGGCCAAAGTAGCACTTCTTGTCTGTGTCTCATTTTATACAAAGCTATATTCATATTGTTTATATGGTTAAAAAACCCTTTTTGGCTGCTTAGCAGCTTGGCAGTAAAAAAAAAAGAGAATACTTTGGTAGTGAGTGATATGATTGTCTGGCATTGGTAGCTAAAAGCAATTTCTTTTGATCCTCAAAGTGCAAAGAAGTAAATACCTTTATGGCCACTATAACTGAGGAAAAAATTAATCCCAGAGAAATGAAATAATGAACCACGGTCAACATAAGAATGGATGTTACAAACAGGAATAAAACTCAGATGTACCAAACCCAGGATTTCATTTCCATAAGGGATGTTGTAACTATTTTATTTCATGATGGGCTATGTTTGCCACACGTGACCACATTTTCCCCAAGCACTTTTTATCAGCAGAAGGGTTTGGAGTACAGACCCTGAAGCCACACAAGCACTCACATCAACTGGCTGAACTACTCAAGCCAAAAGTTACACAAACGCTGTGAAACAAAACTACTTCAATACTTCACTGAGCTCTTGCCTGGCTGAGGACTTCTGCCTCTAAGCAACTGAAACCTGACATTTATCTCCACAAGGCC
The DNA here is from genome assembly GCA_013397395.1 of Sinosuthora webbiana. NCBI lineage: Eukaryota > Metazoa > Chordata > Aves > Passeriformes > Sylviidae > Sinosuthora > Sinosuthora webbiana. The sequence continues at coordinate 363,443 of VXBN01005889.1, forward strand.
ATATTTCCAGTGGTACTGTTGCTCAGAACTTCTTAATACCTTAAAATAAATAAATAAATAAATAAATAAAACTACATATTTCTGTGTCTATAGAGATAATCAGTCTGGTCATGTAAAAACCTGTTAACTTGGGTATTTCTTGGGTGTTCACCTGGCCACTGAGAGGCTTTCCAGCTTCCCAGTGAAGGTAGAAGGTGGGATTTGTTTAGATATTTCATGGCTCAGTGGAGGAGTTATTCAAGGCAGCTCTCCTTACGCCTTCAGAGAACGTTCTCTCCTTTTGTCATTTTCCCCTCACACTTTTCTGATTGGACACGTTATTTACGGGCTGTGATCTACTGTATTTTTGAATTGATTTTGTGTTCAGCTATTGTAAAGCATTCTTGTGGACCAGTACCTCAGGGTGATATATTTTTTTCTTTACAGGTCTTCTGACTTACCTTTTCCTCCCTGAGTTTCCTATTCCTTGCCTCTTGTTTTCCTATTTGTCCCGTAGTGGAGTGGAACATTCAACCAATCTCCTCAGGAAATAAAACCTCATTAGAAAATGATAAGAGCTAAAATGCATTCATTTTAATGAGACAATTACATTAATTTGCTTATGGCTAGTAATAAAGAATGAGAAAACCTTTTCATTTTGTGCCTTTTTTTTTTTTTTTTTTTTTTTTTTTTTTTTTTTTTTTTTTTTCCCTCCCTGTGGTGCCATTGGCCTGAAATTTCATTCCAAGGACCCTTGATCAGAGCTCACAGGATTTCTGGGGACATGCTGCTGGTAATCACCAGGAAGGTGGAGATGGATGGTTCTCCATCTGCATTTCCCCAAGAAAAACTCCCATGGCAGAGAGGTGTAGGTGAGTTGGATGCTGATATAATGTCCCACAGATTACAAATAATGCAGGAGACAGCGATTTTAGGACCTATAATGTAAAAATCAGACAACACAGCATGTTTGAGAAGTTGTCCTGATCCATATTTTGTGGTCAGAACTGCCACTGACCTGTTGCTCACAAGCAGGGAAGTGTTTATTAAGGGTTTTAGGCAAACAGGGATTTCAGCTGTTGATGGAATGAGAAAACAGAATTTATACTCCAGGAAACTCACAATCTGCTTTAAGAAACACGAGCACAGAAGCAACAGGAGGTGAGGCTGCTTCTACAGGGCTGTTTCAGCACCAGCATTAGCTCCTCCTCACTGCCTCAATGAAAGCGTTATTAAAGACCATCAAACTGTACACTTTGCATTCAAACTGGCCATTTTGCTCTAGCCAAGAGGCAAAACCTTGGAGATTTGCAGTTAATGCCTTTAATTAATGAGGAATGGCGATGGTAAGTGGCCCATTCAGCGGGATGAGGATGGGTAACTGCTGTCCCTGCCTCATCACAAGGACTTCTGGAAGGCTCTGGCTGCTCCGTGGCTTGTCAGGGAGCACAAATGAAGACGTGGAAAATAAAAGGAAAAAAGGTGCAGACAGCCTTGTAGAAGGATCAAGTATATGAGAAGCAGACTTTACACACATCCTGATGCTCCCCAGAGAGAGAGATGTCTCTGCATAGTCATAACATGGTTATTTTCCTCTGATCTTTGTTCTGCCTTGACTCAGAGCTGCTTGAGGGGACTCTCCACAGCCCAGCTTGGACCTACGCAGACAAAAATAAAAACAGCAAATTTCTAGGTCACTTCTCTTTGGGTGCCTCAAGACTCTTTTGGATCCCTAATTACAGGCACTGACAGGTCTGTGTCTCATGCAGGAGCTGGACTCTGGTGGCTGCTGTAATCCTTCTCTTCAGATGGAAGGCCTCCACCTCGCCCATGAGGATGATGGAGCTGATGTTGCAAAACCTCTTTGCTCTCAGCCATCTGAAGATGAAGATCAGCAGTTAATCTGGACAGACAACGTGGTTTTTACTGCTCTTGTGGCTGCATGTTGCTGTTGCTGAGGGGGCAGCTCTGTGCAGGCCTTTGAGCTGTGTATCCACCGCTCGGGTTTGGCCCGGGCGCACAGCAGGCGCCGAGAACAGAGGCCACACTCTTCATCCCAGGATTTTTATCATTTTATCAGGTCCTATTTATTTTCAAGCATCTGTTCAACCTTTCATGCAAGATGAAAACAATAGCTTCAGCTGCTTTCTACCTGAGCACTGGAGGAGTTCAGGCTGATACTCACATCAAAGCGCTCGGCATATTTATCATTCCTGATTCCGTAATAAGCAGCGGCGTCTGACAGATGCACAAAAGCACCACAGTTTCCACTTGGACCTTACAATGGCAGCAATGACTTCAAACTAGGATTAAAGGCTCGCTCAGGAAATGCTGAGCATTTTCCTTTGCTGAATAATTACCATCTCCTCACAGCTTGGGTCGCTGGCAGTGCCACGCTGCACCCGGAGCTTGGGAGCTCGGGGGATGCTTTGGGAGCTGCTGCTAAAGCTTGGCTTTGGTGGGAACAGGAATACACCTATAATTCTTCTCCTGTAATTCTTCTCCAGCACTTTACCAAGTGACACGTAATCAGTCTGGTTTGGAATTTTTCAGACGTGATAAAGATGTATTTCCTTGCGGGCCCGCCCCAGTCTCATTCTAAGGAATAACTCACTTTTTTTTTTCATTTACCAGAAAGCAAATCTTGCTCTACAGTTAAAGCTTATGTTTAAGAGAAAAAACAAGCCATAAATAAAACAAAAACAGAATGTGAATTAATCTATGGGGGTGCAATTCCTCCATAGTTTGACTCAGGAATAACTTGCATCAGTGACAGCCCCAAAAGTGAGGAAGTGAGAATATGGAACAACTTGACATTATTTAACACATGGAAAAAGCTGTTAGAAGAAAATTATTCAGCTTGCCGAGAGAGACACCTAATCACCCTTACAAGTGTGTCAGATGCCATTATTTTTTTCTTACCATTTTTGAACCATCACATAAATTTTTTATTGGAAGCACTGCCTTATGCTGTGTGAGAAATCAAGAGCATTGGCCATAAAACTCCAAACACAGCCAGTAACAAGAAAACTCAATGCTTACTGAGAAATTGCAATTCCATAATGGAAGATTTACTTGTAGGCAAAGGCATTACATGTTTTACTCAAAGTAAGAGTATAGGCACATACTGATTTAAAAAGACAATTAAAACCACTTTAATTAGCATTAACTAAGTTTTTTTTTTGGTAGTTTTAGTAAGCAATAATCTCATTTTGGCTTATCAGATGTAGGGAGAGATGCTTCATAAAGGAACTAGCTTGCTTAAAATATGTTTTTGACGTGATTATGGGAATTGGCTGGAATAAAATACTTGGCAAAACTTGAAACATCTTTAACAGTGAGTAGTAATCTCTCCACCAGTATGGAGTAGATGCTTGCTTTGGATTACGGTTTGGAAGCATCTACAAATCAGTAAAATGATAGAATAGAGCCTCTAAATTGATCCTTTGAAGACATAATTTCCATTATGGGCTCATGCCTGGCAAAATTTCTATCAAACAATAGCATATCAGCATTAGCATGCTCAATTATAGATCTTCCTACAACACCACAGCTACTATGAGTCCCCAAGGGCTAAAATGAAAGCTGTATGTTTTTATGTTTAAATAATCCATAAAGACTGTCCCTGTTGAGAAGTTCAGAAAGACTGTTCTGAATGCTTCATAGCAGGGCTTGGGGCTGTAGGATAGAATGCAAATCCTGGCACTGGGTCCTTGTTTCAGCTCTGGGTGATGTTTTTGGGGCTCCACTTTGACTGTCAGGATGTGGCCCTGATTTGCCTGTCATTTTACAGCATAGCCTTGAGTCCCTTAGTGCAGCTTTAGCAAAGGTCTTGAACTTCCTCAAGGAAACATGCTCAGGGAGACCTGGGCACCCAAGGGTGCAGTGTGCTGGTGGAAGAGCTGGGACAAGCACTGCCAGCTCCAGAAGAGACCAGCTCACATTTCAGTGATGATTTGGTGAGCTCCTGGTTATGTTCTGCCCTGTGGAAAATGGGATATTGATAAAAACAGTGCCCTGGTTTGGGGCAGGAATGTGACACACGGACAGCACCTGCACGTGGACACGAGTTTCCCCACAGAAATACTCCTGTGTATGTGCTTAATATTAAAGCACCTGCAGGCAAAAATCATAGAATTACAGGGTGGTTTGGGCTGGAAGGGACCTTAAATTCATCTCATTCCACTCTTGCCATGGCAGGGACAACTTCCACTGCTCCAGGTGGCTCCAAGCCCCAATGTCCAACCTGGCCTTGGACACTTCCAGGGATCCAGGGGCAGCCACAGCTTCCCTGGGCACCCTGTGCCAGGGTTTCACCACCTGCACAGGGAAGCATTTCCTCCTGATATCCCATCCAACTGTCTTATTTAACGGCTAATCTACTTGTATCCAATTCCTTGGCAGTGGGAAGCCATTCCCTGTGTCCTGTCACTTCATCACTTGTCCCCAGCCCCTCTCCAGCTCTCCTGGAGCCCCTTTAGGCACTGGAAGGGGATCTGAGGTTCACTCCAGAGCCTTTTCTTCTCCAGGTGAACATCCCCAGCTCTCCCAGCCTGGCTCCACAGCAGAGGGGCTCCAGCCCTTGGAGCATCTTCATGGCCTCCTCTGGACCACCCCAACAGGTCTACATCCTTCTGATGTTGGAAGCCAAGAGATGGACACAGCACAGCAGAAGGGGAGAATCCCCTCCCTTGACCTGCTGGTCCCACTGCTCCTGATACAGCCCAGGACATGGTACAAAATTAAAATTGAACACATATATTATAAAACTTCTATGGAAAAACCTGTGCCCGTGTGCTTAAAATCAGGCACACACTGAAGTTTTTGCTGGCTTGGGTCATCCTGAGTTGCTCAAGGTTAAAGAACAATTGGACCCCAGGATTCCATGGGACCAGCAGAAGTCCCCAATCCCATGGCCACCCTTTGCATCCAAACATGAAGCAACTGGAATCAGAGTCATCTGCTGCATTTGGTAAATATTCTCTCCAGGTTTGGGGTTTTTCTGATAGGCTTAAACAACAACAGAAGAACTCATCCTGATAGATGCTGCTTGTTTTCTTTCTATGAGTTCTTCCTAACTTGCTTAAATTTGCAATTCTAAACAATTCTCTCTCATGCTTCCAAATTCCAACCTGATATTAAATTATTAAGGAGGTGTTTTTGAAATATCTTATCTTGACATGTATCTCCTGAGCCAAATGACCTCAGGCACTGTTCCTAATTAATTTCTTAAAGGAAAAAAAAAAGGCAAAAAAAGAAAAGCTGGCAAGAGGTACAGGCAGTGACCCTTCCCAAAGTCCTCCAGACTGTGCTGGGCTGCTCCCTGCTTGGGGCTGGAGGAGAGGGAGAACAGTCTGACATTTCCCCGTGGTTTCATCTCCTCCTGCCACCACTCACCGTGCCAGTGGCAGAGCATGGACACTTCACCCATCTGATGCCAGGAGCAAAGGCAACACTCCCAAACACCCACTGGGGCAATAACCAAACATGAAATTAAAAGCTCCTTTTTTAACATTAAAAGCCACCGAAACAAAGAGCCTTTTTTTTATTTTTTTTTCCTTTTTATTTTTTTCTTTCTCTTTTAAACAATATATTATGAGAGAACGAGAGATTAAGTTTGAGGAGTCACTTCCAATCAGAAAGCCACCATTTAATTACAACACACAGGAAATTACAGAGTGAATGGCCGGGACAGTGATAAGAGACTGACACCGGAGGATGACAGGTACTGAAATCCGACCACTTCATCACAAAGCTACTTATCACAAGAGCCTGTCTGGAAGGCTGACAATCTGATTGTACTGTCAACTCAATTCATAATTAATATATTTATCAAATTAATTACTGAAAAAATCTCACTGGTGCTCGCCATAAAACAGTGGCTAAATTCATTGCCTGTTGGCTTCGTTTACTGCTAATAACTGTGCTGTCAGTTTAATGAGGGCAGTGAGTGGGCCCTGTTTTAGCTGCATGACAGACAAATTGCCCTCTTATATAGAATGATACAGAGAATTTAAGAGAAGAAAAGAAATATGTCATTGTTTGGTGACAGCCACAATCGGAGCCTTGTCTCGGAAACTTAGCATCAGCTCAAACGTACATGAAAGGGAGGTTGGGAATTCCTTTGTCAGCTAAATAAATACTTTATGAAATCCTGACTGATCCCTTCATCTGAAATGACCTCGCGGCACCGCGTGGAGCTCTCAATAATTCCCTGTTGATTCCAAGGACCTGACAGGAGTTTGTTGTTGGACAGGAGGCAGGAATTCTGGTGGCACGCCTGAGCCATGTGAGCAAGCAGGAGACCCCAGGAATGGCAGGGATGGAGCTGGGGCCTTGTGCAGGCTGGGTGATGCATGGAAGGGGCACGGCCCAACACTCTTGGACACCACACTGCCATAAATGGGACAGAGAACTCACTGTGCTTAATTAACTGCATGTGAGCTAATTGAGGTACCCAGCTCCAGTGGACAGCTGAGTTGCTCCATCCCGTTGCCAAACAGGGCTTTGATGACAACAGAGTGGGCCATGCCTCCTAAAAGATGCTGCTTCCTTGGCTAAGAAGTGCTGGGGCTCAGCAGCGAAATTTCCAGTTGTTAAACCAGGATTTAACACTGGTTATAATGGGATTTCACGCACATCATTGCAATTTGCTCAGCTTAGCTGTGCTGTGCAGTGTAGCAGGGCAAATCCACCAAGAAATGAATATTTAATCGCAAAAGTCAGAGGAAAGTTGGGGACATTTTTCTCTAATGGCTATTAAATCATGCTGTCAGTTCTGCAAGGTCAGAAAACACAGCTTAATCTGGGATGATCCTCTTTACAGGGTGAAAAAAGGCACCACCATAGAATGTGTACATTTACTCCCTACATCAAAATCCTGTGTCCTGAAAAGAATTTTGTTGACCTAGCAGCTTGATAAAAGTTTGTTTGTTTGTTTTATCACAGCAGATAAGCAGTATTAAACTAAAGACCACATAATTTAGACAGTATTCAGCTGGGTTTTAAAGGCCTAGTGTTCCTTATTTAATGGATAAAATGTGGACAAATGGTAACTCAATGTGATTCTACCGCACAGAGGTTAAGTGATAAAGTTAATGCTGTGAAAAATTTCTGTAGCAAGAATTCACATTAAAATCTATTATGTGTTATAAGGAATATAAACAGCAGTGATCACTGGGGGAAAAATGTTTGAGGATGGTGAAAAACCCTTGCAGGTTACTCATTGTACTGGGCATTTTCATATCTGCTCATTTGCTGCCTGCAAAAAGACTTAAGATTCCTAAATGTAAAGAGAGGAAGCCTGAGATGATTGAAGGGTTATTTTATAAGGGGGAAAGGGGGGAATTTCAGATTGTTTCCTAACAATGCCCTAATTCTGTGTGATTGGCTCAAATGTAGCAATAAAACTGTGAAAATAGTTGGCAATGAGAGTTAAAAAAATAAATCTTCAGCACTGCAAGCATGCTCCCTTTGTGCGCGTGCATGTATAGATATGCATCTAAATATATTTTGTCCTTATGTTGTTTTCATGAGTCATCTGCCCATTTTGCAGTACTCTCCTTGCTGTTGTCACTAGCATTTTATATTTTATAGCTGATTCCTGCCCTCCTTTGACTCCAGAGATTCCAAGGAGGACCCTGCTACGAACACACAACAGCAGAACGGCTCGCTTTGAGCCACGCTGCGACAAATATTCCAATATAAAACTCAGACCTGCCTATTTTTCTTTCATCTGGGCTGTGCCTAGATCCCAGACTGAGATTACCCCTGCTGGCTGCTGGCTGCCCCCCCTCCCCACTGCTCTGGCTTTTAATCCCAGCTCTCCATCCCCAGTGTCTCTTCCCCCCGCCCCGGACATCGCCTGTGCCCGGCTGCCTCAATGCTCTCCCTTGTGCTTCGGTGCCAGCAGCAGCAGGGCACAAACACAGCCTGTAATTACACAGATATTCTCTGCCCAGGAGGATTCCATGCCCCAGCTCCAGGAGATGCTGGCACTGAGGGCTGGGAGTGTGGGGAGCTCCAGCTCTGGAGATACAACCCCAACCCCTTGTCCCTGGCCACCTCTGTCACCTGCAGGATGAGCCTCGCCTTCTTGTGCCCACAGAATGAAAATCTCCCTCTTTCTCAGCCTGTTTCTTGCTTGGATTAATGTTTGCAAAGCTGTAGGAAGCGCTGCCTGATGTGCAGAAATGGGTGCTCTCCTTTTCATTTCAGCCCCTGATTTATCGGGGTAACTGCCCACCCTCTGAATTAATAAAGATAAAAGTGCAATTGTATCAGCACCGGGCAACGCTTGAAAAATAAAAGGGAAGGCTCAGTTTGCAGCATTCATCCCTGAGGGATAAGAGTCTGTCTGCAGAGAATGAACTCGGCTAGAAAGGCTGTCCACAAATAATAAAAATGATCAACTCCTTAGAGTTATCTTATCCAGTCATCTCCTGTGAAACATTTGGATCAGATATCCCTTACCTGAGTTATTTTATTTGGCACATAGCACTTTAGGCAAGATTTTCAGGAGGCAAATAGGAAATGAGAGTTGGAAAACATTAATTAAATGTGAATACAACAGCTTAATGGGTTTTATCTTCAGATGAACTGGAGATGACTCTTTGCCATTCACTTCTTAAAACTGCGAGCAGAGATAAAGGAAATGTAGCAAGAAAAGGCGACCAGGGAAAAGATGAAAGATTTGGTGGATTGACAAGACCAAAGTAATTTGATTTGTATTCAGCTTGGACCATTTCACAAATTTCAGATATTGCTGCCTTATGGCTGCATATCAAAGGCAAGTAAAAAGGGTACTTGGTTCTTGCACCAGGCACTTTTAAAACTAAAATTATTCTGTTTAAATGCTCTTTTAGAAATAGTTTTTACACTTAGTTGTATGAAGTCCTCTCTTCATACACAAGGTTTCTTCACGTCCCATTGAAATCATTATCTTTGGATTATACTAATTCTAGTTTGGAGTAGTTTATTCTGAAATTTTCCAGATATAACCAGAAGGTTAAGAGAGTTATTCTGAAAAGTTCTAATTGGCTGAAAGTAAAGGTCACTTTTTTTTTTTTTTAGTACCAGATCATTCAAAATATATTGCATTTAAATGTACTTTTAGTTTTTTTTCTCTTTCTAGATCAAGCTGGTCCTGCCACTCCCAGCCAGCTTTTCTAGAACTCTGTGTCCTGGGGAAAATCTTTGACTTGCCAATTGTTGCAGAAAATATTTCCACTTTATAGAAGCAAACAGTCAAGCAAATACTGATTTTAAGCCATAATATGTTTTAAAAGTAACAAATAATAATTTTTGTCTGGGTGTATGTGTGTCTACTCAGTGTTTTTGTGTGGATTTAACTATATTCCTTTCTTTTTTCTTTTCCTTGTTTTTATGGAACAGCTCATAACTTTGGAACAGTTATTTCGTGACTCCTGCAGATCATCTGAGACCCAG
>VXBN01005891.1:16511-47697 GCA_013397395.1 Sinosuthora webbiana
TTTTCTTCTTCTTTTCTTCTCCTTCTTCTTTTCTTCTTCTTTTCTTCTCCTTCTTCTTCTTCTCCTTCTCCTCCTTCTCCTCTCTCCCTCTCCTCTCTCCCTCCACCTCCAACATGATCCCAAGGAATGGAGCAGAGCAAGAGGAAGGACCCACAGCATGAAATCCCTGCCTGAAGGCCAGAAAATCCCACAGCAAGCCACGGCCTGGCCGCTCCCCAATCCTATTGTTCCCCCCAACTACTCCTCGCTCTAGAAATTGTAACAAATTCTAAAATTCCTGATTAAAGCAGGGAGCCAGAGCCAGGCGTTCCAGGATGGCTCCACTGGGAAAGGGACAGGCAAGAGCAGCTTCACCAGGATAAATCAGAGGAGACTTGGAATCATCCCAGGGCAAGATGGAAGCTCAGCAGCCTTTGGTCACCCAAGATGTCCCATTCAGGGTGAAATATTGGGATACTGGGAAAATTCCTTATGGAGGGAAGTGTCCAGCAGTGGAACAGGTTGTCCAGGGCAGGAGTCCCCATCCCTGGAGGGATTTCAAAGCCCTGTGGATGTGGCACTTGGGGACAGGGGGCAGCGATGGCCTCAGCAGTGCTGGGGGATGGCTGGACTCAATCATCCCTGAGGGCTTTTCCAACCTCACCAGTTCCTTGATTCCACGATTATTAAGCTCCCAGGTGGGTGCAAAAACAAAGCCCACTTTGGCCCAGGTCAGGGTGAGGACTCAGCCTTGAGCTCCGAGTCACCCCAAACGCTCACAAGGCCAGGAGCATCCAACTAAAATCCTTTAAACCCAAGACTTGACTCTTCCAAAAGATTTTTTTCCTAAACCCAAGACCTTCTCCAAGTCACAAGGATCCTCAGAGCTGTGGATCCTCCAAACCTGTGGATCCTCAGAGCCACGACTCCCGGCTGCCCTTCCCCAGAAGGTGAAGGCCTCCTCCGGGGTGGAGGAAGATTCCCAAATCTCGGCCCCAAAACATCCTCTCTGCCCCTCAGCTCAGCTCCTCAACCTCAGCCCCCAAGAAGACGTTGGGAAGAGCTTCCCAAGCTTGGTTCCAGCGATTCCAAGAGGTCTGTTGTCCATCACACCGCACCTCACCTCACAGATCAGCCCACGGAGCCTTACCTGAGCACAATCCACCTGGGAGAACCACGTGGAACCACCACCACTACCACCAGCACCACCTGTGGCCTTGGCCAGGTGTCCAGCAGCCAGCCTGGGGCAGCGGGGAGGGAGTTTTGAGCCCGGGAGAAGCCGTGCGGCGCTTCCCTCGGAGAGCGGGAACGGCGCCCACGAGCCCGGGCTGAAAACTCACCCCGCTGGGAATGTGAGTGTGTGTGTGTGTGTGTCGTGCTACAGAGTCAGAGTGTCGGGAGGAGCCCTGGGGAGGACTTACAAAGTCCCGCGTGTAGAGAGGTAGAGAAAAAAATGGAGCTCACTTAAATCCTTTCAGGCCAGGAGCTGGGATTTCCCCGGAGCGACGTCCATTGGCGGCAATGGACGCACCAAAATAACACCGTCGGCATCGCCCGAGTTAACCACCTCTGTCCTCCTTTCACCTATCACACTCTGCTCAGCTGCCCAACCATCTTCTTGGCGCTATGTCCTCTCCCTTCTTCCGCACGGAGTTGGAGAGAAGGAGCCCCTTGGTCAGCTCTGGCTGCCCGGAGAAGCTGGATGGAAACGGTGGAAATCACAAGGAGGGGGGAGGTCATCAGCAAGGCTGGAGAGGACAGCGCTAAAGTCAACGATGACGTTTCCGACCCTCCCGCCCCTCCCCGGGCCGAGGCCGCTCCAAAAATCCCGGCTTTTCCAAAGCTTGGGGGTGCTGGGAAAGGCAGCCTGGGGGTGAGTTATCCATTCCCCCCCCTTCCAGCTTGGATTTGTCTTTTAGACGTCCCGGGAGTTGGGGCTTTGGCGGCACCTGATGAGGTGAGAGTTGGACAGAGGCAGTTAACTCCCAGAGCCACGGAAAAAAGTCCAGGACAGGATAAATTCCCAGCTCCCAGTTTTTCCCTACAGTTGTTTGATAGGAGAGAAGTGAGTTGTCACAACCCAGTGTCACGATCCTGCTTTTTTTGGGGTGGATTTGCTGGGATTGCTCGTGAGATCCAACCCCATCCCTACAACCAGACCACGACCTGAGGTTCATTAATAAATACAGAGGGAGGATGAGAATCCATATCTAAAATATGGGAATGTGTCGGGAATCCACATCTAAAATATGGGAATGTGTCGGGAATCCACATCTAAAATATGGGAATGTGTCGGGAATCCACATCTACAATACGGGAATGTGTCGGGACTCCGTGTCCGACCACAACTTCCACAAAATTCCATAGATTCCCAAACATGGGAATGTGTCAGGAATCCACATATAAAATATGGGAATGTGTCGGGAATCCACATCTAAAATATGGGAATGTGTCAGGACTCCACATCTAAAATATGGGAATGTGTCGGGACTCCGTGGTCCGACCACAACTTCCACAAAATTCCATAGATTCCCAAACATGGGAATGTGTCGGGAATCCACATCTACAATACGGGAATGTGTCGGGACTCCGTGTCCGACCACAACTTCCACAAAATTCCATAGATTCCCAAACATGGGAATGTGTCGGGAATCCACATCTAAAATATGGGAATGTGTCGGGACTCCGTGGTCCGACCACAACTTCCACAAAGTTCCGTAGATTCCCAAGCTGAGCTTCTCCAAGCTCCAAAGAGAACACAAATCCTGGGGATAAAACGACACCATCGGATCAAATTCGGTCTCACACCGATGTTTTGGGGGAGTTTTGTGGGATTTCACACTTTTTATTAATATTTTATCATGTTTTCTGTGCTGATCCACGTACATGAGCGTGGAAGGGAACACAGCAGTTCCAAAGGAGCGACTCAGTCTGGATACCCAAAACAAGTCTCCAAAGCAGAGCAGGACTAAGGCCCGACTTAAATTCTAGTTTAAAACAGGTTGGACTCGATCTTGGGAGGTCTTTTCCAACCTTAACGATTCTCCTGGCAATGATTGGGCTTTTCCCAATTTAAGCACAAATTCAACCTGACGGCGTCGCTTTGAGAGGAAAAACCACAACGAGAGTCTCCGAATTCAGATCTGGTCAATGATCCAAGATCCACTTGGAGAAAAGGAAGGAAGACACCAAACCACAACCCATCCCCTCTACAGAAACTTCTTCCCCCTCTAAGATTTGTTTGGGCACAAACGATGGTGCCCAAAATCCGCGAATTTCCAGGAGCATCTGACCCTCCCGAAAAAATTCAGGCTGAGGTCAAACGTCCCTGAATTCCCCTGGGAATCTCTGCATTCCTAAATCCTGGGGTTTGCGGCCCCAGAAACGGCACGAGCAAAGCTGAAGGTGAGGTCTCCACCTGCGCCGGTGCCACAGAGCAATTAACACCTGTTATCTTAATTACCCTCTTTCAATCATTACTCATTATCGAAGTCGATGGGTAAATAAACTCCTTGGCTCTGTGATGAGCCAGAAAATGTAAATTTGCTTAAAACTACTTCCACTAATTAAAGCCGGGCCGGTGGTTGATTGAGAGAAGGGTAGAAGAGCCTCCAAGTCCCACCAAGCCCACACGAGGCTGGAATTGCAGCGGTGCCTTCAGTTCCTGCTGGATCCTCAGGAATCCCTGGGTTTGGAGTCGTCAAAGAGGCTCCCAGCCCTCCTGCCCCTCGAATATAAGGAATGTGAAATAAAGCATGGAGCAGCAGGAGCAGGAGGTGGGTGAGGAGCTCCCCGAGATCTGAAGGAACCCAAGGAATGACTGATGTGTTGAGTGGGGAGCGAGATCCGCAGAACCATGGAATGGTTTGGATGGGGAGGGACCTTAGAGGACATCCAGTGCCACCCCCTGCCACCTTCCACTATCCCAGGGTGCTCCAAGCTCCAACTTGGCCTCAGACACCGCCAGGGATCCAGGGGCAGCTTCCCTGGGAACCTCTACCAGGATCTCCTCAATCTCACAGGAGGAATTAATTCCTTCTTAACCACTGATCTAAACCTTTCCTCTTTTAGTTCAGAACCGTTACTGGAATGTCACCCTACATCCCATCAAAGAGAAGCTGCTGGCTGCAGACACCACTGGCCACCTAGGGGACAGGGACACGAGCTCAGAGGACAGAGGGAGCCACCAAGCCCTCCTCTGGAAGAGTTTTTCTGCTCCAGAAGACCCTGATGGGAGTGAAGTCCCAAATAACGCCCCAATCCGGGCATTTCCAACTGCAGACGCCCAGGGGCTGATCCAACACTGCCTCTGAGAGGACCTGGCACGGCCAACAGACCTTCTCTGGAGGCTCCACACGGTGCAGAGGGACAGCAGAGGTTGAAAGGACAGGAAAAGCCGGGCACGTTGGGATAACTGAGTTCAGAGAAATCCCAGAATGGCTGGGTTGGGGGGAACCTTGAGAATCATCCAGTTCCACTCTTTGTCACGGGACAGGGGCACCTTCCACCATCCCAGGTTGCTTCAAGCCCTGTCCAGCTTGGACATTTCCAGGGATGGGGCATTTAGGAGCGGCCAAAACACTTCCAAGGATGGAATTCAGGAGCAGACAGTCCATCAGGCTGTGAGGGCCACTGCCACCCAAAAACACTCATGGGAACCTGAATCCCTCAGAGCTGCCCTTTTCCCTGGCCAACCTAACAAACAAGAGGATGGCTGAGGTGTCCTGGTGTGCCCAAACCCAACCAGCTGCTGGTTCCATCAACACCTGGACACTCCTCAGATCACACCCTGGGGGGCTGGCACCAGAGGATTTATATAGAAAGCACTTTTTGTGTCGAAAAAGCTGTTTAGTTACCAAATATCGACCAGAAGACACCAAACCAGCCCCATCAGCGCCACGCCACCACCAAATTCACCAAATCCTTATCTCCAGGAGCTGCCCGGAGCTGCCTCTTACCTTGAGCTCCTTCCAGCTGTCGAGCAGCCTGGTGGCCAAGTCGCTGACGTCCACCATCTTATCCGTCTGCTCCTGGCTCCTCTCGCTCTCCACGTCGGAGACTCCCTCCTCCTCATCCTGGGACGGCGTCTCCATGGCCATGGGCTCCTCCAGCTTGGCCCCGTTGCTCTCCTTGGCCTCGGCCTCGGGCTCGGCCTCCAGCTCCGCAGGTTTGCTGCTCTCCACCGGCGCCTCCACGGCGGTTTTGACGTCCTGCTGCTGCTGCTGCTGCTGCTGCTGCTCCTCTGCCACCTCCATGGGGGCTGCCTCCAGCTGGTCCAGGTCCTCCTTGCCCTCCTTCCCTTCCAGCTCGCTGGTGGTGTCCGAGATGGCGCTGTCCATGCTGTTCTCGCTGATGATCTTCAGCCTCCTGAAGACCAGCTTCTTGGGGGTGTCGGCGTCGGGCTCCAGGCCCTGCTTGGCCAGGATCTCGGGGGTGTTGAGCGGGGTGTGGGCCCGGGAGGTGTTCTCGCTGGAGTAGCCGTCGCCCTCGCTGAGCTGCGGCACGGCCGCCTTGGTCTGGGCCCAGCGCTGGATGATGGGCAGCACCTTGCTCTCCTCCAGCATGTTCTTGGTGGGGATGGGCAGCAGCTCCAGGGTCTTCATGATCTGAAAAGGGGGGAGGGAGCGAGGGAAAAGCGGGGAGGTGTCAAGAGACGGCGCGTCCGGAGCGGGAATGATTCGCGTTTTCTCGGGAAGAATTAATTCTGGAATATCGAGGAGTCCCGGAATGGTTTGGGTGGGAAGGGATCTTAAGGATCATCAATTCCACCTCCTGCCATGGGCAGGGACACCTTCCACTGTCCCAGAATGCTCCAAGCCCCATCCAACTGTCCTTGGACACTTCCAGGGATGGGAAGTCCACAACCTCTCTGGACAACCTCATCACCCTCCCAGCCAAGAATTCCTTCCTAATATCCCATCTAAAAATCTAAATGTCTGATCTGATCTAACGATGGTCACAGGTCGTGGGTGAGGGATTTTGGGAAGATTTCTCCATGGGAAGGGTTGTTAAACATTGGAATGGGCTGCTCAGGGAGGTTTGGAGTGCCCGTCCTTGGAGGTGTCCCAGGAACACCTGGAGGTGGCACTCAGAGCTCTGGGCTGGGGACAAGGTGGGCACTGGGCACAGCCTGGACCCAAATGACCTTGAACTTCCAGATGTCTTTGGAACGTCTGAAACATTCCAGTTCCACTTCAGATTGTCAGGATCCCAAAATCCCAGTGCTCCAGCATGGGATGAACAGAAA
The DNA here is from genome assembly GCA_013397395.1 of Sinosuthora webbiana. Lineage (NCBI taxonomy): Eukaryota > Metazoa > Chordata > Aves > Passeriformes > Sylviidae > Sinosuthora > Sinosuthora webbiana. Next base: position 22,738 of record VXBN01005891.1, read on the forward strand.
CAGCAACAACCCTTTAAGTGTGGCTCATGGAATCTGCCCCAGGAATCTCAGGAAAACCACAGGAGCAAATTCCTTCCATTTATTAAGGATCTGCCTGAGGGCAGAAGTTTCAGGCCTGTAGTTCTGAGGCACCTGAGGTTGTTTTCCATGAACGCTTGGAACGGATTTGTGTTTGAAAAAACAGAAAGGAGGAGGAGGAGAAGGAGGAGAAGGAGAGAAAGGAAGAGGAAGAGGAAAGGGAAATGGAAAAGACAAAAAGGAAAAAAGAGAGGAAAGAGAGGAAAGAGAGGAAAGAGAGGAAAGAGAGGAAAGAGAGGAAAGAGAGGAAAGAGAGGAAAGAGAGGAAAGAGAGGAAAGAGAGGAAAGAGAGGAAAGAGAGGAAAGAGAGGAAAGAGAGGAAAGAGAGGAAAGAGAGGAAAGAGAGGAAAGAGAGGAAAGAGAGGAAAGAGAGGAAAGAGAGGAAAGAGAGGAAAGAGAATCAATCCTTGTGATCCTGAGCTCTCAGCAAAGCTGCCAAAACCCTTTTCCCCAAGAAGGGCTTGGCCAGCCCTGGCACAGGCCAGAGCCCCCGTTCCTGCAGGGATTTAAGGGACGTGGCACTTGGGGACAAGGGCGAGTGGCGGCCTCAGCAGCTCTGGGGAATGGCTGGGCTGGCTCTTAAAGGGCTTTTTCCACCTGCAGGATCCCCAGGGAATCACTGACCTCCAGCTGCAGCTTCAGGTTGTTGGCCGTGCTCCCTCTGGCGTCGCCCAGCTCCGTCATCCAGATCCAGAGCAGGGACAAGCCGTGACACTCCAGGAAGGATTTCAGGCAGGACTGCGAGTGCGTGTTCTGGGGAGCCAAATTGGGAACGGTCAGAGAATTTCCAGGGAAAAAAAAAAACCATGGAAAACCGCTCCCCTGGGATGGTGGTCAAAGCCATGGCAGAGCCAGGACTCGGCACCTGAGCGGGTCCAACGTGGTTTGAGTGGTTGGAACTGCTGGGATTTGGGATTCCTCGTGATTAATGAGGAATAAAAGTGAAGGATGAGGGATCGTGGAGCTGAGCTTGGGATGCAGGAGAAAGCCCTCCCTGCCCTCCCCAGGCCGCTCCTCACCTGGATGAGTTTGAGGCAGGTGAGTTTCTGCTCCAGGGTCTCGATGCGCACCATGAGGCGGGACAAGCTCAGCACCTGGTTTTTGTCGGAGAGCCCTTCCCCGTTCTCCAGCAGCGCCTCCAGCTCCCCGTCCACCTGCACAGCCGAAGGGAAACCACCCCCTCAGCCTCAGGACAGGGAATTCCCTGACCCCAGCTGCTGTTTTTCCTAAGGAATGGGCACGTTTTTTAACTCTGGTAAAAATTCTCCCGGTGGTTGCACCGAAACCCTTCCCCGGGTCCTGAGTTTATCTTTTCGTGCAGGAAAAAAAAAAACTGAGAAATTATCTTTAAGTGCAAGTTTCTTCTTTATATTCTGAATTAATTCTTTATAAATTTGTAAAGATGTATGGATTATGAACTGCAACTGATTTTTAATCTTTACAGCCAGAGATTCCCTCTCCACGTGGACACTGGAGTGTCACCCTCTCATTTAGTGACTAATTGGTGCTTTAAAACACCCTATGAATGATTTAGGAACTCCTGCTTGGCTTCCTCACTCTCTGTAAATGATTTAGGAATTATTTCTTGGTTTCCTCACTCTCTGATACAGCAAATAAAAACGAAACTGGCGTTTTTAAACCTCCCCAAAAGAATCGGGAATAAATCCTCTCCGTAGGAACAGAGGTTTGTCTCGTCAAGGATGGAATAATTATAATTGAGAGGAATTAGAGAAGAGCCTGGGCGGGTTCTTGCAGAAGATTTCACCCAGAAAAATCCCTCTTGCTCTGGATTCTCTGCACTTTTTCCACCTGGTGTGAACCCATCCCTGCAATTCTAGGTGTTGTCTCTGAAATTCCACCTCCCCTGAGCTGGGGATGGAGAAACTCTGCCCTTGGAGCTGCCAGATTTCAGGTGATGCCCTCAGTGGTGAAGCCAATATTGTTCATCTTTCATCCACGTTTAAAAATCACTGAAAGCAACCCAAATTTTCAAATCCACGTGGAATTTATGGTGGGGTTTAGTTATGGATGAGCAAATACCGGACCTGGCGAAGTCACTCTCTGGTGGGGTTTTAAATAACCCAAGGAAGGAGACGTGGATTGAACTGAAGATCCAAGAAAACACAAATCTTGTGAAATAAACCCTCTGGAGTTGGAGAAGACCTCCAAGGTCACCCATCCAACCTTTAGTGGCACATCCATGGGAAAAGCCTGAACCCTGAGGTCACCAGGAGTCATCTCCTCCCCAAGGAACAAGCTCTGGGATGAGAGGAAACCTGAGCCAGGGGAGGCCCAGGTGGGATTTTGGGGAAATTCCCTCATGGAAAGAGCTGCTGGGGATGGAATCCCCATCCCTGGAGGGATTTAAAGCCACCTGGAGGTGGCACTTGGGGACACGGGTGGTCCTGGCAGCGCTGGGGAACTGTCTGGGTGTCGCCCCAACTCTGTCTGCTTTTCAGAGTTTGCATTCTGTTCTCACGCAGCTTCGAGAAAACAACGTGCATTTTTAGAATTCATCTCTTTTGTTTACACATTCCTCCTCTGGGAGGAGGAAGGTGACTGATGGTGGCCTTCACCAACGAGGTGGCAACCTGTGTGGTTGTGCCTTCTGATGATTTCGTATAAAAGATGGGAATCAGAACATTAAACACAGAACTTTCCCTGCTGCCTGCCTCACACCCTTTGGTGTCCCCAAAGTGTGACAGCTGGGCTCCATCCCAGAGGGATTTTCCCAACTTTGGGGATCACAGGAGAGCCAAACTCACCGAGTCCTTTTTCCGGGAGCGTTCCTTCTTCATCTTGCCGCCGGCGGCGCGGATGCTGACCCTGTTCTCCCCGCCCAGGTACCCCCGGCAGTTGGAGGAGCCGCAGAAACATTTCTGGGCCTCTTTGCTGTGTGTGGGGAGGGGGGGGAGACACAAAGGGACCTTCAGCTCAAAACCCTGTCCCAAAGACACCTCCCCACCTCCAGGGGCTGGGGATGGGGATGGCTCTGCGTGGGAAAAGCGGCTGAAAATCCAAATTAAATCTCGATTCCCGTGATCCCGAGTTGTGGCAGCTGGGAAGACAAGGCTGCCCCAACTCCGGGCTCTCCACAGGTCAAGGAGCAGGAGCCAGAGAGGAAAAGGTGGAGCTGGCAACTTCTCATTGCCATCAATAGCCTGATTTCCCTAAGGAATTTGTCCCCAGGAGATTAGGAGAAGTTGGCATTTTAGTAGCATTTTATAGCTCGTATGTGGAATTTTTAGAGCTCCCAAAAAGGTAAAGAACGAGCTCAGGATTCACGGGAGCAGCAAAATCCACGTGGAAAATTTTGGTTTGGATGTTCAGCCACGGATAATAAACACAACATCTATGACAAATATTTAAAAATATATAATAAATATAATAATTGCAATAAATATCATTCCCAAGGAATGTTTCTACCAAGCCTCTGCATTTCCCACTCGACACACCATCCATTCGAAACTCCATCCCACAGTTTCTTGGGAAAAATGGGAGGGTTTTATTTTAAATCTGTGGAACCCACATAAGAAGCAGGGGGAAACTCAATTCCAGGAATTTCTAGGAAGGAGGAATAATCTTGAAATGCAATTAAAAACTCATTCCTGCTTACAGGAAGGGCCTGGAGAAGGAATCCAGAAGGAAAAGGATGTTCCTCAAGTTGTAATTCCCCAAACAGCAATGCAGGAATCTTAGGCTCAGGTTTAGCAAAGGGATCCTAATCCCAGGCTGGAGCTTTTCCTGCAGCCCTGGATCAGGCCAGGAAGGGGGGATGTGTTATCCAGGGGGGATTTACAGCCCCTCAGGTACTTGCAAAGCCATAAAACAGGAGTGGGAAAGGAAGAACGGGAATTCCTGAGGAACATTGCCAAGTCTGGGGCTTGGCTAGTTAATAATCACACAGGAAGAAGCAGGGAGGAGAATTATCCAGGAAAGGGATGGAGTAGGAACAGGGAAAGAGGACAAAGCATGGAATTCCTGTGGCAGGAATCCCACGTGTTCCTCACCTTCCCAAAGGCATCCTCCGAACCTAAGGAACTGGACACCCTGGGCTCTGTAAGCCTGACCTTTGGTGCCAGATTTAACCACACAGGGAAAGACCAAGCTTTGGCCAGGGATGTTCCTTCCCCACCACTCAACACACAAAAATCAGATTAATTGCTGCAATCACATTTCCCTAATTCAATCTGGATTTAACGATCTCTCTCAGGAGCACACGGGCGTGGGAAGTTTTGAAGGGGATTTATCTGATTTCCTTTAAATTTAAATTTATCTGTTCGCTCAGAATCCATCCACGAGAGCACACAACTGTTGGAGGAGGGTGTGTCAGGAATTAAAACTGATAATGGGATATCAATTATCAGATAGATGAGTCTGTTAAACAGATGGAATTAAACATCAGGGGTGAAAGAGGTTTTTAAGAACGAGTCTATACATTTCAGTCATCATAAAAGTTGTGCTGATAACGACACCACGGTCGCTCCAGTGCATCCAACCATTGATTAATAAAGCAATTAAATAAATAAAGCAATTAAGAGGAGCCTCCAGGGCTCAGAGGGAGGGCAGGGAGATGAGGGGACATACCCGTATCTCTGGAATTGGTAATCGAACGTCAGCTCCGAGCCCGACGGCACCAGCTTGGTGGTGAAAAAGCCAACCCGGAGCTGCCCGTTCACAGTCCACTGTGGGAACAAAGAAAAAAGAGATTCCAGGAGTTATTCCAGCTTTGATTCCAGCTTTGTTCCAGTGGCAGCACGTTGGAAAAGCAGCGCTGAGGGGGTTTAAACTCAGCCCAGTGGTTTAAATCCAGCTGTTTTCATGTCGCTGGTACGACAGGAAGAGAAATTCCCCAAATAAAGGGGGGAAAGGCTTCACACTCTGAGCTCTCCAGAGGGAAGGATTTGATGCAGCAGTTGTTTTTTGTTTTTTACCTTTTGGGTTTCACAGTTTGGCTCACAGCTGTGGTTCATGAAGCGGGAGCAGTTTCCTTTCTGGGTGGCATCGATGATCTGAAAAGGAGCAAGAAATCCAGGGGAAAAATTCCTCAGAAGGGGAAAACAACCAGAAACACAACCCAGGTAGGAATCATCCCCTTCCCCACTCTTCATTTGATGTTCCCCATCTTTATTTCAGAGATTGGGGGTTGTCAGGACATTAATTCTCCCCAAAAGGAGCACTTTAGGCACACATCTCCTTGTTTTTCAGAGTTCTCCAGTCGGGTGCAGAGCCTGGATTTTGTTTCTGAGACAGCCACGAGGGGTTGGGACGGTGAATTTTTCTCCCACGTGCCTCATACTCCAAGGGAAAAGTCATCCCCGAAATCAAAACTCCTTTTGTAACTGGAAATGCTCCCTCGTGACACTTAAAATCACTCGATAATTCCAAAAAAATCTTTTATTTTAGGAGGAAAAACACCCAGGAAAAATCCATCTGAATAATTTTATCTCCTTTTCTCTCAAGCTCCCCAGACCCAAAAAGTCCTGACAGGAGAGACAAGGAGAATAAGAGATGGAATTTCTCTTGTTCCCAGGTAAAGAGAAGGGAACAGCTCCACATCCCACAGAGCTGAAGCAGCCATAAATAATTCAGGATATCCCATACATAAATAAATATTCCAGTGGCAACCCTGCACAGAGGGACTTTGGCCACCTTAAAACATCCCCAATTTCATGGAGTGCAACGTGAAAGGAAACGTGGATTTTTTGGTGTATCAGGGCAGCCAAAAAGGGCAGGTTTGGCTTGGAGCATCTTCCCAAATTTCTCTCCCATGGCTGTTCACACCCATGGAATGATGAGCTCCATCTTTCCCTTTGGAAAGATTTTCCCCTCCCCAAGGACACATTTAAAGCCGCCACGATTTTGTTGGAAATGAGCGACGGGTTAAAAAAAAATCCTTTCGAGGTTCGAAGGAAAACATTCCAAAATTTCTTCAGGACGTTGCTCCAAGGGTTCCCAAGGAGCTGGTGGCGTCCACAGCTAAACCCAGCTTTTCCCAAAGCCAAGACCCCACTGCTCACCTCATCGTTCTTCAGGGCCATGAAATAATAGTGGATGTTCTTGTTCCGGGCATATTCCTTCACCCGAGCCTTGAACTCCTTGTGGTCCAGCACTTCCCCGCAGTATTCCAAGACAAAAGTGTTGCTGCCAAGAGGGGGAAAACATCAAATTTTTTAGCAAAAAAATGCCCCCACAACCAATAAACATAAAATAATCTCTGTTCAGGTGGATTCTCTGAACACCAACTCCCAGCCTGGCCACGCTGGTGGTAGTAATAATGATGTGCTTTAATCTCAGGGAATTCTGGTTAATTTGGGATTTTAGGCTGTCATGTGGGAAGGTGACAGGAGGATGAAGCTGCCCTTGGAGGAGGGTTTGCTCTGTGTATTCCATATATTCACAGAATTACAGGATGGTTTGGGCTTGGAAGGGAACTTGGAGATCGTCCCATTCCGTGGGCAGGGACACCTCTCACTGTCCCAGGGTGCTCCAAGCCCTGTCCCACCTGGCCTGGGACACTGCCAGGGATCCAGGGGCAGCCACAGCTGCTCTGGGCAGCTGGGCCAGGGCTGGAAAACACTTTTCCATGAGGAAATTGTTCCCAGTTTCCACCCTGAGCCTCCCCTGAGGCCGTTCCCTCTCCTCCTGTCCCTGTCCCCTCCTGGCAGGGACTTGTGCAGAGCCACCAGGTCCCCCCTGAGCCTCCTTTTCTCCAGGCTCAGCCCCTTTCCCAGCTCCCTCAGCCCCTCCTGGGGCTCCAGACCCTTCCCAGCTCCATTTCCTTCTCCAGGATGTTCCCTTCTCCCAATAAACCTCATCCTGGTTCTCCCCATCCTGATCCTCCCTTGTGCCCTCAGGAGATCTCAGTGTCCTCACTCCTCTCTCCTTCCCTGGCCTCACCTAAACTAGTTCAGAATTACAATCCTGAACTGAAAACAGGAGGAAAAGGTCCCCTCGGGATCTTCTCGTTGTCCAAAGGAGAAGGAGGAGAAGGAGGAGAAGGAGGAGAAGGAGGAGAAGGAGGAGAAGGAGGAGAAGGAGGAGAAGGAGGAGAAGGAGGAGAAGGAGGAGAAGGAGGAGAAGGAGGAGAAGGAGGAGAAGGAGGAGAAGGAGGAGAAGGAGGAGAAGGAGGAGAAGGAGGAGAAGGAGGAGAAGGAGGAGAAGGAGGAGAAGGAGGAGAAGGAGGAGAAGGAGGAGAAGGAGGAGAAGGAGGAGAAGGAGGAGAAGGAGGAGAAGGAGGAGAAGGAGGAGAAGGAGGAGAAGGAGGAGAAGGAGGAGAAGGAGGAGAAGGAGGAGAAGGAGGAGAAGGAGGAGAAGGAGGAGAAGGAGGAGAAGGAGGAGAAGGAGGAGAAGGAGGAGAAGGAGGAGAAGGAGGAGAAGGAGGAGAAGGAGGAGAAGGAGGAGAAGGAGGAGAAGGAGGAGAAGGAGGAGAAGGAGGAGAAGGAGGAGAAGGAGGAGAAGGAGGAGAAGGAGGAGAAGGAGGAGAAGGAGGAGAAGGAGGAGAAGGAGGAGAAGGAGGAGAAGGAGGAGAAGGAGGAGAAGGAGGAGNAGAAGGAGGAGAAGAAGGAGGAGAAGAAGGAGGAGAAGAAGGAGGAGAAGAAGGAGGAGAAGAAGAAGAAGGAGGACACAGGAAGGGAAGTTTTGCAGAGACGGGAAGAGAAGAACAGACACAACTGGAGTGAAGCAGGGACGGAGAAAGGGAAGGCAGATTTCCTCCCAGGAATAAGCCATGGAAAAGCTGTTGGAAAACCAGGAAGAGCAAAACCAGAGCGGGAGCCCAAACAACAGACGCCAAAGAGGAAAAGGGACAAGGACGAGCCGGAAGAACCTCGGCGGATCTCCTGGCAAGGGACATCCAGACCCTTTCCCCCCTTCAGGAGGGAGCCAAAGGGTGGGAAAAGGCAGTGGGAAGAGGGCAGGCTTACGATGGCAGGTCCTTGGCAGCTCGGAGCCCCCAGCCCTTCTTCTCAGTCAGGATCACCTCCACGTCCGCGTGCTGCTTCTTCTGGAAGCGCCGGTTGGAGCAGTAGTCGCCGTTGGGACACCGGGAAGAGCTGAGGGAAGGGAGCAAAAAAAAAAAAATCAATTCCCAGCAGGAAAACAAGGCCAGGAGGAAGGGCTCAGAGGGGGGAAATAAACCCCAAATAATGGTCACAAATTCAGCGTGGGGCCTTTCAAACGTGGTCTGCTATAAAAAGCGCGAGCACGTGGTTGTCACGACAGTGCAAATGCGAGATGGTTTATTTCTGGGGAGATTAAAAAAAGTTTGGAATGGTGATGCTGCTGTGTTTCTCCATCAGGGCATCCCCAGGGGGGAGAGCTGGGCTCTTCTCCCCTTGTTTTGGGAGGGGGGTTATTCCTTCGAGATGTTCCCTGCCCTAGGTGTGGCCTGGGGGATAAAAAGCAAAAATCGGGATTGTGCCGGGTAATTCCAACCTCTGCACAATCCTCACGCCAGGGGGAATGTCACCAAGCGCCCCGACCCTGCCTCCAGCTCCCAGGGAGCAGCAAAACCTCTCCCAGAGGGAGGAGGAGACACCAGCCACGGGCTGGAGAGGCTCTGGGGAAAGGAGATCCAGGAGGTTGTGAGGGCTGATCTCCTGCAGATTTAAATCGTGGGATGGTTTTGGGAAGGGACCTCAAGGATCATCCCATTCCACCCTCTTGCCACGGGAAGGGACACCTTGACTGTCCCAAGCTGCTCCAAAGCCCTGAAACTTTCTACAACAGCTTCTGCTGGCAGCTGCCAAGGTCAGCACAGGAATTCCTGGGTTATCTGGAGGATTCCCAGGCCAATCCAGGGACTCACCACTCGATCATGAGCAGGCGGTTGAGACAATCCTCTCCACAGGCCACCTCCCCCTGCGCCCGCTCCTCCTTGGACAGCGGGGGACACTCACACAGCATCCTCTTGATGTCCCGGTGGGATTTGTTCTTCTTCCTGGGGGGGGAAGCCAAGGCATGGGAACACAGGTGAGGCAGCTGCCAGGTGGAGAAATCCCCTCCTCAAGCCTTATCAATGGGGGTTTTTTTTTTGGGGGAAAAAAAAAAAAAAGGGAAAATAAATTTCTCGGCGTCCTGGGATAACCAGTGGGAGGGACAGGGATGACCAAGGACACTCAGCTTGGTGATGGCTTTAAGACGTCACCTTTTGCCATCCCAAAGAGAATTCCCAGGATATTTAGCTGGTTTCCCTTTCTCCTCCCTGCCTGTGTTTATTTGGACATCCGTGTTTTAATCGGGCAAATTGGAGGGTTTGGTTACTTCGGCCTCTGTTGTCAAGCGAGAGGATGAAAAAGAGGAGAAATTCAGAGTTAGACAAAAAGGAGGGCATCCACTGATTCAGATTTTAGCTTCCATGAAGGATTTGGGGAATGCTCCGGAGCGTGGATCCCAACAAAAAAAAAAAAATCCATAAGGAAAAAAAAATCAAATTAGATCTAAAAATGCTCCTCTGAGATGATAAACTAAGACATGGAAGTTACCAAAACCTTTGGAAAAGCGCCTGGTTTGTCCAAAAGCTTTCCCACAGAATTCCCTGTGCCAACAGAAAGGGAGAGGGCTGGCATTTGGGGACATTAAACAGGCAGGATTTGGTAAAAGGGTATAAATTTAAAAAAAAGGGTAAAAATCCAAAAAAGGGTATAAATAAATCAACTTTTCCCTCTGATCCTCCAATTTTCCATCTCTTCTCAGCACTTGGGACAGTCTGGGCCAAACTGGGGGATTCTCTTCAGGAGAAGAGAGCCCAGGGTGGCTTTGCCAAATGTGGGGAATGCGACAACCCTCCAAAGGGTGCCAATCCGGCCATAAAAACCCAACCACCCCAGAACCAAAACTGAAGTTAAACCCCCCCAAACTGGCTCCAGGAATTAAAGCAAGGCCAAGGCAGCCGTTACCTCTCGGTCAAGTAGACGTTCTCCTCGATGAGGTCGAAGTAGCAGGGCATCTTCCCCTGCTTGGCGAACTCCTTCCAGCGCTGGGGGTCCCTGAAGTCGTCCATGATGCACAACCTGCCCACCATGGAGGAATCCTGCGGCGCTGCCTCCGCCTGCTCCCCCTCCGGCTTCCCCTTCCTCTTCTCCCCGGCGTCGCCGTCGCTCTCCGAGTCGCTCTCCAGCTCCGGCCGCCTTTTTTTCGGCGGGCCTCGTTCCTTCACCTCGCTCTTCTCCGAGGATTTCACCTCCTCCTTCTTCTCCCCGCCCGGCAGCGGCTCCTTGGTGGAATTGCTGCTGATTTCGTGCGCCTGCACCGAGCCCTTCTCCTTCTGCTCGGGCGCCTGGGGTTTTCCCGAGGGGCTGGGGAAGCGGGGCTTGCAGTCCTCGTCCCAACGCTCGTCCTCTTCGTACTCCTCGTGGTCTTCCGTGAGGGAATCGGGCACCTGCCCTTGGATGCGCTCGTAGCTCACCACGGAGGCCCTGCTGGCCGCCCTGGCATCCCAGTAACCGTTGCCTTGCCAGTAGCTCTGGGAGCTGGGATAGGCCCCCGAGCCCGGCTGGTAAACGTAGCCGGAGTACATGCCAAAGCTGCTGTCCGGCTGCTGGTAGGTGCTGCTGGGCTTCTCCTGCTGGGGGAAGTCCCAGCCCACAGCACCCATCTCCTCCGGGGCGCGGAAACCATCCAGCCTGGAGTAGTCTCCGAGGCCGGACTGGTTGAGCCCGCCCTGCCCCTGCCGACTGTCAGGCTTGGAGGAGCTCATTTGGTGTCGGGATGCGTCGGTGCTTTCCAAACTCTCCGGGACACAGAAGGGCTGCTCCTCGGGCCGGCCCACGGGCCTTCCCATGGCCACCACGTCCAGGAGCACCATCCTCTCCTCCGCGCCGGCTTTGCCCTGGGAGTCGGCCGCCAGGTCCGCCTGGCTCGTGCTGTCCACGCCGTCGCTCTGGGCCTGGCACGGAAAATCCGCCCGCAGCTCCTCCGGCTCCTTCCTGCTCGGCTCCGTGGAGGTGGCCAGGCTCTTCTCCATCCCTCTGGGAGAACACCTGCTCTCCACCTGGGGGCCACCTTTACTCCCCGTGTTTTCTGGTCTCTCCTCGTAGTAGGGCCTGCTGGGCTCGGGCCGCTCGTCGTCCCAGTGGTCGGAGAAGCGCCGGCTGCCCCGGGAGGAGCCCGGGCTGTTCTCTTCCGTGGCTATGGTGGAGTTCTTGGGAACCACCACCACCGACTGGAGCCTCTTCCGTGGCGTCCCGTCGTCGGAATCCGAGTCCTCCGTGTCGCTGTCCTCGCTGCCCGCCTCGCTGTCGCTGTCCCCCGTGTCGGAGTAATCATCGTGGCCGGCGGGAATGAACTCCGAGGCGTTGCCGCTGCTGTCGCACGTTGGGGCTTGGGTGGCCGTGTCCGTGTCCTCTGCGGTGACGATGACATCGGAGCAGGGATACAAAGCGTCTGGGAAAGCCGAGGCCAACAAGGGCTCGTCTCCCTCGTCCCTCTCTGCCGATACGCCGGGACACTGAACCCTCGGCTCGTCCAGCTCCGCTCCCTCGGTGGAAACGGCGCTTTCCTCCACGACCTCTCTGCCGCGGCGCTCCAGCGGCACCTCCGAGTAGTAGGAATGTTCATTCTGGAACGAGGACTTGCCTCTTGCTGAGCCAAGATCGACGTGCTGAGCGTCCAACTCCAGCATCTCCTCGGCTTCCGAGTGCCGGAGCGGCTCCTGGCACACACCCGGCGGGGGCACGTCCCACTTGGAAGAGACGCTTTCCGCCGGCGTGGGATGATGAGGCTGGAGCCTCTGGGAACAGCCATCCTGGGAGGAATCCCTGCTCGAGCTTTCCACTGCCAGGCTGATTTTATGATGGGAGGGGTGGCCGTGCTCGTCCTCCCCGGCAGACTTGGAACGGGAATCCTCCGCGCTCTCGTAACCGCACGTCACCGTCTGCGGCTCCACCTGCACGTCCAGGAAAGCCTCGGACGCCGCCTTCAAATCCGCAGGCTCCGCCTCGATTTCCACTTCCGAGTGGTACAAACCGGGCGTGGCGTCATCGGAAATGTAGCAAAAAACGGGTTCTTTGGTTTTGTCGCACAGAGTCACCTCCTCATCCAGCTTAAGGACAGTTTTAGCGGGATCTACATTCACAACAGGGAGAGGGGCGGCTTCCTCCGGCTGCTGCGGCGCCGGAGCCTCCGCTTCCTGGAACAGGCTGTTGCACTCGCTGGACTGGACCCGGGAATCGTCCAGCTCTTGCTCCTGGGACACATCCGTGCCCTCGAACCCATTGGATGGCAACGGATACGAGGGGCTCGTCTTGACGGCAGGCGACGCCTCCGACCGACCCGGGCCGTGGTCAGAGGACGCGGCGACATCCTCGGCTCTGGAGGCACTGGAAGTTGCCAGACCCTCATCCTGACCCTCCGGGGAGCCGTTCACGCTCGATTCCGTGGGGAAGCACGTCCTTAAGGCATCGTGCTTTGCCTTTAGGAACGTTTCTTGCTCCTTAACACTGTCGTGGCCTTCGTTCGCTGCAAGGTCCTCGGACTTCGAGTTGGCCAAAGCCGCCTTGGACTCGTCGGCCTTGGGCAAAGCGGGAGAATCGCTGAACTGATTTAACGGAGAAAGCGTCTTTTCCCTTTCCAACTTTTTCACACTGGACACCCTGATCTCATTGTTCTTTACACAAGAGGTCTCTAAATCTAGAGAATTAGACTTGGACTTGATTTCTTCGATCGATTCTGTACAACAGAAAGAACTCTTAAATTTATCAGGCTTTGGTGCGGGGGCCTTGGAAGGGGTGGATTTATAGCGGGAGGAATTCACATTACTGTCGGGCTTGGAATGGGACGTCCCCTTCCGATAGCCCAGTTCATCGAGGGGAGAGCACCTTTTGGACACTTCACTTTCGGAAGTCCTTTTGGAATCTCGATCCGCTTTCGAAGACGACCTCCCTCGCCTGTCCGCGTCGGCGTGAGACGACTCCGCCCTGCTGTCCCGGTCCGACTTGGAGTAAGAGGATCGCGAGTCTCTGTAGGAGGAGGAGGAATGGGAGGACGTACGCCTGGAGTCGCCGGACCTGGAATGTGTCCTCCTGTACTCGTCCTCCGAGTCCGAGCTCTCCCGCGCCCGGCTGTCCGCGTACGACCGGGAATATCGCGACCGTTCCCGGTACGGGGAGCTGCGGTGGTACCGGCGGTCCGAGTCGTAGTAATGCGAGCGCTCCGACCTCGAGTAGGAGGAGCTGGTTCGGGAGCTGCGATCGGAGCGGGAGCGGGAGTGAGACCGGCTTCTCCTCCTCTCTCTGTCCGAGCGGGAGCGGGAGGACGAGTACCGCGAGTCTCTCTCCGACTTGGAATAGCTCGAGTACTTCTCGTCCCTGTCCGACCTGGAGCGCGACGAGGACTTGCCCGGGTCATCACCGCGGACGGACGCGGAGCTCCGTCTGGAATCTCTCTCCTTCTCCGTGCTGGAGATCTTCTGCTCATGCGACCGCTGGCTGGAGGAGGTCCTCACAGAATCCTCGTCGGACTCGGAGCCCTGCGCCGCGCCGTCCGACTGGGAGAACTTCCTCTTGGCCCCCTGCCTCCGGGAGCACGCCGGGGCGCCCTTGGAGCCATCGGAAACCTCCTCCTCCTTCCCAATATGGGAATCTTCCTTCGGCGGGGTTCTCTCCGTCTGCTCGGGCGCGGCCGGGGCCACGCGCTCCTCCAAGCCGCGCGACGCCGGATCCCGCTTGGCGTCCGGCTCCGAGGCCTCCCTGGGCGGCGCGGGGGCTTCGGCCTCGCCGGGCGGGGACAGCAGCAGCGCCGGCATCGCTGTCACCGGCGCTGGTGGCGGCGGGGCTGTGGCTCCAGGNACGGCCGAGGCCGCCGGGTCTGGTACCGGTGCCGGTACCGGCGCCGCCGGAGCCGGGGGCGGCTTTGCTGTGACGTTCAGCAAATGTTTTTTAAAATGAATCTTCCCCAGCTCTACCTTCGGTTTCGGAGGAGAAGATTCCTCGGCGGAACCGGCGGCGTCCCCCAAGTCCAGTTTGTTTTTGGGGCTAAAATCAGTCGGAAGGGGAACCGCTGGAGGGGCGGGAGTTTCATTTTGTTTGTCGTTTCCCAGAGCAGCCAGGAATCGATTGGGTAAAGTTTTCTTGGTTAAACTAAAGCTGAAAGACACTTTTTGTCTTCCCTGCTCCTCAAGGTTGACCTTGGTTTTGGTGCCCTTGGGCAAGAAGCGGCTCGAGGCGACGCCTTTGAACACGGGGCCTTTGATAAAACCGGCTCTCGGCACCGTCTCGGGTTTGCCCTGCGGAAGAAAAAGAAGATGCAGTTGGAGGAATTGAATTTTGGGGGGGGTTTGAACTCACTTCTGAGGCATTTTCTTTCACCTGGTGAATTTTTCATGAGGATAAAAGAGAAATGCATACCCTGGGCCTGTCTTCATTGCCCGGCTCTGTCCTGAAAAAATCAATTTCTCAAGACTTCTCCAGCTTGAAACTCAGCCCCCTCTGAGGTTTGGGCTGAGGCTTTTTACCTGACTTATTAATGACCGAGCTCAAAGTCCTTTTATCATTTAATTCTTGTTTTTTTTAAAAAAAAGAGAGTTCAGCTTATGAAGTTAATTGAGGGCAAAACTCTGGTTTTTTCTGCTGCTTCTGTGGTCCCAGGCTGCAAAAGATCCCGAGTTCTAAGCTTTAAGTGAATTTGTTTTCATGTGAATCCACCTGGATGCAGCCTTCCAGTACTGGAGAAGGCTCCAGGGAGAGCTCAGAGCCCCTGCCAGGGCCTGAAGGGGCTCCAGGAGAGCTGGAGAGGGGCTGGGGACAAGGGATGGAGGGACAGGACACAGGGAATGGCTTCCCACTGCCAGAGGGAGATTGGGAATTAGGAATTCCTGGCTGGGATGGAATTCCCAGAGCAGCTGTGGCTGCCCCTGGATCCCTGGCAGTGCCCAAGGCCAGGTTGGACAGGGTTTGGAACACCCTGGGACAGTGGGAGGTGTCCCTGCTCAGGGCAGGGGTGGCACTGGATGATCCTGAAGGTCTCTTCCCACCTAAACCATTCTGGGATTCTGGAATTCGATTCCAGCATAAACCAGACCAACGACAACTAGAGCAGGAATTTTTAAACCCCATCCTCTCCCCCCGGCAGCATTCTCCAGGTCATTACTAATTCCTGCAAGTCCCCAGGCTCAGGCCAGCATTAATTAACAACTCCCCAGGAATTCCCATCAGGACCCAACGGTGCGCGATGACACCGTCACCTCCGGATCAACCGACTCCGGGTCCTTCCCACCGGGAGGTTCTGGCTGCCTCCCGCCCAGGAGCTCACCCAGCACCTTCCAAACCCAAACCCAGGAATTTTCAAGGCACAAAATTCACCCATTTGGACATTTCTCCTTCTATTTCAAATCTTAGAGCTCATCAATAAAATCCCGGAGAAGATAAATTGGGGAAAAGGGCTTTGTTGTTGACAGTCCCCTACCTCCAAAATTCCAAATTGCATCAGAATCGTGGAATTCCAGAATGGTTTGGGTTGAAGGGAGCCTCAGGATTATCCCATTCCACCCCTGCCATGGGTGGCAGGGACACCTCCCACTATCCCAGGCTGCTCTAAGACCAGTCCAACCTGGTCTTGGACACTTCCAGGGATCCAGGGGCAGCCACAGCTGCTCTGGAAATCACATTTTGCCTGTTAAACCTAATTCCAATGGAAAGAGTCGTATCCAAACCGTCCAGAGCCGGGTTTTGCTGCCGTGGCTGTGCCATGAGCACATTTTTGGCAAGAGCAGCAGTTTCCTGCAGCCCCCTGTGAATTATTAAGGACTTTGTTATCCTTTAACTCATGGAAAACGACGTGGAGCTGCCCAGGCTTGAGGCACCGCAGTAAATGATTAAATGAGACATTGGTGGATTGGAAATCCCGGGGGTTTTTTTTGGCACCCTGGGACATCACAGATCCCCCAAAAAAATCCTCTTTTCCAATGCTTTGGGGGTTTCGTTGTGAGCACCTTTTAATGCTCGTCCTGGTGACCCAAGCCAGCATCACTCTGAAGCTGCAGCAGCAAATTCCCTTCGCTGTGGGAAAACCGGGAGCAAAACCCAAAATTTGGATTTTTTCCCTGAAATCCACGTTTTTTTATGAGGGGACGTTTCAGGGACGATTTTAAAGGAGTTTAAATGGAAAAAAGGGCACCCAAAACATTGACTCTGGAAAAAAGGAGCATCTCCAGCTCTGAAATGGGCTCCTCTGATTACAACTCACAATCTCCACAAATTCCTGCTGAAAATGCCGTCCCCTGTTTTCCAGGGAATCCACACATCAAAAGTGATCCTGGGAATAATCCACAGGTTTATACAAATTAATTCACAGAAGGATGAAGGACAAAATGAACACTAGTGAGACCACCCTCCTGCAGGAGTTCAGCTTCCTGAAAAGTGAGGGAACAGCATTTTGAGGGATTCCTGGATCAATTATTATCCTTACAACCAGAAATTCCCTTTTTTTTTTTTTTTTTTTTACTCCATCCTGGGACAACAGAAGGGAACAGGTTCCTCTCCGACCACACCCTGAAGGATCTCCACAGATCTGAACCCAAGTTCTTATCAGGGATAGGATTCTTTAATCATATCAATTATAAATGATAAATTAATAAATACATAGTTAAAAATATTGGGAATTCAGGGAATCAGCATTTCAAGGTTTTCCTTCCTGCTACAACTTTGCTGCCATTATTTTAAGTGTTAATGTTTTGATCAAAATCCTTCTAATTTCAAGCACAACAGCTTTGAAATGAAAGGAATAATAAATAAAATATTTTTTTTTCCTAAATATGGGACGTGCAAGCAAAGAAAGAGCTGCCACTTTTCCATTCCTCCCCTTCCCACAGCCAATTCGGCAGAGCTGACACATTCCAGGATATTTCCCCTCACGTGTTCACCCTTCCAGGGATTTTTTTTTTCTTTTTTTCCTTAAATAACAGCAGCTTGAACACAAAAAAACCACAATTTCCAGAATTTGAAAACACACCCCACAGGTAACACGGGAAATGTGACAGGTGGGAATTACTGGGAAAACTCTCCAAGGGAAGAGGAATTCTCCTTCATGTTTTACAGAAAGGGAACATTACCCAAAATGGGGGAAAAAAAAGCACATCCAAAATGATTAACAGCCCTCATTATAAAGTCAGAAAATTAAAATCCATCCCAAGCCTCCAAGTTTTCACTTTTCCCAAGGAATTCATTGAGTCACAGGCAGCAAAACTCATTATTTTTACAAATTAAGTCTTTAAATAATCAGCACCAACCCACACCGAGCTGTGCCATCACCTCCCATGTGCTTGTGGAATTACTGCCCTTCCTTCTTCCCAGATTTAATGGGAATTACTGCCCCTTCCTTCCCAGATTTAATGGGAATTACTGCCCCTTCCTTCCCAGATTTAATGGGAATTACTGCCCCTTCCTTCCCAGATTTAATGGGAATTACTGCCCTTCCTTCTTCCCAGATTTAATGGGAATTATTTCCCCTTCCTTCCCAGATTTAATGGGAATTATTTCCCCTTCCTTCCCAGATTTAATGGGAATTATTGCCCCTTCCTTCCCAGATTTAATGGGAATTACTGCCCCTCCTTCCCAGATTTAATGGGAATTACTGCCCCTTCCTTCCCAGATTTAATAAGAATTATTGGCCCCTCATTCCCAAATTTAATGGGAATTACTGCCCCTTCCTTCCCAAATTTAATAACAATTATTGGCCCCTCATTCCCAAATTGAATGGGAATTACTGCCCCCTCCTTCCCAGATTTAATGGGAATTACTGCCCCTTCCTTCCCAGATTTAATGGGAATTACTGCCCCTTCCTTCCCAGATTTCATGGGAATTACTGCCTCTTCCTTCCCAAATTTAATAACAATTATTGCCCCTTTCCCAAATTTAATGAGAATTATTGCCCTTCCTTCCCAAATTTCATGAGAATTATGAAATTATTATTATGAAAATAATAATAATTATTGTTATTATTATTATTATAATTACTGCCCCTTCCTCCCCAAATTTAATGGGAATTATTGCCCCCTCATTCCTAAAATTAATAATTATCGCCCTTCTTTCCCAATTTTAATAAGAATTATTGCCCCTTCCTTCCCAAATTTAATAAGAATTATTGCCCCTCCTTCCCAAATTTAATAAGAATTATTGCCCCTCCCTTCCCAGATTTAATGGGAATTATTGCCCCTCATTCCCAAATTTAGTAAGAATTACTGCCCCTCATTCCCAAACCTAGTAAGAATTATTGCCCCTCTATCCCAAATTTAATGGGAATTACTGCCCCTTCCTTCCCAGATTTAATGGGAATTACTGCACCTCATTCCCAAGCTTAATAAGAATTACTGCCCCTCATTCCCAAACCTAGTAAGAATTATTGCCCCTCTATCCCAAATTTAATGGGAATTACTGCCCCTCCTTCCCAAATTTCACGAGAATTATGAAATTATTATGAGAATTATTATTATGAAAATTATTATGAGAATCATTATTATTATTATTTTTATGAGAATTGCTGCCCCTCCTTCCCAAATTTAACCAGAGGAATCCCAGAAAAGGCTCCGTTTCCTTTCTCCAGCCCCTCAGCGGCTC
This sequence comes from Sinosuthora webbiana, assembly GCA_013397395.1. Classification (NCBI taxonomy): domain Eukaryota; kingdom Metazoa; phylum Chordata; class Aves; order Passeriformes; family Sylviidae; genus Sinosuthora; species Sinosuthora webbiana. The sequence goes on from VXBN01005891.1 coordinate 41,367, forward strand.
CGGATTCCTGGAATGTCTCAGTCAAACCCACCCAGCCGGGCTCAACAGCAGCTCCAGGAACGTTGGAATTGCTTTTACTCACCTCATTTTCTTCTTCTCTATTGCAATCCAACCAGGGGGAAAACATGGAAAAAAAAAACAAGGAAAAGAAGGTGTGAACAGCAGGTAAGAACATGAAATGGAACATTGGACATCTGGATTTGGGACACGGAGTGAGGGAAACACCGACGGCCCTGAGGGGAGGCTCCAAAAATTCCCTGGAAAATCCCACAGGGATCAGGACACAGAGCAAACCTTTTTGGAGAGAACTGCTGCCTTGGAATAAAGAAACCTTCAAAAACGGGATTGGAAAAGGTGGATTTGGGATTCCTTCCGTTGGAATTTCTGCCTCTCGTCGAGAGAAATTAAAGATGTTAACGAAGGTCTGACTGCTGTGCCTCTGCCCTGGTTATTTGCATAATTAATCCCCTACTTTGGCAGCTTGAAAATGAATTAATTAGGATCGTTCCCCGTGCTGAGCCAACAGGAAAAGTTGGGTTTTCCCAATTTCCGCTCTCCTCAAGTTGCCTGCTCCGATCCCACGGCGAAGTCGTTTCTCCTCAGGGAAGGAGAAGGAACAGGGACACAACTCCCTCTCCTTGCTTTGCTCAATTCTTTGGGAAGTGTCAGGGAATTTCTTGGCCCTGCCACCACACCTCAGCCACGACACCAGGAGCTCACCCATCCCTCTGTCACGGATCCACCAGAGATCCCAAAATCCCCCTCCACCGCCCCAGCACAGCTCAGAGCCGCAAGCTTCCCACATTTTATCAGCTTTAACTCCGCACCCTCGTGGTCACAAACCCGAAGACTTCCCACAGAGAAGTTCCCAGGGAAATTCCAGGATCAGCTCAATGAGAAATACCCAATTCTGGGGGAAAAAGTCAAAATTTTCATTTTTGGAGCAAGCCGGACATGACGACGGCACAAGAACGACCCATGTCCCCATGAAACCATCACCAAGAGGGAACTGGGAGCAAAGGGAAGAACTTTCCACACAGGAATATCCTCCTGCCTCTCCAAAGGCTTTGATCCAGCTTATTAAAAGTTATAAATTATTCCCAAGTGGGGTTTGATTCCATTGAGGAAATGGATCCTGGATGCATCAGAGATCCCAAAATCCCCCTCCAGCGCCCCAGCACAGCTCAGAGCCGGAATCTTCCCACATTTCATCAGCTTTAACTGCGCACCCTCGTGGTCACAAAGCCAAAGATTTCCCACAGAGAAGTTCACAGGGAACCTCGAGCATCAGCTCTAGGAGAAATACCCAATTCTGGAAGGAAAAAGTCAAATGGAGCAAGCCGGACATGACGACGGCACAAGAACGACCCATGTCCCCATGAAACCATCACCAAGAGGGAACTGGGAGCAAAGGGAACAACTTTCCACACAGGAATATCCTCCTGCCTCTCCAAAGGCTTTGATCCAGCTTATTAAAAGTCTATAAATTATTCCCAAGGGGGTTTGATTCCATCGAGGAAACCCAGGGATTCAACCAGGCCAGGAATTCCAAATCCCACAGATTCTGGAACTCCCAGAGAAGCAGCATTTAGACTGGAATTCAGGCCTAAAAGAAACACTTAGACTGGAATTCAGGCCTAAAAGAAACACTTAGATTGGAATTCAGGCCTTTCAATTCCAGGATCGCCAAAAGAGGAGTTTGGGACTTTGAGGAAGAAGCGTTGAGTGGTTTGGGTTTGAGGTTTTGTGGGGTCCAACGCTCAAAAGGATCCTGGAATTTGATGATTTAAGGGTCTTTCCCAACCTCAGTGACTCCAGGAAGGTTTTTCCAGACTTCCTAAGAAGATGCAGCAGAGAATTACGACCACCAGGTGGAAGTTGAGGGTTCTAAAGTGAAAATAACTCAAAAAAAAAATCCACCTTTAATCAGCTGCATATTGGGAGAAAAGGAATTAAATTTCGTGTTTGTAATTAATGATAAGGATAATTAACGACAAGGAGAAAAGAGAGTCGGGATCCTTCCAATCCCAGAAAAATCCTGCAGGAAAAAAGAGGATAAAAGGTGATTCCCATCCCTGGGAGTGTCCAAGGCTGGGCTGGATGGGAATCGGAGCAACCTGGGACAGGATGATCCCGTTCCAACCCATTTGGGGATCCTGGGATTCCATCCATTAAAATAAAACCTTCCTAAAAGTTAAGAGTTATGGATCCCATTTCCTTCCTTCTCCTCAAAATCAAAAAAAATTTAAAATAATTAAAATAAAACCCCATAAAAATAGAATTCCAGAATGAGGGAAGGTGCCGCCGTTCCCTCAGGAATTTTGTGCCAAGTTCCTCCCACGTTGAGATGAAGTTACATAAAATCATACAAAATTCCCTTTCCTGTTGGAAGATCCATCCCAACACACAACCCAGGGATTTTCCAGCTCTTTTCCAGCCCTTTTCCAGCTCCAGGGGTCTGGAATTTCCAGCAATTCCCTCGGCTGCACCTGGCTCCCTTTGCAGGCAGCAAAAATAAAACTGGGATGGAAAATGCACGTGGAATTCCTGCACTTTCGTGGCTCCTTTGTGAGAAAAAAGTTGGTACAAAACCCAAAATAAAACTGAAAATCCTGAGAAGTGCTGCATAAATTTTAAAAAAATAACTTTAAAAAAAATACAAAATCAACCAAAGAACAAAAAAAAATAACCCCCAGCACCAGGAAGCTTCAGCACCTTTGATCTGCTTCCAGCAGCTTGATGCGTTAATTTTGGTAAAAAAAACAAAAATTAAACATTAATTAAATGCCAGGAAAAGCTTTTTTTAAAGGCTACAGAACCATATTTGTCTCAAAATTCTTTACATGGGTCACATTTGTATCATTTTTTTTTAAATATGGACCCACATTTCCACCAAAATTATTTATTTGAGGCCANGAAAGGCTACAGAACCATATTTGTCTCAAAATTCTTTACATGGGTCGCATTTCTATCATTTTTTTTAAATATGGACCCACATTTCCACCAAAATTATTTATTTGAGGCCACATTTCCACCAAAATTATTTGTTTGAGGCCACATTTCCACCAAAATTTAACATGGAGCCACATTTTGACCAAAATTTCCATACACGGAGCCACATTTTGACTCTTATTTTATATTTTTTTAAATTTTATCAGCTTCTCTGCTGAAGGAAACCATCCCAATTTTGTGATTAAAAAGTCAAAATTTTATTTTAATTGGGGTTTTCAGCAGCTCCAGCATCTCTTGCTGCACCGACAGGTTGAGCTGAAGATTTTTTTTCCCTTTTTTTAACCCACACAATCATTGGGATTTTTATCCTGGTTTATCCTTTTGCTAAAGGAGCCCAAAGGAGTTTTATCTCCCTTAAATCCTGACTTTTTTTTTTATTATTTTTTTTTATTTCCTTCCCTTTAAAAGAGGAAAATCTGGAAGCCTGGAGCGGTTTTTTTTTTCCTTATCTCAATCTCAGCAGCCTAAGAGGCCAAGGAGCTGAAAAGGGCCATTCCCAGCAGGAATTCAGCTCAGGAATTCACCTGAGGATCCATGTGAAAAGCCACCAAAAATGCCAAAGCTCAGCTCAGGAAATTGGGGATTTAAACCAGTTTTGTTTGGGCTGGGTTAGGCAAAAAAAAAAAAAAATATCCTGGATGCAGTTGGAATTCCAGGGATGCACACCAGGGATAAGGGGGACTGGAAGGAAACAAAACCAACACCTCAAGGTGGAAATTTTGGAATTATCCAAGTGGGTTTTACCATTTTTTTATTTTTTTTTCCCCTGGATGCTAATGGGAGAGCTGCATCCATGGGTTTGGAATTCCCTGGAAGGTGGGGAGGAAATTCCCTCTCTGCTGCTCTCAGTGAGAAAATCCCAGAATTCCAAAATTCCAGGATGGAAGGGAGACCTTCAACTCATCCCATTCCCAGCCCAGGAGCACTTTCCCATTATCCATGGACACTTCCAGGGATGGAAAATCCAGAGTTTCTCTGGGAAAACTGCTCCAGTGCCCTCACAGCCAGGAATTCCTTCCAGGAATCTATCCCAAATTTCCACTCCATCCTCCAGGCTGAAGGATTTGCTGGAAAACTCTCAGGCCTGAAGTGGTTTTGCTTCTTCTCTTTATGAATCCCTAAAGTGGGATAAAAAAACAGAAGTGCAGCTGGGACTTTCATGGAATATTAATGGAATATTGGGAGGAATTCCTGGGATTTTGGGGGGTTTTAATGTCCCAAAAAACACTGTGCTGCAAATGGAGGATGGACAAGCAGGAAAAGAGGTGGGAAGGTAACAGGAAATCCTGCTCCTTCCCAAAAAAAAAAACCACATGGAGAGTGGAAAGGGAAAAATCCCTGGGAAAAATCTTATTTAACCAGGAGCTGGGAATCTGAGTTGGGTTTCCTGGGAAAATCCAGCTCTCCTGCTTCCCAAAATCCCCATTCCCTGGTTCACACAACGTTCCCACCGAGGGTTTGGAGCTGGAAGTTGGGAAATGACACTTTTTTTCTCCTTTGTTGGAATAGGAGAGGACAGGGAGGATATTCCAGGGAAAAAAAAGGAGACAAAGATATTAAAAATAAGGATTTATAAAAATCCTTTCATTTATAAAAATGAGGAGGGGCTCAGTGACTTCATTCATTAATTATTCCCTAATTTATCTGTTGTAATCCGAGGATTTTAGAGGAGTCCAAGAGGTGCTCCAGGAAAAAAAAATATCCAGTAAAGAAGAAAAAAAATAATAAATAAATCCAGTTTTCTCTGCCTGAGAATTCTCAAATTCCCCCCCACCAAATTCCTAAGGAAGAAATCCCACAGGAAATCCTGACAGGAATCAGGAAAAGCAAAGCTGCTCCCGTGGAAAAGAGGGAAAAGGGATTCACCTGGCACAGGGAGGGAGAGGAGGAGGATGAAGATGGAAATGGGATGGGGACCCAAAATAGAGGCACAAATCCACACAGGAATTCAAAGCTCTTGGAAAAGTTTCCCCTCCTCCTCCTCAGGGAGCAGGAGATTCCAGAGTCAGCACCTTCCCCAAGTAATTCCTGCCTCAAATCCACACAAAAGAGCCAAGCAAGGGAAAAAAAAAATCCCCACAGGGGAAAAAAAGGGATTTCAACTGAGTTTTCCTAATTTAAATCCCTGAAATCATCCCATCCCCGAGCCCAGAGGGAAGGAGGAGGTTGGAAAAACACCAATTTTCAGTTCAGCCCCTCCAGGGTGGATCTATCCCTGTGGGATTCCACGGGTGGGAATTGAGAACCCCCCAAAATCCACATGAAATGTAAAATTTCCAGGGGGATTTAGGACACAGGGAATTCCTGGGATCGGAGCAGGCAAGGGCATTGCTTCACTCAGGACTGGAATTCCCTGATTTAAATTCAAGCCGTGCCTAAAGCCAAAGTTAGGCCAGACTTAAAGCTCAGGCTCAGCCCCAGCACCAAAAACATTTCCCCTACGAGCACAAAGCCACTTCCAGGACTGAAAATCTGGGAATTAGTTGGAATAGAAAGGGAAAAAAAAAATCCCAATTTTCATCATTTTGCTCAAAACCCAAAATCATCTTCGCCCAGAGGAAAATTCCTCTGTTTAAATTGATATTTTTAAAGTTGCCCTTTGTAAATTCCTCGATTTAGATTAAAATAAGTTTGAGCAGGAAAAGGATTTCGGGAGGAAACCCGCAAACTCGAGGAATTTTAAAAGAATAAAAAAATAACAATCGGAAAATTCTCAGTTTACTTACAAATTGTTGCTACCAGGGATTCATTCCCAAAGATGAGGATTCATTCCCAGCACTTTTGACTTGCTGAGGTGCTCAGGCTCCACCTGAATTTTGGGATTTGTGCTCAAAAATCAGGGATAAAAACCCCTCCGGAGCAGCAAAGCCAAGCCCCTCCCTCCAAGGGGGAGGATTTAGGAATTGCCCCTAGCATCCTCCAGCACTTTTCCAAAAAAAAAAGGAATTTCCAGCTCTCCATCACCTCCCTGAGCTCTCAGGTATTTTTTTGTTTTTTCCCCCTTGAATGGGGCAGCAAATTCCAACCGGGATCTTGTGGAGGTTGAATGACATCACCCCCCACCCCCCAGGCAGTGCAAGGTACCTTTGTCTCCCAAAAAGCCTGAAAAAAAAAAAAAAACAAGGAATTCTCTCTTTGGGACACACAAAAAAAAAAAATAAAGTGATCTTGTTCTCTCCCAGCTTAAAATTCACATTTGAGGAGAAAAGGTGAAATTTTGGTGTCGACGCCAAATATTCCACAAATATCAGCGGATCAAAGTCCCAAATGTCCAATTCTGAGCCAAGACTCATCCTGAATTTAAGAGGGATTTAAGAGG
>VXBN01005892.1:12970-39647 GCA_013397395.1 Sinosuthora webbiana
TTTTGGTCATTTTTCCCTCCTCACCTGACAGCAAACCTCCCCCCCCAACACGTGGCCAAAAACTCCCAAAATTCTGCAGGGATAACCCCAAACCTGGCAGGGAAGAGTTCCAGGGCTCGTTCCGTGCCCTGGGATAACGAAGGGACCAGCGCGAGGGATCCCGGTGAGTCAGAGCAGAGCATCACCCCAAATCCCTCGTGCCTCACCCCTAATCCCCAGTGCTGCCACCCCAGCGTTGACACATTCCTGCCTTTTATGGGGCCGGGAGATGTAATTGCCGGGGTCAGATGGGCATGACTTGTACCCAGGCACGGGAGGCCAAAGTGTGCCCGTGATTCACGGGAAAATCCGGCTCTGGAGTGTCTCCTCCGTCCCTTCACTGTGTTTGTGCCTCTCTCGAGGTTCATTCCCCTGCCTCGTCATCCCCAAAGTCATCCCAGGAGTGCTGGGAGCAGGGCAGCAGCAGCAGCGCTTTGTCCCAGCTGAAATTAAAATAAATTCTGAGTGAAATCAAAAGAAAAAATAACAAAAACGCCTCAGCAGGACTTGGGACATCCTGGATGTGTCTGAGGAACTCCTGGATGTGGCACTCAGGGCTCTGGGCTGGGGACAAGGTGGCCAAAGGTTGGGCTCAGGGGTCTGGGAGATCTTTTCCAATGTCAGTGATGCTGGAAATCCGGGGTTCTGTTCTCCTCAGACCATCCCGTCCCGGGGTTTGGATCCCCAAAGCCACGTTGAAAAACCAGAATAAAACAGGGGCTGAAGGTGGGTTTGCTTGGCCGGGTTTGGGTGGGTGGGGATCCACAGAGGTGGCAGAACCTGTGACCCCATGGACAGGAACCCACTCTAGGGTGGGTTTGGTGGTAGAACCTGTGGGACCATGGACAGGAACCCACCCTGGACCAGGTTTGTGGCACCCCATGGACAGGAACCCACCCTGGGGCAGGTCTGGTGGCATCAGCTGTGACCCCATGGACGGGAACCCACCCTGGACCAGGTTTGGTGGTAAAACCTGTGGGACCATGGACAGGAACCCTCCCTGAGACGAGTTTGGTGGCAGAAATTGTTACCCCATGAACAGGAACCCACTCTGGGGCAGGTCTGGTGGCACCCCATGGACAGGAACCCACCCTGAGACGAGTTTGGTGGCAGAAATTGTTACCCCATGAACAGGAACCCACTCTGGGGCAGGTCTGGTGGCACCCCATGGACAGGAACCCACCCTGGACCAGGTTTGGTGGCATCACCCATGACCCCATAGACAGGGACCCACCTTGGGGCAGGTCTGGTGGCACCCCATAGACAGGGACCCACCCTGGGGCAGGTCTGGTGGCATCACCCGTGACCCCATGGCTTTGGTGGCACCCGGAGGAGAAGTCCTCGCTGGGCCATGCCGGGCAGGCAGGTCAGAGTTACCGACGAAGGACGGATTTGGGCTGATGCAAATCTCCCGTTGAGATATCCGGCCCCATTGGGCAATCCCCCCCCCGGAGCATTCCTGCCCTAAAACCTAAATCCCCCAGGGATTAACATCGATAATCGTCCGTGGAGGTCGGTCAGGTGGAGCTCCCGGCCCACGTGACCCCGAGGAATTGGAATTCCTGGATTTACCAACACCTCCCCTGTCCCTGAGCTGATCCGTGGTGCGCTGGCGTCACTTCACGTGAAATTCCTTCCAATCTCCCTCACAGAATTAACGAGCTAATAATAATTACAATGTTAAAAAAGCCCAGAGCATCAAAGGGAGAACACGGGAAGCTGATGGAAAAGGGCTGGGATCTGTAATTAGGGATGCCTCATGTCCCAGATAAACCCCGTGCAAAAGTATAAAAGGTTTTTCCCATCCCAGTTTCCCGTCGTTCTGCTGCTCTGCTCCAAAACAGCTCCGTGCCCGCTCCTCAAGGGTGAGTCCAGTTTTTCTTTTCCCCCTCTTCGACTTTTCATTCCCCCCTCTTCAATTTTTTGTTCCCCCCCTTCAATTTTTCATTCCCCCCCCCTTCAACTGGGACTTCGAAAAGTCCCAATTTTTCTTTAGGGAACTGTTTTCCCAAGAGTTTGGGTAGAATTGGAGTGTTGGACATTCCCTCCTCACCTCTGGATCTTGGTCCTGGCTGGAGACCAAGTTCTTGTTACCCACAGGAGGAAAAATATTAAAACAAAACGAGGAGAAAGGGCCTCGAGGAGAGGCTCGAGTCAAACCAAAATAACGAAAAGGGTAGAAAATACAGAGAGAGGGGTTTGGTGGGAAAGGGATGGGAGGATTCCAGGCAGGAGGAACTTTAGGGTCTGGAGCTGCTCCTGGGAAATGGATGTTCGGGCCAGTTTTTTTCTCTGGGAATCCAGTCCCATGGGAAATGGGTGTTTGGGCCATCGAATCAAGTCCCATCCATAAAATCTCCTGGGTTTGGTGAGGGATTAAAGCATCTCCCAACAACACTGACCCTAAATCCTCATCCCTGGAGAAATTAGGAGGAAAATGGGGAACCCCAAGGCAAATATCCTTGGGCTTTAGTGAGGGATTAAAGCATTTTACAATGCCACTGGCCCCAATTCCTCATCTCTGGAGAAATTAGGGGGAAAATGGGGAATCCCAGGGTGAATATCCATGGGTTTAGTAATGGATTAAAGCACTTCCCAACACCACCGACCCCAATTCCTCACCCCTGAAAAAATTAGGAGGAAAATGGGGAATCCCAGGGTGAATATCCATGGGTTTAGCGAGGGATTAAAGCACCTTACAATGCCACCGACCCCAATTCCTCACTCCCTGAAGAAATTAGGAGGAAAACGGGGAATCCCAGGGCGAATATCTTCCCTCTGTGACCATTCCTCTCCTCCCTGCAGCCCAGCCACAACTCCACAGCGCCATGTGCTCCCGCGGGTCCTGCCACAGCCACGAGACCTCGTGCCACGAGTCCCGCTCCTCCTGCCACGACTCGGGGCCCTCGTGCCACTACACGGTGCAGAGGCAGCCCGTGCAGAAGTTCAGCTACGTGCAGCCCTGCTGCCCGCCCATGCAGCCCTGCTACGCCCCGGTGCAGCGTTACTGCCCCCCGATGCAGCCCTGCTGCGCCCCGGTGCAGCGTTACTGCCCCCCGGTCTGCCCCCAGGTCACCAAGAACATCTGCAAGCTGCCGACCTACCCCAAGTACTGAGGGTCGCCCCTGCCTGGGGTGCTCTCCGTGCCTGAAGCCTGAATTGATGGTTCTTTATTCCCGTTTTTGATTTGATTCTCCATCCAAAATTAGAATTCGGCCCCTGGATTTGCTCCTGTTCGGTTTAATTTGTCTCCACAAAGCTGGGGGGGGGTGATTCCTGCTGGTCTTTGCCCCACCCGGCAGCCTCCAAAACAATAAAATCTGATTTTCCGAAAGCAAGAAAGAGGTTTTGGGCCTGTTCATTCTTTGACCTTTTTTTTTTGTTTCCCTTCTTACCTCCGATTTCTGGGTCACCGCTTCTCGCTCTTTCCTCCTCAAGCCCGTCACGGAACGTCCCTAAAACTTCAAAAAATAATAAAAGCCGATGGTTCCAGAGGCGTTTCTGGAGCAGGTGAGGGCTCGGGGAGCTCCTCTGCACCCTGTTTATTCACATATCGACACACAGAACATGAATTTATACGTTTATATCCAGGAGGAATCGTTCCCTGGAGGGTGGTGAGCCCTGGAGGTGTCCAGGGGACCCCTGGGATGGCGGGAGGTGTCCCTGTCCATGGCAGGGGTGGCACTGGAGACCTTTAAGGTCCCTTCCCATCCAACCCAAGCTCGGTGTGGGACTGTCCCCGCAGCTCCTCACACTTCGCTCATCCCTCTGACTCAGAGCCACAAACCCTCCGAGGTGCCTAATAAATGCAAATAAGCACCTCGTGGCTTTTTTTTTTTCCCAACCCCTGCTTCTTTCACTGGGCTCCAAATTACTGTTTTCAGCGACGATTGCAGGCGCTTAAAATAAGTGTGAAGTGTCTCCCGGCTTTTGGCGAGCTCAGACTTTCCTTATCTCCCGAGCCCGGCTGAGACACTGGTTCCAGAACTGGCTGCATCAGCTTCCCCACGAGCCCGGCGAGCAGACTCAGCTGGAATTAATGACCCTGGGAGTCGGCTGGGATGATCTTTAATGTCCCTTCCAACCCCAGATCGTCCCGTGTTTCCCTGATCCCGCGGATTCCTCCAGCCTGACGGGGAGTTGACTCAGGGGCTGCCCCAAAAAAGGAGTTTTAATCCAGCCCAGGTGGAGAGTTTCTACATCACAGCTCGCAGCAGAGTTCAGATTCTCCTAAGCAAGGATTGGCTCTGAAAGATTTTCTTAAAAGCTTTTGGGTTTCTGACAGATTAATCAAAAGAATCATAAAATAGTTTGGGTTGGGAGGGATCCTTAAAATCATCTCATTCCCTGACCCCTGAGTTGTTCCTGTGGGCCTCACCTGGATAAAAGTCACAGGAAAGGGACAATCGCCCATTTCATGGTCCTGAAAGCTTGGGCTGCTCTGAGAGAAGCAAAGAGCAAAATGAACGAAAATCGCAAAACCGCTCGAAAATAAAACGGGACCCCGCAGAAATCTAAAAAATCCGGGGTAGAAACGGGGTTGCCAAGAGGTAAAATCCTCACACAAACCCTTCCCGCTGAGGATTCGAGATCCCCTGCGTCCAGGAGGAACGTGAGCAGGAAAATATTGTGGCACAAAAACCAAAAAAATAAAATCAGCTGACGGTTGGCAAACGGGAAAAAAAAATCGGGATTGGGATTTTCGGTGACGTCGCTTTGGCGTCACCTCCGCAGTCCAGGCAAGTCACCAGGACCTCCCTCTAATGAAGTCCCTGGGAGTTGTGGCTCTTAATTACAACCCCCTGTGTCAGGGGGGAAAAAAAAAATAACCCATCAATCAAAACGTGACTGTGCCAGGGAGAACCAGGGGCAGCACGTGGGGATGGAGTCAAACCCTCCCGGAGTTGATGCAACGCCGGTTACCCAACGACAAATCACTTAATAACTCCAGGGACAGGGTCATTTTTTGGCCTCCAAAAATGCCCTTCTAAGCAAGGTTGGGAAATCCTTTTGGCTCATTAAAGCGCTGAGGAAAAACTCATCGTTGGGGTTGGTTCATTTTTTTTGTTTTTAATTTTTAATTTAATTAAATGCCCGCGTCGGGTCGGAAATGCTCCAAACGAGACGCAGGAGATAAATATGGACATGAGGGTTGGTGTCAGCATTGCCGAGGGGTGTCTAATCCCCCTTGGAAAATTATTTGGGAGGTATAAAAGGGTCCCCCTGTCCGTCCCTCACTCAGCATCAGCTCCCCCGAGCTCCTCCTCCTGCTCCAGCCAAGGGTGAGTTTTGGGTTGTGTTGATTTTTCTGCTCTTGAGCAGCGGAAGTTCGCAGGGTTCTGTGTTTAGGCCTTGAGTTTGGCTTGGAAATTCTTTGGTTTTGATGATTGGGTGGCTGAGCAGACGCGAGGAGAGCTTGGTTTGCTCACGGATGGGATGGCAGAAAAAATGGAGCAATTAAAGGAGCAGATCTGCAAAGGCAGGGAGACTTTTGGGAGCCAGCAAATCCTGGAATTCTGGGAATTCCTTCCCAGAGAGGGCCCAGACAAGTCAGAGCAGCTTTAGAAGGAAATTCTGCCTCAAAAAGCTCCAACAGGAGCATCTGGGGAGGGGAATTCCCGTCCCCCAAAAGGAAGGACCGCCGCAAAACAGAGGGAAAAACCATTTCCCGTTCCAGATGGGGATGAGGGGCAAGGAAAATGTGGGAGGGGGGCAGCTGAATTTCCCAGCCTGACCATCCCTCTCCTCCCCGCAGCTCCGCCAGAACTCCAGCGCAATGTGCCACCGCTACGAGTCCTCCTCCTCCTCCTCCTGCCACGGCTCCCGCTCGTCCTGCCACAGGTCCTGGTTCTCCTGCCTGCGATCCCGCTCGTCCTGCCACCAGCCCGAGGCGTCCTGCCCCGAGATCCGGAGGGAGAAATGCGCCTACGCCAGGCCCTGCTGTCCCCCTGTCCCCGTCTGTCCCCAAGTCCCCTACTGTCCCCAAGTTCCCTACTGTCCCCAGGTCTCCTGCTGTCCTCCTGTCCCCTACTGCCCCCCTGTCTCCCGCTGTCCCCCTGTCCCCTACTGTCACCAAGTCCCCTGCTACCCCCAGTACACCAAGAATGTCTGGAACCTTCCGCCGGCGTGTCCCAAGTTCTGAGCAGGATCCGGCTCCGACCTCGGCCGGGCTCGCCGGGTCTCTGCCCCCGTGGGGTCCTGCCGGGGGTGAAAATCTTCCCCTAATTAAGGCTCGTGGTGTAATTCCTGCTGAATTATTCAGGAAAGGTCCTTTTTAATTTGCTCGGTTGGGAATCTTCCTCTGTCTTTGCGCTGCTGTTTCAGCCTCGTCTGGGTGTGGGGGCACAATAAATCTGATTCATGAGACCATCGTTGCCTTTGAATTTATTTTATTTTTACTTGATTTATTGGGGTTTTTTTTTGGTGAGTTTTTTTGGTTTGGTGGGTTTCCTGGGTGTTTTTAGGAGGCTCTTGAGGAGGCAGAAAGATTTTGAAGAGCACCAATGCTTCAGGCCAGAGCCAGGACAAAAGGAGAACTCCCAAAGCTCCCGCTTTGTCCCCCGGGCTGAGGGACCCACACCTGAGCCCCCAAAGGTCCCTGAGGAATTCCTGCCATCCCTCCCTCGCTCCACAAAACTCCCCACCAGGAATTTTCTGCCTTTGGCCTGGAGATCTCCCAGTTCAGGAGATCTTCCCTCCCCAGTCAGTGAATTTCTCTAGTGGGGAACATTTTCCTGGGCTGAGGAGTTCCATTTTCTCACATTTCAAACTCCGATTCAAAACCAGGGTCACAAATCCATCTCCGGTGCCCCAAAAATTCCACCAGCGGCGACAAAACCCAACATTTGCTCGGATTTCAGCTCCTCTGAACCATTTTTGAGGAAAAAAAAACAAAACTGAGGGAATCACAGGAGGAAAGAGAAACCAAGGAGTGGGAAAACTTGATATCCTCAAACCCCGCGCAGAGCTCGGGGTCAGAGCAGCTTTAGAAGGAAATTCTGCCTCAAAAAGCTCCAACAGGAGCATCTGGGGAGGGGAATTCCCGTTTTTGTTCCCCGATTTAGGCGTTAATAACCCGGGATTCACGTGGAACACTCCGAGCCGAGGGGGGCACGTGAAGGATCAGGAACGTTTTATCCCAGGGAGCCGAGGAGATCCCGCTGGATTTTCCAGTGTTGTGCCATCCCCAGGAACTGCTGCCCCGTGTAATCCCATTTCCTCTTGGCACTCGGCAACAGGGGGAATTAAATCCCTGAGCTGTCACCTGCGCCCGACTGGGGAAGAAACGAGTCAGCGTTTTCCGAGGCTCCTTCTGCTCCTGATGCAACCCCCGGTCCCTAATTAAACCTGTCACCTCGCTGTCATTCTCCAGGAAACGGGAGACGGGAGCTGCCTCCCAAAAAAATCCCCGCGTCGGGAATCATCGCCGGGACGGGACGTCAAGGAGGGAACACCTGGAGACGGCGGAAGCGCAAACATCCGCGGGATTGGAGGCAAAAATTAATTAAAGCGTCGTGACGAGGAGGTGCCTCACAGCCTGGACAAGCCCCGGGAGGGTATAAAAGGTCCCTCAGCCCCGGCCCGGGCAGCCGCCAGCCTTCGCTTCCAGAAGCTTCTCGCCGCAGCTGAAGAGGGTAAGGCGGATTTCGTTGTTCCCGTTGTTGCCGGCGGAGAGGGGAAACCCTCCAGCAGGGATTTTTATGGATGTGCCGGGAGCTGGGATTTGGGGAAGAGCCTCTTGGTTCCCAGGGGTTCCCGGGAAAGGTGCAGAGCGCCTGGAGGGACCCTCGGGTGACACAAAATCTCTGCTGGGATTTGGGTTTGGCTGATGGGCTCCTGGGGCTCAGATGGACCCACATTTTTGGGTCCATTTTGATTTCACACGCCAATGGACCTACCAGGGTTCTGATTTTACACCCCAAAGGACCCACAGAGCCCTGATTTCATACCCCAATGGACCCACAGGGCCCTGATTTCACACCCCAAAGGATCCCCAGGGCCCTGATTTCACACCCCAAAGGACCCCCAGGGCCCTTATTTTACACCCCAATTCCCAGACCACCCCCAGCAGATCCGGCGGGATCAAAGGGGTGCTGGGTCTGGATTAGGCGGGTGGAAAAAAAGGAGAGGAACAGTCCACGGGAGATCTCTAGAAAACAAATATCATTTAAAAGGAAAAGAGGGGAGTACAAGAGGTGAACCAGATCCTCCTCTCACCTCGCTGACCCCCTTGCTCCACAGAGAACCCCAGCACCATGTGCTCCCGAGGCTCCTGCCACGACTACAACGAGTCCTCCTGCCACGGCTCCCGCTCCTCCTGCCACGAGTCCCGCTCCTCCTGCCACAGCTCGGGGCCCTCCTGCCACTACGCCATCCAGAGGCAGAAGTTCAGCTACGTGACGCCCTGCTGTCCCCCCGTGCAGCGTTACTGCCCACCCGTGCAGCGTTACTGCCCACCCGTGCAGCCCTGCTGCCCCCCAGTGCAGCGTTACTGCCCCCCGATCTGTCCCCAGGTCACCAAGAACATCTGCAAGCTGCCACCAGCCTACCCCAAGTTCTGAGGGCGGGATCTGGGATGCACCGACGGCTCCTCACCCCGAATTTCCAGCTCGTCCCCGGTGCGGCTTTGTCACTCCTCGCCAAGCAAAGCCTCCCAAAACTTGCCAGGGCTGAAGCGGTTTTGGGATGAGACCTGCCGGTTTTGGGATGAAACCTCCCGGTTTTGGGATGAAACCTGCCGGTTTTAGGAGCTCCGAGCTGTTTTGCCTTCCCTCTGCCAACGCTGGGAAATTGTTTCCCCTTCTTGCTTCGCTGCTTCTCTCTCTCCAGCAAGACAATAAAAATGGTGTTTGAGCCGAGCCTGGGGGATTTCAGTCACTGCCCCATGAAATGGGCTGGGGCAGGAGGGGCACTGAGGGGCTGGGGAGGGTCCAGAGAAGGGAACAGAGNGTTTTAGGAGCTCCGAGCTGTTTTGCCTTCCCTCTGCCAACGCTGGGAAATTGTTTCCCCTTCTTGCTTCGCTGCTTCTCTCTCTCCAGCAAGACAATAAAAATGGTGTTTGAGCCGAGCCTGGGGGATTTCAGTCACTGCCCCATGAAATGGGCTGGGGCAGGAGGGGCACTGAGGGGCTGGGGAGGGTCCAGAGAAGGGAACAGAGGTGGGGAAGGGGCTGGAGAAATCCCGAGGGAGCTGGGGAAGGGGCTCAGGAATTTCTGAGGCTCGGGGGGAATTTCTGGCCCTGTACTACTCCTTGGCAGGAGGGTCAGGTTGGAATCAGGAGGAATTTCCTCATGGGAAGGGCGGCCAGGCCTTGGCAGGGGCTGCCCAGGGAGGTTTGGAGCGCCCAAACCTGGAGGTGACCAGGGAACTCCTGGAGGTGGCACTCAGACCTCTGGGGACAGGCTGGATTCGGCGTTCTGGGACCTCTTTTCCCAGGGATTTCTCTGGCATTCCGTGCCGGTCTGCTGGCATCTCTGTTTCCCCGTGGGTTTGGAATCATAACTTAATCCCCGGAGCCAGAGGAACGCCAAGGAAACATGAAATCCATGGAAAACGCCCGCAGGGCAGGGAGGGACACGCGGGGGTGAATTCCTGGGGGAGACAAATCCTCGCCCCGGGCCCGGCAGATGTTGGAGGGTTCAGGTTTCTCAGCCTCGCCTGCGCGTTCATGTTTTCCCCACGTGGCTTCTGCTCTGCTGCTATTTTTGGTAAACCCAAATAAAACCAAATCCCGCAGGGGTTTGGGAGGCGGAACGGCCTCGATTAACCCGTTTTTTTGTGGCGTAAAAATAAAATAAGCGAAGGTTTCCCCCAGCGTGATTCACCCCTGGTCAGCGTGGGGGAAACAGCCTGAGTGCTGCAACAGCCGCCAAATGACCGGTTGGGTCATTAAGGAATCGGAATTAGTTATTTATAGCTCGTGGAGAAAAGGCTCGTTAGGGAGGAATGGGTTAAAAAAGGAAAAGTTGAAGCTGGGGACAGAAATGATTCACCTGCCCGGTGGGGTTCCTCTTCTTGCTGAGCGGTGTCAGCCTCAAGGGAACCTGAAAAAAAATTTTAAAATTTATTTTCTTACTCATTCCTGCCCTCCCCGCAGGTGGGAATGGAGTCACCGAGGTCTCCTGGTTTGATTTTCGAGCGGAGACTTTCGCTTTGCCGCCCCAAACTTTCCGAATTTCCCCTCCCTCGCTGACCCTGGCGGGTTTTATTTCCTTTTCCAAATCCAGAGAAGGTTGTGAGGTTGATTAAGGAACCTCTTCCCCTATGGATCCAGGCTGGGAATGTTGGGAATGTTGGATCTGTTTAATCCAGGGAAGCTGGAGAAGGATTTTTCCCTCAGGAACTGCAGGGACAGGACACGGGGGGAAATGATTTCAGAGTGATGGGAGAGGAGTTTTAGGCGGGATATAAGGAAGAAATCGTTTCCCTGTGTTATAAATGCAGATTATAAAGTTGGTTTTTTGCAAATATTGGAATGAATACTACATGTATAATTATTAATGGAGTTTAGAAAAGTGACGAATGTATTTTCTGATTGTGACATAATGCAGATAGTAAAAAAAATTAGGTTTTTTTTCTTCTTTGTAACATCTAAACTGACCAAGCCAGAAAATATGGGAAAAGGGTCATCACCTTGTAGCCCTGCATAAAAACCTGCTAAATCCCCATAAAACGGCCTCGTTTCGGCCAACCTCTCCTCCTTCACCTCCCAGCCCAGGATATCCCGCATTTCTTCTCTGGAGTTTCCTGTCCCTCCCCTGGAATCCCCCGCGGATCCTCCAGGGGTGCGAATTTCAATCACTAATTAGGCGATAATGGGCGGGACCCGGCTCAGGGTCATTAACCCGAATAGGAAATTGGGCTCCGGGGGAACAGGAACGTTGACCTTGGGGTGACCTTGCCCGGAGAACCGGTGACCTCACGGTCCTGTGGGTTCCTCGAAGCGTGACCCGGCCAAAAAATCACGAGCAGGACCGAGGGGGGACGGAGGATTTGTGTCACCTGGAGTCACACGGAAGGTTCTGGTGACCTAAAGTGTGAAAAACAAGGTTCATTTTATCAGTAAAATTTATGAGTTTAATAAAAATTTTTTTTAAAAGGGATGATTAGGAGATGGACAAGCGAAAATATTCGTGAAATATTTAATATTCGCAAATATTTTAATGTTTAACACACTCCTTCCCCCGGGGGGTGACCTCAGAGGCCAAACATTTCACCTGACCAGAGACAGATCATTTTTTAATACAAAGTCGGCGTTTAATTTGAGATCCTCGAGGTGCCCGGGACATCACACCGGGGTGGGGGAGGCTTTTATGCAAAACAGATATTAACACCCGTCATTAATGACTGATCACTGCGTGATCATTAGCACTGGCACTAATCGCTGCCAGCGGGTGACTGAGCACGGGAGTTTTTCCAGGATTTGCATCCGTAGGTGGCTCTTCCACTACTCCGGGGCATCTTGGGACCTGGAAAGAATTGAACAGGAATTCCGCAGGTCGAGTTATGCCGGGCACGAGGAGGATGCAAAAAAATTCCAGGGCAGTTTTGCATTTCGCTTTTATTTTAATAAATAAATATTGATTACTTTATTTAAATAAATTAATTCATGTTTATTTTCAATTGGAAAAAAACGCGGGCTCCGGTTCGGCCAGAAAACCCCAATTCCAAATTCCCAATCCCAAATTTCCACCATGAATTTGCGCTGGAAATGTAAATCTGCAACGCCTCGAGCCCGACAGAGCTCGAGGAGAGTTTGGGCAACGAGCTGAGGCACGGGGTGGGATTTTTGGGGCTGTGCAGGACTTTTGGTCCCTGTGGGTCCCTTCCAGCCTGGGATATTCCACGATCCCAGGATTCTGCTCCAAATGTGTTTTCCCATGCACAGATGGGATGAGGGATGAGATGTCAAGAACTTTTGGGGTTTCAGGAACTTTCTGGGTTTGCTCTTTTGGCAACCCCAGAGGAGGACTTTGGGCTCCACCATTTCTGCTGTCAGACTCAAAGGACAAGGCCATGGAATTGCCCTTCCTGGAATTCCATTTTAAAAATTCGTATATCGAGGGGCAAAACTGACGTCCAGAAGCTTCTGCACGCCTCCGGAATCCACCGCGCCTCGATCTTAATTAGGATTTTTATGCTAATTAATCATCCCCGCGCGGCTAAGCCCGGCCGTACGCAGAGCGAGGACGGGGACAACCCCCTCGGAGCGTCCCGCGAGAATTAACTCGACATTAAAAAATTGTAAAAAATTCACGCGCCAAATTGGTAATAGCCCAAAATTGAGGGGTTGGTCGAAAGCCACGGGGCAAAGGCTAAACACATGAAGGCCCACGGGGTGAATGAGTACGGGCTTGGTGCGTAAATCACGGATTGCTGGGGGGTACCTCATGTCCGGCGGGGCAACCCCGACCTCAATAAAAGCTCTCCAGGCGCCTCTGCTCCTCACACACCTCCAGCTCTCAGCACTCAACGGTGCTCAACCACTCAACAGCTCAACGGTGAGTTTTCTCTTCATGGGGTTCTTGGTTCTCCTTTCGGGCAGGCGATGGGGTTGAGGTTGTGTTTTTGTTGTCTGATCTCTGCAGGGCTTGGGTGGGCCTTCAGAGGTGTCTTCCCACCCAAAGTCTTCTTTGGTTCCACAAATTTGGCTTTGTGGTTTTATGATCCCGTGGGTTGACGGTTCCAAGGATTTACAGTCCCATGGTTTTATTTTATGGTTGTGGGTTCCGTGACCTGCAGCTCTGTCCGAGGTCCTGATTTTTGGTGACGCTGTTGGTCTGTTGCCTCTTGGAAAAGGTGGAGAGGGCTCAGCGGAAAACGAGCTGCTGGGGGTGGAAATTCTGGGAGGGAACGTCCTGGATGGAGCAGAGCTCAAATATCTCCGGGGCAGAACAACAATTGGTTCGGTTCCTGTGAGGATCTTGAGTTTCCAGCTCAGGACAAAGAAATGGGGAGCGGGATGGGACGTGAGCCTGGGCAGTGTGGGAAACAGGATGAATCTCCAAGTCCTTTGGAGGGACGGGATAAATCTCCAAGCCCTTTGTGTTCCAGGTCCTCGCTCCGGCCACCCTCCACTCCTCTCCCAACACCATGTGCTCCACCGGTTGCTGTCCCACGGCTTGCTGCTCTGTCGTGAAGAGCAAGACCATCTGCTGCAGCCCCTGCAAGACCGTGTGCTGCAGCCCCTGCAAGACTGCATGCTGCAGCCCCTGCAAGACCGTGTGCTGCAGCCCTTGCAAGACCGTCTGCTGCAGCCCCTGCAAGTCTGTGTGCTGCAGCCCCTGCAAGTCTGTGTGCTGCACCCCCTGCAAGTCTGTGTGCTGTGACCCGTGCCAGTCGTGCTGTGACCCATGCCAGTCCTGCTGTGACCCGTGCCAGAAGCCCTGCTGTGACCCGTGCCAGTCCTGCTGTGACCCATGCCAGTCCTGCTGTGATCCCTGCCAGAAGCCCTGCTGTGACCCATGCCAGTCCTGCTGTGACCCGTGCCAGTCCTGCTGTGACCCATGCCAGAAGCCCTGCTGTGACCCATGCCAGTCCTGCTGTGACCCGTGCCAGTCCTGCTGTGACCCATGCCAGAAGCCCTGCTGTGACCCATGCCAGTCCTGCTGTGACCCGTGCCAGTCCTGCTGTGACCCATGCCAGAAGCCCTGCTGTGACCCATGCCAGTCCTGCTGTGACCCGTGCCAGTCCTGCTGTGACCCATGCCAGAAGCCCTGCTGTGACCCATGCCAGTCCTGCTGTGACCCGTGCCAGTCCTGCTGTGACCCATGCCAGAAGCCCTGCTGTGACCCATGCCAGTCCTGCTGTGACCCGTGCCAGTCCTGCTGTGACCCATGCCAGAAGCCCTGCTGTGACCCATGCCAGTCCTGCTGTGACCCGTGCCAGTCCTGCTGTGACNTGCCAGACTGTCTGTTGTGACCCGTGCCAGAAGCCCTGCTGTGACCCTTGCCAAACTGTGTGCTGTGACCCGTGCCAGAAGCCCTGCTGTGACCCATGCCAGACCTGCTGTGATCCGTGCCAGAAGCCCTGCTGTGACCCATGCCAGACCTGCTGCGACCCGTGCCAGACCTGCTGCGACCCGTGCCAGAAGCCGTGCTGCGACCCGTGCCAGACCTGCTGCGACCCGTGCCAGAAGCCGTGCTGCAACCCGTGCCAGTCCGTGTGCTGCGACCCGTGCCAGTCCGTGTGCTGCACCAAGGTGAAGTCCGTGTGCTGCGTGCCCCGGCCCTGCTGCTGCCCCTGCTGCTCCTGCCTGGTGAAGAAGCCCGTGGTGGTTTGCTGCGCCCCGGCCAGGAAGTTCTGCACCCCCTGCATCCCCATCCAGCAGTGCTGCGCCAGCCTCAAGAAGACCTGCTGAGCCGCCCCCCGAGGTGAAAAGCTGCTCGTTTCCATCGTGATGGAGCCAATTTGTACCGATTTTCTTCCTCTTCTTCTCAAGCTCAAATTGCTTCTCCTTTCTCTCCTTTAGCTATCGAGTGTCTTTAATTGTTGACCGCGCCTGAATTTGTCACCCGTCGTGCGAGGCGTGGGGTGTTAGCGGGGTGTTAGTTCTGCTCTCGGTGTTGGGGAAACTTTCGGTGCCGCTGTGGTCGCCCTTCCTTTCTTCTCTTGGTTTGTAGGCAATAAAATTTAGCACCAAGCAAAAAAAAAAACGTTCCGTCTCTTGGTTGTTCTTGCGCGGATTTGCCGTTTTGATTTGTCGCCTTGCCAAGGGTTTGTCACCTTGCCTAGGGTTTGTCACTTTGACCAGGATTTGTCACTTTGCCCAAGGTTTGTCACTTTGCCCAGGGTTTGTCACTTTGCCCAAAGTTTGTCACTTTGACCAGAGTTTGTCACCTTGCCCAAGATTTGTCACCTTGCCCAAAGTTTGTCACTTTGCCCAGGATTTGTCACTTTGCCCAGGGTTTGTCACTTTGCCCAGGATTTGTCACTTTGCCTAGGGTTTGTCACCTTTCCCAGAGTTTGTCCTCTTTCCCTCACCATCTGTGCCTTTGGCCCAGGTCCTGGCCGTGTCCCCGTGCCACAGCAGAACATTTGGGACACAACGAGCTGGCCGGGCTGTTGGCACGGATCAGGTCCTGCCCGAGGCGACTGGAACATTCCTGATCCACTGGAACGGGCGCCCCGAGCAGCTGCGGCTGCCCCTGGATCCCTGGAAGTATCCGAGGCCGGGTGCGACAGGGCTCGGAGCAGCCTGGGACACTGGGAGGTGTCTCATGGGGAAGGGGAGGAACTTTAAAATCCTTTCCATCCCAAAACATTCCTTGATCCCTTTTGGGCCCTCCTGATCATTCACCTCAGCTCTGATTTTACTGTGAAACTGAAAGCTGAAGTAGTTAAAGCCCAAAGGGCAAGGGCTGAGAGAGGCACAAGTGAAAACACATCACTCCATAAATCAGAGAATTCCTAAAAATCCTGGCTTGGAAAGGATCCAGCAGGATCGTGGAGTCCCACAGACACCCCAAAATCCCACCCAGGGAGCAGTGCCCAAACACTCCCGGAGCTCTGGGAGCCTGGGCAGTGCCCCACCACCCTCTGAGGGGCCAGAACTTTCCAGAAACATCCAACCCGGACCTTCCCTGGCCCGGCTCCAGGTCCTGTCCTTGGGAGGAATTTGTGGGAAAAGCCTTGGGATGCACAGGGAGCTGACCTTGGGAAGGGGTTTTCCAAAAGGCACCGAGGGGGAATTCACTACTCACTGGACAGCAGGCAGCGTCTCCTTCCCACCACCATCTTCCAAAAAAAAAACCCAAAAGCTTAGAAAGGCCCTGAAATCCTGGAAGGGTTTTTAGGGGAGCAGAGCGTTTCCCCCTGGAGTTCCTGGACTGCCCGAGCCCGCGAGTGAAACCAGGGGTTGGCTTCCAGCTTAAAAGGCTCATTCCTAAAATAGCAAAGCCGTGAGTCAACGCGACCTTCCCTCCCCGGCTGGGACTTTCTTTGCTATTCAAATGCAGGACTCGGCTGGGAATTGCAGGGCTGGGGAAAATGCCCGGGGAGCTCCGCCTTGATTTGCTTCCTCCGACCTTCACATCTGCAATAAAATCGTCTCCTCTCTACGTGCTTGACTCTCCTGAAAATATTTCTTTCTTTCTGAAAACATTTCTGGGTCCTCGGGAGGGTTTTGGGGTTTGTTTTTTATTTTTTATTTGGTGTAAATCAGGCAGGACGCACGGGTGGGAGGATATCTCATATCAGGACATTTTATAAAGTGTTTTCTGCTTGGGGAATCTCGTGAATATTCATTATCTTTGAATTCCACAGAGCCGCGGAGCGGGCTGGGTTGGGAAGGGATGTTAAAAACCACCTCCAGCAGGACCAGAGCTCCATCCAGCCTGGCCCACCCTGGAAAAGCTGCAGGAGCAGATTCACAAAGTTCCTGCTCCTCAAACCCACCGTGGAAGTTCCCAAAGACATCACGGGATGGGGCTTGGCCTGTGAAAGGAACTCGGCGCGGAGATAAATAACTCAGTGTTATTTCCGACCCAAAAATGTGCGGGTTAAACGCTGCAGGAGCAAATTCACAAAGTTCCTGCTCCTCAAACCCACCGTGGAAGTTCCCAAAGACATCGCAGGGCGTGACCTGTAAAAGGAACTCGGTGTAGATGTCATTTCTGACCCAAAAATGTGCAGGTTAAATGAAGTTGAGCAGCAGGGAAAATGTGCTGAGAGCAGTGGGGTGGTTCAGCCTGGAGGGGAGAAGGGTTTAGATGGGATTTTGGGAAGAAATCCTTCCCTGTGAGGTATTCCATGGGTGTCCCATCCCTGGAAGCGCCCAAGGCCAGGCTGGATGGAGCCTGAAGAAATTTGGGATAGTGGCAGTTGTCCCTGCCCATCCCAGAGGGGTTGGACCTGATCCTCGGGGTTTCTTCCAAACCCAAACCATCCCGTATTTCTATGACTCCAACACTCATCCAACAAGACAACAATGAAACCCGATAAAAATGCGATGAATGGTCGATGCCGGGGGAGATGTTTGAGGCTTTTGCACGAGGAGGACGTTCCCTCCCGCGGGTGATCATCGGGTGACCGAAACAATGCTCCCCTGGGGGACAATTCCAGAGGAGGGACACCCGGCGACGACGTCACGGGAGGTCGTGGTCACATCCTGGAAAGGCCAATCCTGTCCCAGTCACCGGGGGATCAGCTGCCACCACGTCAGCCCCACGGGTCAGAGCCTCCTGGGCGTCATGGCAGCCTCTTCTTGCCATGATTCGGTGCTGCCTCAGCATCCTGGAATTCCCATTTTTTCACCCGTCGTCACGTGGAAACGCCGTCAGCGTCTGACGTGGAGGTGTCCCTGCTCTGCGTGTCCCTCCAAAGGTGGTCACCGTGAGTCTCCTCAGCCCCAGAAACCTTTGGGGGTAATCCCAAAAAATGGGATGTATGGAACCAACTCATGGAAAAACCCTCACGTGGTCACTGCTGCTTTAAAACCCACTTCGTTGAGACTCAAACCATCCATTCCATGGATGGAAATGAAAAAAAATCTTAATAATACAACAAAAATAAAAAAACAGAGTGCGAAGGGAGGCCCAAGAGCAAGGCTGGGAAATTCCAGCCTAAATTTCAACCACAGAGACAGGAAAAAAAAATGATCCCCATTGACCAAAAAATTTCCACTGGCCCCCAAGAGGGGGAACACAGTGGGGACACGTGAGCCATGACAGCTCCCGAGTTCCAGGCGTGGTTGTCCCACAGCTGTGGCTCCCCCGCCCCGGGCGCATTGCTCAGCTGTCCCCAAGGTCATTCCTGGGGAAGGGATGGGGACACCCCAGGGCTCCGGGGGCGCCTCGGGGCTCCCACTCCCATTAACGCGAATCCATTAGGAAAATTTGCATCTGTTGTTCCCCCTGCTGCCGGAGTAATTACCGGGACACAATTTGAGGCAGGTGAGCAAACAGGAGGATGGCAGGGATACCCCGGCAGTGATCCGGCAGAGTTGGAATTGCCGAGGGATGCCTCATTTCCAGGGGAGGAGGCTCTGGAGCGTATAAAAGGCTCCCCCGGCCCAGGGGGTCTTCACTCGATCATCTCGGCTTCTCCTCTCCTCCCTCCACCGCTCAGCAAAGGGTGAGTTTTGCTCCTCTCTCTTGGCTTCGGGGTTTCGTTTCCTGTGAGCTTCTCCAGGAGTTTTTTGGGCTGTCTGGTTCGGGGGCTGGACGCTGCAGAAGGTTTGGGATGGCGGATTGGTTTTTGGGGACCAGAGATTGGTTTTTGGGGCTCACAGATTGGTTTTTGAGGACCAGAGATCAGTTTTGGGGACCAGAGATTGGGTTTGGGGATCACAGATTGGTTTTTGGGGATCACAGATTGGTTTTTGAGGACCAGAGATTGGGTTTTGGGGACCAGAGATCAGTTTTGGGGATCACAGATTGGTTTTTGAGGACCAGAGATTGGTTTTTGAGGACCAGAGATCAGTTCTGGGGACCAGGGATTGGGTTTGGGGGATCACAGTTTGGTTTTTGAGGACCAAAGATTGGTTTTTGGGAATCACAGATTGGTTTTTGGGGACCAGAGATCGGGTTTGGGCTGCATCCAGGCTGATCCTCTCTGGACTAGAAATGCCAAGAGCACATGAGCCTGTCCTGGGACCCAGGACACATCCCTGGCCAGTTTGGGCCGGGTTTGGGGCCACCTCAACCCCTGGGACATCCAAGCAAAGGAAAAAAAAACAAACCCTCTCTCTCTCTCTCCCACTTCCAGCTTCGCCTCCACCACCCCAACCACCACCAAGATGCCCAACGGATGCTGCGGCGGGAGTGGGAGTAGCTACAACGTCTGCTGCTTCAGCAGCCCCAAGACCTGCTGCAAGAGGCCCATGTGCTGCAGCTCCATGCAGTGCTGCAGCCCCTGCTGCATGCCCTGCTGCACGCCCTGCTGCACGCCCTGCTGCATGCCCATGCAGTCCTGCTGCATGCCCATGTCCTGCTGCTACACCATCAGCAGCAACAACAACGGCGGCTGCTGCGGCGGCGGCAGCAGCGGCGGCTGCTGCGGCAACTGAGCTCACGTGGATTAATTCCCGGATTAATTCCCGCTTGGATATGGATGTGGATGTGGATAACGTCCCCTGAACACTCCTCCTTCCGTGCTCAGGGACTGTAGAATTCCTTTTCTTCTCCTCCTGTTTTCCCTCCCTTGGTGATGCGCCCCGGAGACGCGGCCCGGCGAGTTTCCTGGTCTGCTCTTGGCGCGTGTGGGATGTTTCCTCCTTTTTTTTTCCCTGCTTTGCCTCATTCTGTGTGAAAAAAAAAAAAAAAAATAAAGTCTTGTAGTTTGTGACCCCCGCAACCTCCTGGTGCTGAGCTGTTTGTTCCCTGCTGGATTTGCTTTTTCCTGGGATGTTTTTTTCCAGGGGTTGTTGGGATTCTCCCGTCTCCGAGGTGCTCGCTGGGGGAGCACGAAGGAAATCAGGGCGTTCCCTGGTGAATTAATTGATTCAAACCGGAGTTTCTGGCACCTCTGGGAGCGATGTTTGCCCTCTCGGGATAAAATAACTGAGAAATGGGAAGAGAATAGGAGGGAAAAAATGTGTGGAGACCTCGGGGCAGCTTCCAGGAGCTCCAGGGAAGCTGGAGAGGGACTTTTCATCAGGAACTGCAGGGGCAGGACAAAGGGGAGCGGGGCCAGACTGACAGAGGGGAAATTGGGGTCGGATGTTGGGAATAAATCATTCCCTGTGAGTGTGGTGAGGACCTGGCAAAAGGTTTTCCAGGAAATTTCTGGCTGTGCCATCCCTGGAAAGTGCCCAAGGCCTGGTTGGGCGGGGCTTGGAGCCACCCGGGGTAATGGAAGGTGTCCCTGCCCACGGCAGGGGGTGGAATAAGTGGATTTTTAAGGTCACTTTGGACCCAAACCAGTCTCTGATTGTATGAAAATAATTCATAAACTGGCAAAAAATGGGAATGTTTTCCCAAAGAGCCTGGCACGGACACATCCAGGAAAGCTCCGTGGATCCCAGCCAGGCAAAGATCTGCCTCAGGACCCACGGGCTGCAGACAGACTGACAGGGCACAGGGGTTCTGCCTCTGACAGACTGAGTTCCCAGGTGGAGGTGTAAAACAAATGCTGAGAAATGCTGGAGGTGTAAAACAAATTCTGGATGTGTAAAACAAATGCTGGAGGTGTAAAACAAATGCTGGATGTGTAAAACAAATGATGGAGGTGCAGAACAAATGCTGGAGGTGCAGAACAAATGCTGAGAAACCTCTGCTGCCTCCAAGGGTGGCTTGGGGTCGTACCAGAACACGGAAACTCTGCGCTGCCACCCTTTTTGATGCATTTAACTCCCTTTTCCGACCCCGTTTCCGCCCTGCTTCGGTCCCTGGTTTGCTTTATGGTCCACATCCCCCTCCCCAAAAATTATTTGAGTGCCTTGGGTCCACCGAGAGCTGGATGTGACCACCCAGGGTGGGAAGTGACCACCCAGGGTGGGGAAATGCCCACCTGGACCTCCCTTCCCGCAGCTGCAGGGTTCACCTGGAATGGGAAATCCCCCTCAGGAGGCACCAGGGGAGCTCATCCTTTTGCTTCAGCCCCATTAATTTCCTTTTTAAGCCCCCCAAAGTGTCTGTCCCGGGCGCCTCCGTCTCTCCCGCCGGGAAGGAAACGCCGCTCGTGTCCTCCTGCCCTTCCCCGGGAGAACTCACCCAAGCTGCTTCCCCAGAATTTCACTCCAGGGATTTCCCCAGGTGCCGGGGAAGCCGGGGCAGGAGCCCCGCTGGCATTTCCCTCCGGGGATGAAGCAGCTCCGAAATCTCCCTGCGCTCCCTAAGCGAGGTGTCGGGGCTGGTCCCGGCTCACCTGGGCCGACCCCTGTCCCCGGGATCCCCGGGGACGTCCCTGAGCTGCAGGGAACAGGCCAGGCAGGATCCACCGTCCTCTCATTAGGCAGCTCCCAGGGTAATGCGGTCCTCAGGCCCAGAGCTGCTATTTCGGATGGGGAAATGAATTCCTCCCAAAAATTCCTCCCAAAAACTCCTCCCTGCTTGTTCCCACCTGGCTGCAGCTGCCCAAGGCTTGGCGTCCCTCCCTCCCTTCTTCCTTCTCTCCCTCCCTCCCAGAAAAGTTTCACCTCAATAGAAGTTCCTGAGCTTCTGTGCTGGGCCCTTCTTTTCCACCTCAATTTTTTTCACCTTTTGGGTCATTTTTGGGCTCTCTCCCCTTCCAACACCCTCAGAGGGTCCAGCTCCCAGGATAATGTGGTCCTCAAGCCAAGAGCTGCTATTTTGGATGGGGAAAAGAATTCCTCCCAAAAATTCCTCCCCGCTTGCTCCCGCCCGGCTGCAGCTGCCCAAGGCTTGGTGTCCCTCCCTTCCTCTCCCTCCCTCCCAGAAAAGTTTCACCTCAATAAAAGTTCCTGAGTTCCTGCCTCCCCCTCAGCTCCACCAGCAGCAGTTTTTTTGCTGGGTCTTTCTCTTCCACCTCAATTTTTTCACCTTTTGGTTCATTTTTGGGCTCCCTCCCCTTTTAAGACCCTCAGAGGGTCCAGCACCANTGCGTCCCTCCCTTCCTCTCTCTCTCTCTCCCTCCCAGAAAAGTTTCACCTCAATAAAAGTTCCTGAGTTCCTGCCTCCCCCTCAGCTCCACCAGCAGCAGTTTTTTTGCTGGGTCTTTCTCTTCCACCTCAATTTTTTCACCTTTTGGTTCATTTTTGGGCTCCCTCCCCTTTTAAGACCCTCAGAGGGTCCAGCACCACCTCCAAACCCCTCTGTCCCTGCTGGGGGGGTCCTGCTCAGGATTCCAGGGCCCAGCTGGACTCCAGGGGAGGCTGCAGGAGGGAATTGTTGGTTTGGGGTGCAGCACACCCCAGTCCCGGAGCCGCCGTCCCTTGGGGTTGTGCCTCTTGCGCAGGCGGAGCTGCCCCTTTAAAACTGAAATATTAATAAAAAATACGGCTAATGATCAAAATTAATAAATAAAAGCGAGAACTTTCCCCAAACCTGGAAGCGTCCAAGGGCAGGGAGGGATGGGTGGATGGATGGATGGATGGATGGATGGATGGATGGATGGATGGATGGACGGAGCTCTGAGCAGCCTGGACGTGTCCCTGCCCGTGGTGGAATCAGATGACCCTTTAAGGATTCCCAACCCAAACCATTCCAGGACGGATTTGCGCAGAGCCACGTGCGGGTGACTGAGCCCCAGACATCCCAAACACTCCTCACGTGCGCCTCCAATGACCAGGAACAAACATTCCCGTTTTCCTGACGTTTTCCCCAAACCCCATTCCGACCAAAACCACCGGCACGACGCCGGGGGTTCCGTTCCGGCTCCCGCTCTGATTCAGCACCGGCTGCCGCTGAGTCAGTCCAGGAAAAATCTCCGTCCGGCGCATCCGAGGCCGCATTTTTCAGCTCCTTGGCAAGGTTGTGGGGAGGACAAATTCATCCCAATTCACGGGAACCCTCTGATTATCTCCCGGGCTGAACCGTGACGAGGCAAAACGAGGGCGGTGATCTGCCGGTAATGAGGCGAAACGCAAATTCCAGGTGACACGTGTGGCTGAAAAAAAACCACGGCTTTGGATGGATGAACAGGGAAGCTGGAATGGTCCTTGGCTGTCTCACTTCCAGGAGGAAGGATGGCCGGGGGTATAAAAAGGCTCCGGGCCCAGCTCGCTTCATTCGCTCATCTCCTCCCTTCAGCCTCTCCTCGCTCTTCAGCAGGGTAAGTGAGGACTTCCAACCCTTCCTTCTCCTCCCCAAAGGGAATTTTGGGGATCCTACAGCAGGTCTGGGTGCTGCTGGGGGTCTGGGATGGGGCTGGGACCTCAGGGCTTTGGGGATTCTGCACGAGGGGTTATGGGGATGAGCTGGAAATGTTCGGGGAGGCTCTGGGGGAATCAACTCCCAAAAGGGAATTTCGGGGATCCTATAGGATGTATCCTATATCCAGGTGCTGCCGGGGGTCTGGGACCTCGGGGTTTTGGGGATTCTTCATGAGGAGCTCCGGGGATAAGCTGGAAACATTCAGGGAAGCTCTGGGAGAATCCGCAGGGGAGGGGGACAGGGAATATTCCAGAAGGGCCCAGATCCAGGGCTCAGCGCTGGGTTCCTCTTCCTAAAACACCCGGAATGAGTCCTCGGGTGGGACAAAATCAGATCCGGGGCCACAATTTACAAACCAGACACCACCCCTGGGCATCCCCCTCCTCAAACCCCCTTGAACACTCACGAATTACCTCCAAATTAATTAATTAATTAATCAACCCCAAAAACCTGCTGCTCCCGCTCACGGCCCCCCTTTTCTGCCCCTCCCAGCTCTTCCGCCACCCCCCAACTCAAAAATGCCCAACGGATGCTGCGGGTGCTGCGGCGGCAATAACTACACCGTGTCCTGCTACAGCAGCCCCCGGTGCTGCAAGACGCCCATGTGCTGCAGCCCCATGCAGTGCTGCAGCCCCTGCTGCATGCCCATGCAGTCCTGCTGCATGCCCACCGCCTGCTGCTACACCATCAGCTGCAACAACAACAACAACGGCTGCTGCGGGGGCTGCGGCTGCGGGAACTGAGCCCGCTTCATTCCCGGTTTATTCCCCGTTTATTCCTGGTTAATTCCCGGCTCGGACATGGATATTACCCCAAACTCTTTTCCTCCTGAGTTTGGATGCTTCGGACTTCTCTTCTCTGCTTCTTCTTCTTTTTTAGGCCCTCGGGTGCTCTGAAACCCGGCGAGTTTCTGGCGCCGCTTTTCCTTTTCCCCTTTTTGGTGTGTGGGATGTTCAGCGCTGCCTTCTCCTTTTCCTTAATCCCCAATTAGCCGGTAGAAATAAAATGTGCAAGTGGTGATCCTGCAGACTCCTGGGTGATGTTTATTCGTTTATCTTTATCCCTTGAACGGCAGCTGCGGCTGCGGGAGCTGAACCCGGTTCATTCCTGGTTCGTTCCTGGTTTATTCCTGGTTAATTCCCGGTTAATTCCCGGTTAATTCCTGGCTCGGACACGGATATCACCCCAAACTCTTTTCCCCATGAGTTTGGACGCTTCAAACTNTTTGGATGCTTCAAACTTCTCCTTTTTGCTGCTTTTAGTCCCTTGGGTGTTCTGAAACCCGGCGAGTTTCTGGCGCCGCTTTTCCTTTTCCCCCTCTCGGTGCGCGGGATGTTCTCCCTTTCTTTAATCCCCAATTAGCCAATAGAAATAAAATGTGCAAGTGGTGATCCCGCAGCCTCCCGGGTGATGTTTATTCCTTTATCCCTTAAACGGCGGCTCCGGGTTGCGGGGATGCTTGTTTAGCGTTCGCCTAATTGATTAATGCAATTAATTTTGCATGTGTTGTCACGCCGCGGTGACGACGCCCGCTCCCGGTGTACCCGGTGAACTCACCTGGAGGGAGAAATGGAGGTGAAAAATGTCACCTCAGCAAGAGGAGCGTCAGTTTAATTCCATTTAATTCCATTTAATTCCATTTAATTCCATTTAATTCCATTAAATTCCATTAAATTCCATTAAATTCCATTAAATTCCATTACTCCTGCTGGTCTGAGATCCAGTCTTCAACCAAAACCATCTCTGTGGTCCTAAAGCCAGAGCTGAAAGGGGTTTGTTTTTTGGTTTTTTTTTTCCCCAATGGGAATCTTTCCAGAGAATTTGCTGAGCTCTGAAGGAGGGTTTTTAGATTGATTAAATAGACCAGGATGGTTCAGGTTGGAAGGGAGTCCCTGCTGTGGACAGGGAGAGCTCCCAGATTTAGGTCCAGCCAAAGGGATCCAGAAATCCCGAGCGTCATTTTCTCTGGGTTCTGTTAAAATGTGGGAAACTTTAGGGTCGGAAAATCAACATTCACACTTGGGGATCTGTGAAATCCTCAGGGGAGGGAGGCGGCTCCAGAACTCCTCTAACGTGGAAAAAAAATTAAAATAAAATAAAATAAAATAAAATAAAATAAAATAAAATTCCAAACCCAGCATAAACCTGGGACTCTGCCAAGGAGTTCTGAGCCTAAAATCCTGCTCGGCCCCTGACAGATCCCGGGGTTTTTTTGGTTTTTTTTTCATCTTTCCACGAAAATCCCGTGGCGGTTTCCTGCCAGGCAATTCCACTCGTGCTGTAGCTGTAATAAATCCCAGCAGAGCCAGCCACTCCCCCGAATTCTGCGGATGCTTTTCCCGGTGATTCAACCCCCGAATTCCTCCGAGCATCCCTCACGGAGGCTCCGCACGGAAACCCCCGGCGGCGCTCCCGGGGAGAGGAATTTTCCTGGTGCTTTAAGAAAAACCAAACAAAAGAACCGTCTGGGCCACAGAAATGCAAAAGGGAGCAGCAGCCCCACGGAACTGGGAATCAAAGGGAAAAAATTCCAGAAAGGAGGACACGGTGCTCGGCAGAGCCCGGGATTGTTCCCGGGTGAGCTCATCGCTGCTCCCGTGTCCCCATTCCGGAATTTCCGCGCATAAAAAGGTTTGTTTTTTTTTTTTTCCTTGCCGCTCGCTCCGCGCTCGGGTGGGATTTAATCCGTTTAAATCAGGGAATGAAGGTCCAAAACTCCCATCCCAAACGTCCCCAGGGCGGAGCCACCCGCGAATAAATCGATCAGATAAAACGATTAAAGAAAACGTTTAAATCGCGCATGTTTAAAGGAAGAGAGCTCTGAGGGAGTGCAAGGTGTGCCAGGCATCCTCGCCCAAGAAACTTTTGTGCTTTTTTTGCCTCCCAATTGTCTTTTTATTTTTTTTTTTTTTAATGAAACTTATAAATTTTAACAGAGAGCCTAACTCTTTTTTCCACACCCCCAGTAGTGCTCCTGGATTTCCCCCCTTCCCCTTCCCTCGGAAATATTCCCGCGTGGTTTTCCCAGAGCCTCCTTTGGGGCGCATCACTCAGCGCCGCGGCATCCCAGGTATCCGCATCCCGGGATCCCATCCGAGCATCACCGGGGCTAATGGGATGATGGCCGCTAATTAATGGCCACTGCCCGCCCGCCCCCCTCCTCTGCGCTAATTGCGGCTGATTAATCCCTCGGAGAGTGCCAGAAACAAAACACACACACACACACAGAGAGAGAGGGCAGCGGCCTCAGCGCTCAGCTGCTCATTCCCAGGACGTGCCTCATTCCCCGGCACAGCTCGGCCGAGTATAAAAAGCTTCCAGCTCTGTCCTCTCAGGATTCCGATTCCCTGCCCGGCCCGTCCGTTTCTGCTCGCGGGGTGAGTTGGATTTCTCTNTTACCATGGTTTTTTTTTTCCCCGGAAAAAAACAAAAAAAAAAAAAAAAGAAGAAAAAAAAAAAAAAAAAAAAAGGCGTCGGTGGTTTTTTTTTGTTTTCTTTTTTTCCCCCGGGCTGTTTGTGGTCACCCCTCGGAAGGGTTTTGTAGCAGCTCCCGAGGGAATTGAGGCGGGGGAGCTCAGCCTGGGGAAAAGGAGGCTCGGGGGGAATTTTGGGGTCTGGAAAATTCCCTGAAGGGAGGGGACAGCCGGGGAGGGGTCGGGATTTCTCCCGGGGAACAGGGACAGGAGGAGAGAAGGTGGGACAGGAGAGGATCAGGGTGGAATCAGGAGGAATTTCCTCATGGAAAGAATAGAATCAGGAGGAATTTCCCCATGGGAAGGGCAGAATCAGGAGGAATTTCCTCATGGAAAGAATAGAATCAGGAGGAATTTACTCACGGGAAGAGCGGAATCAGGAGGAATTTTCTC
>VXBN01005892.1:42044-52313 GCA_013397395.1 Sinosuthora webbiana
CCCCATCCCAGTTCCCCATCCCAATTCCCCATCCCAGTTCCCCCATCCCAGTTATCCCCATCCCAGTTCCCCATCCCAATTCCCCATCCCAGTTCCCCATCCCAATTATCCCATCCCAGTTCCCCATCCCAGTTATCCCATTTCATTCACCCCATCCCAGTTCCCCATCCCAGTTCCTTCAGCAATTCCAGCCCCTCACCCCAATTCGGTTCCGCCTCTGGATTTTCCAAGCCCATCCCATTATCCAGAGTTTTTATGAAGGTTTTAATGAAGCACCAGCACCAGAATCAGCCACTTTTTAACCCCTCGTGGTTCCTCCACCCAGCCCAAACCTGCTCCAGTTTAACCCCGAGGCTGCTGTGGGCCAAAAACCTCACAGGGGTTGGGGCAGCACCATCATCACACTGAGAACCACGGGATGATTTGGGTTGGGATTGATCCCAAAAACACCAAAAATCCATCTTGGATGAGATGAGGGTGAGGGGCAAGTCTGGAATGTAGAAATGGAGAATTCATGGAATGGTTTGGGTTGGGACAGACCCCAAAAATCCATCTTGGGGATGAGGGGCAAGTGTGGAGTGCAGAAATGGAGAAGAAACAGAACCACAAAGTGGTTTGGGCTGGGAGAGACGCCAAAAATCCATCCTGGGGACGAGGGTGAGGGCCAAGTCTGGAATGCAGAAATGGAGAAATTATGGAATGGTTTGGGTTGGGAGAGACCCCAAAAATCCATCTTGGGGACGAGGGGCAAGTCTGGAATATAGAAACAGAGAAGAAACAGAACCACAAAATGGTTTGGGTTGGGAGAGACCCCAAAAATCCATCTTGGGGATGAGGGGCAAGTCCGGAATGTAGAAACTGAGAAATTATGGAATGGTTTGGGTTGGGAGGGACCTTTGGAGAAACATCCCTCCAACTCCCCCGGGCAGGGACACCTTCCACCACCCCGGGCCCTGGACACTTCCAGGAACGAGGCCGCCAGAGATTCNTTGGAAACGAGGGGCAAGTCTGGAATGTAGAAACAGAGAAGAAACAGAACCACGGAATGGTTTGGGCTGGGAGAGACCCCAAAAATCCCAAAAATCCATCTTGGGGACGAGGGGCAAGCCTGGAGTGCAGAAATCACAGAATGGTTTGGGTTGGGAGGGACCTTTGGGATCATCTCCCTCCAACTCCCCCGGGCAGGGACACCTTCCACCACCCCGGGCCCTGGACACTTCCAGGAACGAGGCCGCCAGAGATTCCCTGGAAAAGCCGCGCCGGCCCCGCCCTCGCTCCCTCACGCCCGGGCCCAACCCCAAACCGACAAATTTGCTTTCGGTGACTCCGAGCCGGCCCTTCCCCATCACCTGCTCGTGCTTCACCTGGAAACGCTCCTGAGGAGGGGATCAGAGCGGTGCCATCACCGGCCCTGACTCACGGGCCACCCGTCGGTGTCCTGCTCCCCTGCACGGGGTGAATAAATCCTTTATTACCCGCCTGACAGTGCCCAAAGCGTGGCTCAGGCTTTTTATGTGCCCCGCTCAATGGGGTGTTATAATTAATGTCGTAATTAAAAGATGCTTATCAGGAAAACCCGTGAGTCAAGCAAGAACGTGCCGGGCGCCGGGAACAGCATCCCAACGGAGGAGATGTTTTGGCGATAAATAATTTAATCCTCGTTCCTGCCGCGTGTTTCACGGGCAGGGGAAACACTCGGGGTTCTATAAAAGCCCCGAACCCCCTTTGGCCTCTCACATTCTGCTCTCCTTGCCTTCGCTGGAGAACGGGTGAGGCTCGGCCGGGTCCCTTCTCAGGTGAGGGGGTCTGGATTTTGGGGGGGGGTCACACACACCTGGACCTTCAGACCGCGGGAAAAATCTCTTGGGGGTGGGATTTGCAGAGGTGCCGCCGCGCCTGGTGGTGCTCCTCGCGGTTGGTTTTGTCCTTGGAGGCGAAGAAACGGAAAGGGAAGGTGAGAAACGGGGTTTGGGTGAGGTTTGGGTGGGAACCTGGGCGACCACAGGAATTTCCTCTGGCTCTCAGCGTCGGAACCCTGGGCGCTGAGAGCTGCAGGATTTCTGTGCTGACAGGCCCCAAAGAAAACGCCGAATTCGACCCGAGGCCTTGGAAAAAGGCTCCCAAAATAGCACTGGGATCGTGGGGGGGTGTGGCCCTGGTTCCTGAGGAGTTTTGGTTTTCTGAAATTCTTTTCCCAGGGAGTTTTCTGTGAACGAGAAAAGTGTTTTTGTAACTGTAACTATGTTATTAATTAATTTTCCTAATTAATTAGAAGAGGGACTTCTTCTTGGTGTCCCTCTGGTCTGACCAATGTGACTGGAGAGGTTTTCACCAATCGGTGAATTGCCTTTGTTCTCACCAATTGAATTGGTGAATTGCCTTTGTTTTCACCCATCAAATCGGTGAATTGCCTTTGTTTTCACCAATCCAATTGGTCTGTGTAGAATAGTATAAAAAAGAAGCAAATCCCAAAAATAGAGAAGTAATTTTCAGCTTTTTGAAGCTCCGAGTCTGTGTCGTTGTGGTGTAAAACCACATCAGGTGTGCAGCTTGAATAGAAACGTGTAATATTTAAAAGTGTGTAAAGACTCGGGATAAACCCCACAGTTTTACGGGGAAATTAAACCAACTCCGCCGTTTCTCCAGGTTTGGGGTTTTTTTTCCCTCTTACTTGGGACAAACCCCACAATTTTAGGGGAAATTAGGCAGAATCAGAGGAGATGCTGACACCAAGCCACAGTTTCTCCAGGGTTTTATTTTCCCTCTTACTCGGGATAAACCCCACAATTTTAGGGGAAATTAAACAGAATCAGAGGAGATGCTGACACCAACCCACCGTTTCTCCAGGTTTTTATTCCCCTCTTACAGCCCCACCATGATTTACTCCTCCGGGAGAGAATCCTACTTCAACCTCAACTCCACGTGGTACGACCCGTCGGGCTCGTGGCTGGACACCCGGCGGACCCCGTTCCGCTACGGCTACGCCAACTGCTGCTCCTCGGGCTGCTCCGAGGGCGCCCAGGGCATGTGCGGCCACGACTACCGGCACTACGGCTACCGGCAGCCGCGCTGCTCCGAGCGCTGCCACGGCTCGGCCTCCTCTTCCTCCTCCTGCCACGGGGCGGGCGCGGGGTGCGGCGTCAGGAGACCCACCTACAGTTATGGGGGTTCGGGGGGTTGCCAGGGGTACGGGAGGTCGGTGTGCTCCGAGAGGTGCCAGGGGTCCTCGGGGTCGTGCCACGGAGGGGGGTCTGGGTGCGTCAGGAGACCCTCGTACGGTTACGGGGGCTCGGGGGGCTGCCAGGGGTACGGGAGGTCGGTGTGCTCCGAGAGGTGCCACGGGTCCGGGGGTGGCTGTGGGGAGGCTGTGCAGAGCGTGCCGGTGCAGAGCTGTCCCCAGCCGGTGCAGGTCTGTCCCCAACCGGTGAAGGGATGTCCCCAACAA
This sequence comes from Sinosuthora webbiana, assembly GCA_013397395.1. Classification (NCBI taxonomy): domain Eukaryota; kingdom Metazoa; phylum Chordata; class Aves; order Passeriformes; family Sylviidae; genus Sinosuthora; species Sinosuthora webbiana. Next base: position 45,490 of record VXBN01005892.1, read on the forward strand.
GTGAAGTGTTGTCCCCAACCGGTGAAGAGCATCCCAGTCAAGTGTTGTCCCCAACCGGTGAAGAGCATCCCGGTGAAGAGCTGTCCCCAGCCAGTGAAGTGTTGTCCCCAACCGGTGAAGGGATGTCCCCAACCGGTGAAGGGATGTCCCCAACCGGTGAAGGGATGTCCCCAACCGGTGAAGGGATGTCCCCAACCGGTGAAGGGATGTCCCCAACCGGTGAAGGGATGTCCCCAACCGGTGAAGGGATGTCCCCAACCGGTGAAGGGATGTCCCCAACCGGTGAAGAGCATCCCGGTGCAGGTCTGTCCCCGTCCCTGTCCCCCCCCTGTCCAGCAGAGCTGCGTGCCCGTCACCAAGGGCATCCCCCGCCCTCAGCAGCAGCAGATCTGCCAAGTTCCAGCCCGCCAAATCAAATAAAGGACGCGAGGAAAGAAGAGGGGAACACCACCAAGAGGGTTTGTCCCCTCTGGCCCCGTGTCCCCGCCCTGCCTTGTCACCCATCTCGGCTCTTTCCCCCCCGGCCCCGGCTTGTAACGCGCTCCCAAGTTGTGACCCACGGGCGCTGTGGAATTTTGTTTTTAACCTCGTTTCACGGCAGACGTGGAGGCAATAAAAAAAAATCTTCCCTTCGCACCCGTGGTTGTTTTTTTTGGGGTGTTTTTTTTTTCCTCTTCATCCCTCTGAGCGGCTTCTGGTCCTTCTGGTGGCCAACGGCGGGTTTGCAGCGGTCCCACAGGGTTGGTTCCACCTGGTGGCTCCTCGTCCTCACTCCAGGCAAATTTCCCGGCCGGTAAAGTGACAGTTTTTGTCACGGGGATGTTTTTGGGCGGGAAAGTAATTAAATATTAATAAAGTTGTTTAAGGAAAAAATCGACGTTTTGTCAGAAAAGGGGGAAGAGCAGAGTTGGGGACCGTGAGGGAACGGGTGCAGCTGGGTTTGTAAATCTCCAAAAAAAAACCTGGAGAGGATTTGGGAATGGCCCTAACGGGGTGAAAAGGCCCCAAATTCCCGGTGGGGTTGGGAGAGGAACCTCCCGGGAGGATTTCTGGGGATGTGGAGCCCCAAAAACCAATTCCCCCCCAAAAAAAAATCCATTTCCCGCTCAGAACGGGATCAGCAGGTCCAGGGATGCCCCTCCAAGGAACGGGAGGTTTTTAGGGGATTCAGGGACCCACTGTAGGGGTCTGGAGAGGAATCCCCCCGGGAGGACTTTTAGGGATGTGGAGCCACTGTGAGCCCCAGCGTGGCGTCCTCGGGGGCTCCTGGCACCTCACCTGAGCCAGGTGAGAGCCTCCGTCCCCTCCCGGCTCAGGATGTGACACCCAGCACAATTCCCGGGGTCACCACTGGGGATTTCTCCCGCAGGATTAGGAAAAGAAGCAAAAACGGGGTGGAGGTTTTAGGGGTGGCCCCAAACCTCTCCCGCCACCCCCTGCAGAGGCAATTCCTCCATAAAACCAACAAATTTCCCCCCAAAAAAATCCATTTCCCGCTCAGAATGGTCCAGGGATGCCCCTCCAAGAAACGGGAGGTTTTTAGGGGATTCAGGGACCCACTGTGGGGTGGGCACAGCCCCGTCCCCTCCCTGGGCCCCAGGTGCCCCCAGGGCCCCGCTCGGGTGTTTGTCTCCATCGCCGACACGAAGGAGGGAACAGGTTTATCCCCATGCAGGGAATCAGGGCTGTAATTAATCGTGAATAATGAGTTTCACAAGGATTTCCATTCTCCCCGACGTTTGTGAAATATCCCGAGTTGGGATTTCCTCATCCGTCAGTCCCGGTGATTCAGCTCCACCGGGGACCTGGGCTCTGGGTTTTATTTTAATTCGGTCCAGGCTGTTTTTAATCTCACAGTGGCCTCTAGAGTCCCGCAGGAGGACGGGCCTGGAGCTGTCCAGGGGCAGAAAGAAACTTTTTTTGTCCCCAAAGCAGAGATCCCGACGTCTTCCCTCTCCCGCCGGGATGTTTTCCGCATCCTGGGGGGGGTTTAAATCCTTTCTGTTGGGGTTGAAAGGTTTGGAGTAAAGAAAGGGCTGGCCTGAAGAATTCCAACGCTGCTTTTAGTGCAGCTCTGCCGATTTTATTCAGGATTTTTGGTGGTTCTTTGACGCCTTTTAGTGCACCTCACTTTTTTGTGTTTTTTTGGGGGTTTTTTTTTGTTTGTTTGGGTTTTTTTTTCTGGTGGGTTTTTTTTGGGTGACTTTGCTGGCTTTATTCAGGATTTTTGGTGGTTCTTCGACGCCTTTTAGTGCGTCTCTGCTGACTTCACTCAGAATTTTTGGCGGTTTCTTTGACCCTACGGCCTGTCCAAATACGTTCATTTTTACCACCCACCACCACGGCCTTTTTTTGTTCCCTTTCCCTTTTTATTTCTCAGCTCCCCACAATCCCACCCTCTAACACCTATCCCTTCTCAGGTCGTGTTTTGGGCACAAAAGAACAGGTAAAAGTCGCCACCAAAAGCGCCAAAAAAAAAACCCAAAACCCGTCCCAAACGTGACCAGGCCAGGCGTGGTGGGCAATTAACATTTTTAATGGGCTAACAGGAGCGGGTGCGGGGATATCGATCTGCTGCCCCGTGAGTCAAAGCGGCGGTGGCGGCACAAAAAAAACTCCCAATTAGCTCGGGGTGCTGAGCAATCAGGTCCCTCCAGTGGGGCCCCAGCTGGTTTCCGGAGCTGGGATATAAAAACCCCGACTCCCCCGTTCCTCCTCAGCGCCTCCGCTCCTCGGCCTCTCCTCCTCCTGAGCTCCTTCTGATCCAGGTGAGTCCAAACCCGTCAGATTTTTTGGGTTTTTTTTTTTTTTGATGCTTCTCCCCAGGCCCTGAGCTCCCCCCGGAGTTTTCTCTTCCCCCGTCCTGTCTCCCCTCTCAGTTCTTCTGCTGGGAAGGGAAAAAGGGGGGAAAAAAATTCCTGCCTCAGGTGGGTGAGAGCTCTGGAGTCTGTCCAGCTCGTCTCTTTGAACTTCTCTCTGATGTGCGAAGAGAAAAGCTCCAAGAGGCACCACGGGCAGGTGACGGCTCTGCTCCCGCTCCGGAGCTCGGCTGGGAACCGCAAAATCACGGAATCAAAGGGTTGGGCCTGGAAGGGACCTCAAAACCATCCCTCTGGTTTTAGGGACACCCCTCCCCTTATCCCCCAAGGGTTCTCCAAGCCTCATCCTTCTCCGAGTCCCGCCCAACTTCCAGTTGGACACTTCCAGTGTCCCCGGTGGTCGTCTTCGCTCACGGATGAGTTTTCCCGGCAGGTCTGCGGCCATGTGCTCCCGCCAGGACAGGGACCAGTGCCACCAGCAGGAGCGGTCCTCCTGCCACGGTGGCAGCTCTGGATGCCACAGGAGCAGCGGATCCAGTTGCCATGGGAGCAGCGGATCCGGATCCGGCTGCCACGGGAGCAGCNAACACCGGATCCGGCTGCCATGGGAACACTGGATCCGGCTGCCATGGGAACACTGGATCCGGCGGCCACAGGAGCAGCGGATCCGGCTGCCAGGGCAGCAGTGGTGGATCCGGTTGCCATGGGAACACTGGATCCAGTTGCCATGGGAACTCTGGATCCGGTTGCCATGGAAACTCTGGATCCAGCTGCCAGGGAGGCAGCGGTGGATCCTGCCATGGGAAGGCCCAGGAGTGCCAGCAGCAAATCTACCAAGTGTCCAAGAGGAATTGATCCCCAGGAACGATCCTGTGCCGTGCTCAGAAAAGCTTTGCATGTCCCCCGGCAACTTCCAAGGAAAATTTGTGCTTCCTTCCTTCCTTCCTTCCTTCCTTCCTTCCTTCCTTCCTTCCTTCCTTCCCCTGCCCTGGTGGCTCCTGTAACCCGCCCCGAGCTTCTCTGCGGCTGCTGAAATAAACTCCGCTCGTGCTGGCAAAGCCGCGTCCGGATCAGTCTGATTTGAGCCGCCGGGGTCCGTAACTTGGGAGAGGTTTTGAGGCAAAGAGTTCTGTAGACAAAAAAAACATTTTTGGGTTTTTGGTGGAGTTTTTTTATTTGTTTTGGAGGCCTTTTTTTTTGTTTTATTTTGGTTTTTGGTGGGGTTTTTTATTTGTTTTGGGAGGGGGGGGTTTTGGTTGGTTGGTTGGTTTTGGTTTGTTTTTTGGGGGGTTTTTTGGTTGGTTTGGGGTTGTGTTTTGGGTTTTTGGGGGGTTTTTTGGTTTGTTTGGGTTTTGGGTTTTTTTAGGGGTTTTTTGGTTGTTTTGGGTTTTGGTTTGGGTTTTTTTTGTGGGCTTTTTTGTGGGCTTTTGGTTGGTTGGTTGAGGGTTTTTTGGGGTTGTTTTTTTTTCGGTTTGGTTTGGTTTTTCTCGCCATTTGGCCCCAAAACTCCGCCCCTTTGGGGGAGGGTCCCTCCACCACCTGCTGCAGGTGGCAAACCCCCGGCCAACCTTCCTAGAAACGCCGCCGTGCCCAGCCCGGCCCTGCCCGAGCTCCGGGCCGTGCCAGGGGCGTTTCTCCCATCCTTACACAACTGGATTTCTCCTCAACTTGTAATTAAAAGCCGAATTGGGTAATTTATTGCCCCGGTCCTGCCATTCACGAAGCGGATCGTGGCCGCGATAAGATTGTTCTCGAGTGCGTCAGGAGGATCAGAAATTTCTGGCGTGGCTGAAAGGGGCGCAGGCAGCAGCTCACTCCCTGGTTTTTTTTTTTTTTGGGAGCGGGGGGGGCTCGGGAAAACTCCTCATCCTGGGGTTTTTCCTGGAGTCCGCCCCCCATTCCAAAACCCGTTTTTGGGGGGCACTTTTGTGGCCAACCACAAAAGGTAGAGATGCCCATCATTAACGAACTGACAGTAATTAAAACACTGATGAGCTGAACGCAGGGAGGTGCCAAGAGCCAAAAAAATTCCTCCGAGTCTTTTGTTTTTTTTTATTCCCCCAGAGGTCACTGACCTCTTTAATTTCGGAACAAAACCCAATTAAGGAGCAGCGACCAAACCCAGGCACGGTTCGCCCCCGTCCTAGACCGGGGCAGAAGTTTAGCAACAGGAAAGAAGCCTCAGGTTGTGCTCACCTGGTTCCTTCACCTGCCCTGCGCTCCCACCTTTCCCAAAAAAACCCCAAAAACCCAAAAACCCGCCGTGTTTGGGTGGCAGCAAATGTGGAGGGGTTTTGGACGGGCCTCCATCTCTCTCTCTGCTCCCCATAAAACCTCAAAAATCTGAAGACAAAGGCAGGAAGGGAAATATTTTTCCACTCTGACAAAAAAAAAGCAGTTCCCAAGTGGGGAACAAAAAAAAAATCCCGCGTTTCAGCCTCGATCTGCTTCGTGTTTAACGATCGGAATTCAAATTTCTGGGATTATTCTCCGCCACCAGCGGCGGCAGGAAAAGGGCCAAAGGAGCTCTGAGCTCCTGAAGAATTCCCGGCCCACAGAGGAACAGGGAGTGTCCCAAATCATCGCCTCCCGTGAGCTCTCCGTGTGTGGGGCCGGAAAGGCGCCGGGATTTGCTGGGACAATTAGGAGCTAATTGGGGATTAGGGGGGAAAAGAAATAAGGGTGTTCCTGCAGCTCTGGAGAAAGTCCCGGGGATCTGGCAGCTCCTCTCAGTGTGGCTGAAGGCTCCCATGGGATCCATCCTCCTCCTCCTCCTCCGGCAGCCCCGGAGCCGCTCACCTGGAATGAAATAAAAGCGTTTCACGGAATCGTTCCCGCCCCGAGACACAACCGCGTAATTAATCACCTCGCTAATCCTGGATCCGGGGCAGGGTTTATTCCTTCCAAAAAAAAAAAAAAAAATCAGAATTCCGGCCGCTCGTGGCAAGGGCAAATCTGGGAGTTTCAAAATTGTGTTTTGAGAGGTTCTGAGAGGAAGGTGGTGACTGATTCCAGGAGAATCCCAAAATCCCCAAGCTTGGAAAAGCTCCCCAAGGGCATCGAGGCCAAGCTGTGCCTGATCCCCACCTTGTCCCCAGCCCAGAGGGTGACAAGGAATTCCGGGGTCACCTCCAGGTTTGGTGCACTCCAAACCTCCCTGGGCAGCCCCTGCCGAGGCCTGGCCGCCCTTTCCACGAGGAAATTCCTCCTGATTCCATCCCGAGTCTCCTCTCAGGGAGTTGTGGAGAGCCCAAAATTCCCCCTGAGCCTCTTTTCCTCCAGGCTGAAGCTCCCTCAGGATTTCTCCAGCCCCTTCCCCAGCTCTGGACCCTCTCCAGCCCCTCCTGGAGACATCCCTGGACATTCCCCAGTGCCCAGCACGGCGGGAATTCCCGCTAAAGAAGAGTTTTCTCCTTTCCCAGAGCTATTTTTGTTACTTCCAGGCCCAATTAGGTTTTTTTGTCCTAGAGACACAGCCCTGGACATTCCCCAGCACCCAGCACGGAGGGAATTCCCGCTAAAGAAGATTTTTCTCCTTTCCCAAAGCTATTTTTAGTACTTTTAGGCCCATTTTGGGTTTTTTTTGTCCTGGAGACACAGCCCTGGACATTCCCCAGCGCCCAGCACGGAGGGGAATTCCCGCTAAAGAAGATTTTTCTCCATTCCCAAAGTTATTTTTGTTACTTCCAGGCCCATCCGGGGTTTTTTAGGGAACCTCAGGACATTCCTGAGGGCCGTTGTGACTTAGGGATGAGCCGTCACGTCCCCTCCCTGAACCCAAAGCCCTCCCCGGGCGTGACCCAACCCCAAAGCCGAGCCGGGCGAACCGGGGCCGCCCACGCGACTCCCCCGGGCCCGGCAGAGCCCGGCAATTAAAGCTCCGTGGACAGGAAAGGTGACCTGGAAGGAGGAGGAGAGGAGAGAGGCAATCCCGGCGTGGGTCAGGTGAGTCACCCCCAGGAGGCCGAGGAATGAGGGAGGCCAAAAAAAAAAAAAAAAATTTAA
>VXBN01005899.1:0-64957 GCA_013397395.1 Sinosuthora webbiana
AAAAAAAAAAAAAGGAGAGTTAGGACCCACAGAAAAAATAAAACCCTGAAGCAAAGCAATCCATTATGAAATCCTTCAGTAAAAATATTCCTTTGATGTTAATTTTAATGGAAATATTGCATGTACTTCCAGAGAGGTAGGATATGATTTTATGTTAGTTGTTAAACAGGTCATTAATATTCAGTGCCAATGTCACTATTTTTCAGCAAGTAATGTAATTCCAAGCTGTCCAGGGAGAAGGAGTGAGTCTGTGGTGCAAATGCTGAGAAATGCACGTGTTTGTCAAGGTATCAGGTGCTCCTGAGCACTGAAAATCCGTCATCCTGAGAATGTTCTATTCTAGTGCATTTTAATGAGTGCTGCTGAAGCTCTGAATGGTCTGTCAGCACTTTTATTAGGCATCTTATTATTAGGGAGTTTATAGCTTGGCTGTAAAGCCTTTGCTGTAGGCTAAAAGTAGTTAAATAATACTTTCAGAGCACTGTTTTGTGCCAACTTTAATTCAGATAGCTTTAGGCGTTTTTCCATGTTCATATCAGAAGGCGATATTCAAGTCCTGATTGAAATCTTTTGAAGTAGGGCAAGGCAAAATACAAATGGCCTAGACCTGCAGCTTCACTCATAGGAGGCAGTAAGACAGCCCAGTACAGCAGAATGTATTTTTCATGGAATAACCATGCACAGAGGCTGCAGCAGTGGGACCCAATGCTTCAGGGTGAATGATGAAGTCCTTATTGAAACAGAATCCTGGTTTGCCTGGGTAGGGTCTTCAGAACTGGAGTACCCTGAGGCGGGCTGTGGAAGCTCTGAATGATTCCCTCTGACAGAAATGGATGACATTGTTTCAAATGAAAACTATTAATTTGAGACGCTGTTGAAATGTCTTGTTGCTTTTCTTCTGAGTAGTACCCAGAGAATAACTCAGCAGAGTAGGGAGCTTGCAGGACTCTGCTTTCCTTTTGTTCGTGGAACAAATGCTCTCATTTTATACACCAGCAATCACAGTTTGCTGGGGCTGTTCTGCCAAATCAAAGCAAAGAATTTTCAGGAGGAGGTGACAAAAAGTACTGCATTGTTTTATTTTCACTTCAAAACCTTGGACATGGAAGTGTATTACTCTTAACAAAGATTGTTGTCAGAGAAGTTGCATATGCCTGTTGCTAAAGAATCTAAGCTTAACAGGAGAAAAAAAAAAGATAAAATATAATAATTTCTGTGAAATGTACCAAGCACTTGTTTTATTTCAGCACAACACAAGCGGACAGATTGCCACATGGAGTACATGTTGCTTCAGTAATTCTCACAAAGTCTTTCATCAGCTGCCAGTCACAGGCAAGTTCCTGAGGGTGAAAAAATTTCCCCATGTTCTTGTCAGCAGTGCTATGTCTGGAGAAACTTTTCTGAACTGATTGGCAGTGCCTTCCTCCCAAGCCAGCATGCTGTGGAAATCTCTGGTTGGTTAAAAAAGGTCTGTCATCTAGCAAGGTCACCCTGGCCACGAGTCCCAGTCTGTGTCGATGGACACAGCTGTGGAGCAAGCTGAAATAGAAGTTAGTAGAGGTAGACAGATTTTATTAACCTGTTGGTGGTTGTTTGGGATTTTCTGGTTTTTTTTTTTGTTTTTTTTTTTCCCCCCCATGAAATTTGGTCCCTGAAAGCATGGAATTCAAGGAAGAAAATCAGAACCAAAGGAGTTCTTCCTCTGTACATCTCTTTCGTTTGTCTTTCAACTTCATTGCTTCACCTGTGTCCCACCAAAGGCAGCTGCCAGTTCCAGTGCAAACCATCACCGGGTAAATAGTTTTAGGCAGCTTCTGTGAGAATCCAACTGCAGTGGAACATGAATTACATAGAAATCCAATTTATGCAATTTTCAGCCAAAAGGTAATTTGTTAGTTTTTGCAGGTTAAATAATTGTTTTTAAAATTAGCAGTGAGTGAATATTAAAGGTGAAACCCAAGAACCTCTGAACACAGTCAGGAATCTAATTCTGAAAATGTGGATGTGATTAATTGCATCAGGCTATTAAACTTTACAGCTGTGCTAAGTGTTGGACAATGTGAGAGTATCAACCTCTTCACTTCTTCCACTCTATTACAGTGGAGAGTCCTCTCTGTGGTAGCTTTCAATTGGAACCACAGGTTATTCTTCTTGTTGAGTTTTCAGCAGACTGATGGAAAAATAACAGAGAAAGGGTTCTAAAAGATTTAGTAATCGTTCTTCTCAATAAGAAACTAGGTGGATGATGTTCAGATTTTGAGAACACTTTCAAAGTAAAGGAACTGTCAGTTGCAATTTAAAATATACCTTTTCCCCTGCCCTGCTAAAGAAACTTGTTTATCCAACATCCAAGGCATCTGCACTTGCCTTCAAGTGTGTGCTTCAGTATATTCCTGCACAGAAAATTTAATATATGGCTGTTGAGCTGCATGGTTTACAAGAGCTGATCTGCAATATGGAGAGTTTTTCACTCTTTTGATTTGTGGAAACAGGACTGGGTTTTTGTCCTTCAGTATTTCATTTGTTTTCGGTACTTTTTTCATGAAGGGTTATTTTTGCCATGGATGAAGTAGGTCGCTTTTTTCTGTACATGCTTAAGGTTTCAATTAAATATCCAGCAGAACAAATATTAAGATAGAAGCAAAGATACTTCAGGTACAGACAGCTAGAGCTAAAATGTACTTGCCTCGCTGGATGTGATTCAGTCTACAGCATTAATCGCTGTTCTATACCTAGAAAACATTTTTTTTTCAAACTTAAGGAAATACTGTTATTTTTGAGCCTTTTTAATGTTTTTCTGTCTTTGAAGGAAACTGGTCAACAGTTTTGGAAATGTAAGGGCTGGAGGAGGGAGACTGGCATAGAGGGTGGTCATGTTTTCTGTGCTTCCTTAGGCAATCAAGCTCAAAACGAGCAGGGAGATCTGTACTTACACCAAGTTTGATTACATATTTCAAAGCCCAACTTTGTGTGGAAGTGCTTTGATGAATTTTTAAATAGTCTCACAGAAATTCCGGAAAAACATTTGTACTGCCTGTAACTTCAAAAAAGTAGTACTCAATTAAGGTACTTTTTCTTGAGTTAGTAGTTTTTGCTTGTTTTTTTTTTTTTTTGTTTTTTTTTTTTTTTTTTTTTTTTTCTTTTTTTTTTGTAAATCCAAATGCTAACTTTTCATAATCACGTCCTTGTTTCAGACATGATGATTGAGCATAAGAAAATTAAAGTAGATGTTTAAAGAGTATGTATACTCATAGAATATGTATATTAAGTCCACTGGGATCAAAGAAATATTGCTGTCGTTTTAAAGAAATTAGAGGCGTAAGATGAACACCTTATTTACATCATTGCAGATCCTTATCAAGTCTATCTCACTTTTATGGATGTGCAGAAACAAATTCTGTGCCTGAGAGACATTCTCCAGGTGGGGTGATGTGAGGACAGAAGGGAAAAATGACATTCTGTTGGATATATACCCCAGCAGCTGCTAAGGACTAGTCAGAGGAAATCAGGAAGAAGATTGATGACATTACAAAAATAAAAGAAATATGCCAAAGAGAGGGTTTTTTAGGTGCTGGTGAGACAATTAAAAAGGGAAAGAAGAGAGTGCTTGATGAGCTCTACACAGGTTTTCCTGCTTTCAGGTGATGACAATTCTGCCAGCATCTACACTGCCTGTTTGAAAAGGTCTAGTATTCATTTGAACTTCTGAATTTGTAGTATTTATTGTTAGCTTATGTCTTACCTTTAGCACCTATAACTTTTCTAGTAGTCTGAAATATGTCAAACTATTGTTGTATAAGCCCTGTAAACAGTGCTGATTAGACAATGCCTCTTTTTCTAGTTCAGAAGCAGAAAAAAACATTAAGTTTATCCAACATGACTTTTTACATCTCACAGTCCATTAAATTTCATCCAGATACCCCATTTTACAGATGAAGATTGCAGTAAACAAGTAAATTAAGCCAATTAATCTGGGAGATATTACTTTGTACAACACATTGAGTATCAGGGATCAAGATGCATTTGCTTTCAAGTATCTGCAGCAGCCAAAAAAATGGAGTGAGGTATGCCTAGGTGGTATCAACTGCTGTTTGATAGATATTTCTGTTGCATTCCAGCTTCCCCTTAATCTAGCATCTCTGTTAAAGAGAGTACCTGACAGCTGGAGGTATTCTTATTTTTTTGTTATCAGGTAGAATTTCTTGAAACAGTAATGGATGTCCCCAAAGGCAAGAGTAGTGATAATTCTTTGAATCTTTTTACTGGTCTTGTGCTTTGGAGTCTGTGCTTGTCCCTTCCATTTGTAAATCAAGAATTTTTAAATTTTAATTTAAGTGCTTCTGTACCATTTTATTGTAAATCCCTTCTTCCTTAGGTTTTTAAACAATTGAAATTTGTTTTTTACTTGTGTTTACTTGTGACTTTAGTCTAGTCAGATGGTGTTACAGCACTTAGCTGCATTCTCTTTTTCTCAACTTCTTATTCTTTCAGCTTCCCTGACAACCCTCAAAGACTTGTCCTATGGTAAGGGAGTTTCTGAGCTTAGATTTGAGATATTGCTCTTAGAGGAAAAAGGCAAACTCCCCAAAAAGATAAAACAAGAATGCAAAAAAATGAATGCAAAATGCATCTTAAACTTTTCCCAAGTGATTGCAGGCACTATCAGCTGTAGTGTCAGTTCCAGGGCAGGATGTGGCTATCCAGTGTAACCACAAGGAAGATCATGAGGAGAAAAGAAACATGGCTCAAGCTGCAGGTTCTCATTAAAATCTGCATTTGATTGAGGTTTGCTGGCAATAAGACGGCAGACCCTTAGTTCAGTTCTGTCTTTAAGACTTAAAATTTCACAGGTTATTCTCCTAAAGGTTAAATAGAAATCACAACATGTTTGTTGTTTTTGAGTGGAAGAATTGCTTTCAGCAGAAGCAAGCAAACTGAGAGAACACAGGAAATGTCAAATAATTTGTTTTATGAGAAAATTGACTTTCTATTTCTGCTGTTTTGCGAATGCTCATAGCTTGATATGGTCTAATTCACAGGTTACACCAACCTCACACCTCCACAAGCTGCTCTTGGATCTAGGGAGAAAGGGAATGTTGTGATAATACAATCCATCTCTGTGGCTTTGCATACTTCATATTTCAGGAACTAGCTAAGTAAGGTCAACAGTGGTAACCTTAGTAAATAGAAGGTATTGAGCTATTTCTCTGTGCAAGAACAGACATTTATTTATTTGACCATATTTTTCCCACTGGCTCGTTAGTAGGGTGTTCTCAGTTTGTGGCACACTGAATGAAATTTGGGAATGTAAAACTTTCTTAGACAATCTTAGGTGACTTTAATTTTTCAAGACTTTAAAGTACTTTTCACAACTGGCAGATAGCTCTACAATTTACCAGAAAAAGACCATCACACTATGAGGAGACATTTGAGTGCGTATTTTTTATGTTAAAAATAAGTCCAATTATCATTCTTTGTATCACAGCAGGCACTTTACAGAAAATTAATTTGTAAAAGCAGAGAAAAGTATGTCCATCAAGGAATATATTTTAAAAATCAATATAGCAAGTAGATGTGTATAACTTCACTGCATCTATTCTCTTTTGCCGTGTTTTTGTCCCCATTCTGTCAGTCTGCAGTTTTAAACAAACAGTTCCAAATGCCACTGATATTTTTGCTTAAAAGACAGAATCTGTAACCCTTCAGAGATTATATTAATAGCTGCAGCACTTTTCTGCATTTGGTATTTCAACATTTTCCTTACATGCAGAGCCTAGGAGCACTAAATCTGTAATCACTAACCTTTCTTTTCTTACTAGAAAGCATTGTTAAATTAAATGATACATTATTAATAAGCATTCTTGAAAATGGAACTTAGGAAAGTTAATGTACTTTATAGTCTATTACAAAGAGTAAGCTGCACTGAATTTCTCTGTCCACCTGTTCTGGCACTACAGTGCTTCGTTGTTTATTGTTCATATGGCTGATAATTTTAGCTTAATTTTTTGGGGTCTGTTTGCTTATTCCTTTTCAAGTATGCACACGTAGACAAAGGAATTCAAGGCCAGGGTGGATGGAGCCCTGAGCAACCTGGTCTATTTTTAATTTCATAAACATTTCCAGTAGGTATTATTAATTTTCAATTCATACATTGCAGCATAATAATCAAGAAAAATTATCATATCCAAAGATACTTTTCCAATTCACTTTATTTTTGGGAGTAGGGAGTGTATTTCCAGAAAGAAACAAACTTTCCATGTTCTTCAGCATTAGCTGGAACTTTTAAAGCTACTGCTGGAGCTTTGTGCTGCCAAGCCAGAGGGATCTTTGGATATTTTAAATCATTTTCTCAAAGTTTGGGCACAAACACTTTATCATCAAATCAGTGCTTTAATATGGCATTGATTAGGGAATGTCATATGTGGAAATCTGTTATGAGTTTTACATCTACTTTCTTCTTTTATTGTTATGAAAACATTGGCATGCATAATTTTAGGTTAGTTTCTTTTCAAAGAGGAATAATGTCTCTCTAGTGAGCTGGTAATGAAAGGAGAACTGCTCGGTACATTTGCAATTTATGCAGCCTCATGGGAATGTATTTTGTAGACTTATCTGGGCAGGTAAAGTAATTGCTCACCACAGCAAATGTCTCCTGAATTCCACAGCTCTCAGGAGCTACCAGTTTTTCATCTCAGATGGGTAATTGTCCTGAGTTTTGAAAAGTCTGCTTACCTGGACTTTAACTTATGTGTTCAGTTCTCATTTTGCAGAATATATATTGTGTAATACATACTAGAGTTTGCATCTCGTAGACTCATTCCACGGCCATTGCACATATAGAGGAGATCCAAGATGTTGTAAGATAAAGTCAGTTTGTCTTGTAAATGAAGCACACTGATGCTTTTGGGGAGACAGAGGCATGAAGCAATTTAAAAATATCTTAAGAAAGAAAACAGCAAAAAGAGGGAAAACATTCTTTGCAAGGCTTTTGTTGTATTAAAGAACACAGAGCTTGTATTTGAAAAACCCACACATTCTTGGACAGAATTGAGATTGTCCTTGTGCATGGATTTTTTGAAATGGTACCAAAGGAGATGTTATGTAGCTAAAATATGATAAAAAGATTTTTCTCTTTAACTGTTCAGTGGACACCTAAGATACGTTGCTGTACTCCTTGACTCTTTCCTCTAATATGAAGTTCTGAATCCACATTATACAGATTATCTTCCAGAAGCATTTATAAACAGAGCAGTGTCTGGTGGTAGAATGCATGATGTTGTTCAAGCTTCTCTTTAGAGCTGTGGCTGGAGGTAATGGAAAACCCAGGTGTGCTAACAGTGCCAGAAAAGCTGGAGCAGACTTGCTGGAAGTTTTGTAGGCACTCCAAAACCACTGCTGTATTCTAGACACTGGCTTTGTTGGCTGCCTAGTGGTGAGTCTGATTTGGAGGTGTTAGACTTCCATAGGTCACTAAATAAATCCATTTCTTGGGGGAAGCTGTTAGGAGTCTACCTCTGAACTGAGGTTTATATTTTAAATTAGTTAACTTACTGGTGTCCAGGACAATGCATTTCTGCCTCCTGATTTCTAAATAAGCCTTTTCACATGCTTGTGCAGTGTCTAGCAGCAGCAACAGGTATTATCCATAAGCAAACACCAAGGAACAGACTGGTGCATTTGTATTGGGCTTTAGTTTGGAATATATTCTTCTTGCTGTCACATCATGAACTCTGGAGCTGAGGAGAAATTTTCTGTTTTGACCAGAAGACTTTGTTTCGTTTCAACCAAAGAAGCAAATCTTGGCACAACTGCAGCCATTCATTTTTTTTTTAAGGCAAAATTTCAGATCAAAACAAGGGAAGGTGTCATGCCACGTTCCCTTACCCCGCAAAAGTTACAGTAGGTTGGGGACTAATGCTAATATTCCCCAAGAGTTAGATTTTCCAGTACAAAAGCTGGCCTCTTCCTATTCCAAACACAAATTTAAGTCCTTAAACCTCCCTTTCCTGAGTACTGTAAACAAAATTATCTCAGTTTTGAGACTATAAGTGGGCATAGGCTTAACAGCTTTTAAAAGTGTCAACTTGGCTTTACTGTAACATCTGAGATATTTGTGTAAGGCAGGAAAACCGTTTATTTTTCCATCTCATCATGACTGTCCCTGTATTATGTGTAGCAGCATTTTGCTCTAGATGTCCAGCTGTGTAAATTTGTTGCTTGAAAGAGAAAAATTCCTATTTAATGAATCCACATTGAGCTTTTGGAAAGTAAACGATATGATTGTTGTAGCACTAATTTTTTCAACTTACGTCCATCAATTTCTTTTGATTAAATGACAAATAATTTTCTTTTGTACCAAGTTATACATAGAGCTTCCACTTTGTATTTCCACACTTTCTTTTGGAGCCTTTTGGTGTAATGATTAAAGACCTGCTTTTCAGTGTTTTTGATGCCTTTTGACAGCTTTTTTTCCTATTTCCTGTGCCTGTGCAATGTCAAGAATAAATACTTGGCTAGAATAGTGGATTTTATATAAATTATTCTGTAAGTGGTATAAAATACATAAGCAATTTTAAGAATTCTTGAGGGGCAGTGCCATTTAAAATTCCATGAAACATGTTGCTCAAGTCAAAAATGTCCCAGATGCTTTCATTTGCCATTCTAAATACAAATTAAAAGAGTTGTCAGGCAAGATTTTCCAACTTAAAAAGCTCAGAAGAAATGGAAAGTGAGAAGTTAAAGGGAGCAAACCTCTCTGGAGAGGTTGTCCAAACAGCAAGTGGGCGATTGGTGTCTCTCAGGGAGGAATCTCAATATCACAGAATATTTGGGGTTGAAAAGGACCTCTAAAGACCATCGAGTCCAGCCCCCACTGCTCCTGTACCTCTTGGCTGTTCTCAGCTTTACTGCCCCAAGGTAAGAAGAACAAACAAATAACTCAAACCATCAGAACCCAACAGTGATGTTTTTCTCTTTTATTTAGGGGGGAAAAAAAAGAGGGGGCTTCTGTGCAGAGAAAATGGCCAGGAATATAGAGCACTAGACATGTACCAATGAAAAAAATTAAATGCTCTGCTATATCCTCCCAAGAGAGAAGAAATATGCAGGGTGCACAGGTGCACACTTCTAGCTGTGTTTTGCACACTGTTTCTGTGGTGTTTGTATTTGGGCCTGTAAGAGGAGTGCATGGTGCAAGGACAATGGCAGAGGCCAAAGAGAAGAGGAAGTCATGTGGTTGCAAGCAAACAATTCTAAGTTTATTCCTTTGTTTGAATCTACCTTCTTAACAGAAGCCTAGTAGTTCTAACAATCAATGCAGTGACTATTTTTATCAATAGGTAGAGTATAATAATCAATATAGATTATTTAGGAGAATCAAAATAGGGACTATTTATCAGAATCAATACAGAGACTATTTCTACACAATCAATACAGCAATACCAACAACCAATACAGACTATTTCTAATGATCAAGACAGAGTATAAAAATTATGCTTACTATTTACAAGATTCATTACAGAGACTTTTTAGCCCATACATTTACTATTTCTAGCAGGTAATACAGAGTACTTCTAAAAACCAATACAGAGTATGTCTAATAATCAGCACAGAGCATAAAAATTATACTGGTTATTTATAAGATTCACGACTGAATCTTATTCAACCAATATTTAACCAATACATAGACTATTTCTAGCAATTAATACAGTGCATTTATAACTATTAGTACAAAGCCTATAACAATTATACACATTATTTATAAGAATCTTTAAAGATTAATAATAAATAATAAATTAATAATAATAAATCAATACAGAGGCTATTTCTAACTAAAAATACAAAAAGGAAATTGTTAACCTTATAGAGCACAAAGACTTTGGTGGTGGAAGGAAATAATTTCAAGGGCAATCGGAGCAGTCTACTTGCAACTACCAACAGATATCCTAGAGTTCTGCCCATGGAGATGGAAATGGCCCTGAGCAGCACAAAGGGCTTGGTCAGGAAGGCCACTCCTTTGCAGGCTTTGTCCAGGAGCCTCGGGTCAGTGTGTCCTTGTCCTGTGTGCTGTGCTGTGGCCCCCTGCCAATGCTGCCTGCAGAGCACGAGCAGCGCAGGGACAACCAAGCCAAGCACGGCGCCCCATGTGCCGCTGGATTCTCCTCTCCCAGTGCAGTGCAGGCTGTGCTGGAGCCTCCTGGGTGGCTTCCAGGTCTTCAGTTTCCTTCTCCAAGTGCAGCTGAAGGGTCACCTCACGCTCCTTCATCCTCTACAGGGTTTCTTCCCTGCCCTAAGGAACAATTCCATTCATTTCCGAGGGTCGCAGCGGCTGGTTGATACCCACCACGGCCATCAGCACCAGGCACATCCACAGGATTCCTCCAGCCATGGCTGATCCTTCCTTGAAAGAGAGACAAAGGTGGAAAGAGCCAAGATTCAGACTGTATTGCCTCAGGAGAAGCAAGGCAAGAGGCTGGGCAGCGGAAGAAAAGCTCTGGTGTCCTTGCTAGCCCTGCAGAAAGGCTGGAGGCCAGAGGTGCTCCTCAGGGCACTCCTGCTGCTGCAAGTTCCAAAGCCAGCTGCCCAAAGATGCTCCATGGGCAGGTGGGAAGGACGAAGGAGAATGAGGTGTGAGACAAATTGGAAACACAATCCCTGAACAGCCAGGATTGAGGAGAGAGCAGTTCAGCCTTGAGGATGATAGAGAAAGCAAGCCCTCCAAGCAGGGGGAGGACAGGAAGGACCACCCCAGCTGGCTGCAGACAGACAATGGAGACCTTGCCAGATGTTGCCATGTGGGCTGGGGAGAGGTGAAACTTCCGGTGGTCCAAGCCTGGACAATTGGACCCCTTTGAATTTCTTTGGGACTCTGCCCTGAGGGTGAATTGATGGAGAGAGGCAGCCTTGACCCAATTGTCCAGAAACAGAATTTTAATAATGCAAAAATAACAAACAATGAGGTGTTCACTGTATATGGAGCAAACTGGAACAAGGCAGTAACAAGGGGCCAAAAGGCAAGAGACCAGGCTCAGACAGGGGTATTTATAGATCTCAGTGTGGAGAGGAGTTAAGGCAGGGTCTGAGGGAAGGGTCCAACAGGGGAGAACGATTAGGAGGATTAAAATTTCTGCACCAAAAATCAACCTATGGTAACACAAAGAACGAGGAATTTTCTAGCAACAATTTGCACACTTGAACTGAGGGAGCATGTGAGCAAGCCTCTTGCTTGCTATACTTAGAAAGGGGTTTGCCAGGGCATTAGTCCTGGGTTTTCCTCCTACCTGGGGAAACCACTCTCTACAGAGAGGGAATGCACAGCCCTGCATTCCAGCTGCTCCCATCACTTCTGACCCTGCCCCTGTCTTGAGACAAAACCTGAGGAAATCCTGCTCAGCAAGGGCAGCTGGGTCCTTGAAGGGCTTCATGTCATGTTGAGGTTTCCTTGCCCTCCCAAAGGCCTTCCCTTGGCAGCCTTGGCCAGGGGATTCATCTGCCCTCCCTCCCTCCTTGCCACAGACCTGCTCTGAACCACTGTGTGGGCACACTGTGGGCACACTTACCCTCCTCAGTGTCTGTCCTCAAGTGCAATGCCCAAGTGGGTCAGTGGACCCTGCCCTGAGCTGCCAGGAGCTGGCAGGCTCCAGGTACCAATGCTCAGCCACACCACGGCACTGCCAGAACCAGCAGCAGCAGGAAGATCCTCTCAGCTGTTGGTGCAACTGCACTGCAGCCCCTGCCGCTGGCACCAACGTTCTCTGGCTGCCTGGGAGACAGCCCTGGAGTCCATCCATGGGCCCACAGATTCCACACATGGATTCCTCAAGCCATGGAATCCTGAGGCCCTGGGCACACACACAGGTTCTGGCGTCCAGCTTGGATGTGAAGAGAATGCAGTGAAATGAGGTTCCTGAGGAGACTCTGCCCTTCAGGAATGGTCTGGAGAGTTTCACTCAATTGCCTGTTGCTTGTCTCTTTGGATGCGGGCTTCTCTTGTTCAATCCCTCAGATTCTTGCTCCTTGATGCTTCCCCTTGGGGAAACATACTCTGAGCATGCTGGAAAGTGTCAGCAGTGCCATTCCCCCATCCCTCTTCCACAGCCCTCCAAAGCCAGAGGTGGAACTGGCTTTCAGTTTCCTGTTGGAACATCCTACATCTATTACATTAATTATTTTCACTTTATTTCTTTATTTTTTTAGTGCCTAAGGAATTATATACCAAAGAAGAAAAAATGGCTTCTTCCTTATTATGCAATTTATTGTGGAGGCCTGAAGGATTAGGGAATTTTTAAAGCTCACTTTTGTAAATAATGTTCTTTTGAACTAGGAGTAAAGTTCAAGGGGGAGCAGCTTGACATCTATGGCAGTGCTACCCAAACTAGTAGAGAGAAGAGTGTTTGGAAAGGAGAAAAGTTTGAAACCCTTGAACTCAGTATCCAGTTGGCTTCAAAAGCTCCAGTCTGTCAGAAGCTTTATATGTGCTAAAGGTTTAGTATCCTGTTTCTTCATTTGGTGTGGAACAATGCATACTTGATGACTTCCAGTAAGAAATGGAACCAAAATAAAAGAATTATGAAAACTGTGTGTAATCATGTGTCTGTGCAATTGTATGTGAGAAACAGAATCCATACTTTTCCAGTCTTAGGTTTTTCAGAAGTTGGCTTATTTGTTTTATTTGGACTGATGTCCAGCTGTGGAATTTTTTGGCATCTGTGTGTCTCAGACTTTGATTTCCAGTGTTGTAGCTTTCTAATGTTTTTCAGCAGTTGAAAGTGAATTAGAATAGCAACTAGAAGGAAATTACTCTGTTTTTCAGCCTTATCTCTAGTCTGTTTGTGATGATCACTGTAGATTTCAAGAATGCACAGTTAGAGTTTTTATTAGTCAGTGACTTACAATCATGTCAGTAATATCAGTGATATTAACTGACTTACATTCAGAGATTAATTCAGTGACTTTTTTTCCCACTGTTCGATACTTGACTGTTTTCAATAATCAAATTAAATCTCCTGTATTTGTTCTTTGTGTTGCATTAGAGGAACTAATTCATTTGTGGTTTTTTTGTTTGGATTTGTTTGTTTATCAAATTAAAATAAAACTGTACAGACACATGGCACTGCAACATTTTAGCAAGTTACTTCCCATCATATATAGAAATTTTGTAATGAGCAATTAAATGGTAGCAAAAAGGTTCTGCAGAATTAGAGTTGAATAAGGTAGGCACTCAAAATTTAGAAATACAGATTTGCTAACAATGGAAAGCCTTCAACTGATATTTCCAACAGATTCTCTGGAAATGAGATCTAGCTTTAATTTTTTAAAGGAATCACTGACAAAATTTCAATTTTATGAAGAAAATTTGTGATTTTATTCTGATGCTTTTGTGGGGAAAAAAATCTTACTGCAAAAGTTTTATTTATTTGAAAATATTATTCATCATCAAAGCCTTTTTTGCTGGATCCTAAACTGTAGCATGGAAAACACTCTACATATGTATTTTGGCAGTAATTATCCACATGTCTTTCTTTTAAAAATATTTTTCTTTCTTTCTTTTTTTCTTGTGTATTTCATGTCTTTTTTCTCCCACATTATTGCCTTAATGATTTTTTTAATTTCTGTGTGACCGTTAGGAGTTTTTGTCTGCCATTAGACAACGTTACACTTTCAATATTTAAAAACCACAAAAACCTTCTGATGTAAGTATTGTGAACTATTAATTAAAAGTAAATTTATAGGTTTCTCATATTGCTATGTAGTAAATTAAGAAGTTGCTCCTTCCTTATGTGAGGAACAGCCAGGTAAATTCATTGTATTGCCCCCTTCAAAGGCTCATGAATGCTAAAATGGGCCAGAAAAATTTTGGGAAGCTGTGTACCAGGTTAATTTGTGTCAAAGCATGACAACAGAGACACATCATCTTGCAGGAGGTCTTGCACATCTTCTTTTGGAAATTTATAGATCCTATAGAGGTGTTTTTGAGATTGGAATGAGGGAAGAAACAGGCATAAAAATAAAACATTTTTAGCAGTTCCCAGTATATTGCTCTTGTCACTACTTGTTTTATTTATGAGCCTATTGGACCCAAATACATACTCACTCTTACCTGTGACAAACTGACAAGTGGGATATAAAAATGAAAAGTTTTTTCCCTTAGCTGGTGGCTAAGGAATCATTGATCTTCCCTAAACTAACATTAATCTTGGAAAGGCAGCAAGAGGTTTATAGGTCTTCCATGAAATTTCAAGGTGGTAAATTGGAAAACAACAACAAAAAAAAGGCTCTTTTGTCCATAGTCCTTATTGTTGGGAATATTTTATGACACTGGGGTTGCCAGTTGGTCATAACTTATAGTTCATTAAAGTTTTATGCTTGGATCATAACTATCCATTCTATAAAATAATTAACTTAGGCAGTGCTCTATAACATAACTGATTAGAAAACTAAACTTCCTTTGCTGCCTGTGTCATTAATACCAACTCTCAGGTGATGACCTCTTAGACAGTCCTCTGAAATATTCCATGTAACAATAATTCGTGAGAAATTCCAAAGTAGCAAGTGACAATATCTTATTTTCTTAGCAGATCAGGTAATTTAAAAGACCACAAATGTGCATGGAGGCAATTATTTTTAGCTTTCTGAAATCAAAATAGCAGGGCTTGGGGGCATGATATGCAGACATTTGGGGGTGTAGGTTGTGTGTTTTGATTGCCATGTCATCTAAATTCTTCTTCTGCATTTCTCATCCACAGTTCTGCAGGAAAATTTTATGTAACCTCTGATGGCTTTTTTGTTGTTATGAAGGAGGACCTGAACTGGTAAAACTGAATTTGGATCCCAGCTAGGATGCAATTTTTTTGAAGAAACTGTCAATATTTTAAATTTTATAAAATGAGTTTGTACCTGGTGGACAAGTCCTTATTACACAGTAAACACATGGACCTTGCTTTTAGCTCAAAACTCCCCTAGAACCTGACAGCAGCAAATGCAAGAATTCTGTATCTCCTGGTGTCTACAATAAAAACAAGCCCACTCTCCCAGCCCCCCAGTCTATCACATGGGCATAAACAGACTTTGCAGTTTAGCAACTTTCTTTCTCTCTGATTAGTAAAATGTGTAGGAAGAAGCAACTTGTTCTTATGCAACTTGAGAACAATTTCTAAACTCTCATGTTTTCCTCTGACAGATCAATGAAACATCTTACTGCAATTTATCTGCTGTTTTCTGTCCACTAAGGCTTGGGATAGCTCATGCTTGTGCATGTGGAAGGGGCTATTCTCCTTACAGCTGTGCTCTCTCTTCATTCTGGAGGCATGCACCAGCCACCTTACAGGCTGTCATCACTGCTGCAGCACATGAACAGCTCCTGAGTAAAACCTGGACATGCTTGCTGTGTGCCAGGAGAGTGAATAAAATGTCTTTCACTGTCCATCTTTGGCCCTGCTTTTTGGAAATATGTCCGTTTGAGTGTAGCTTCACCTCCATTACTGAAGTCTTGCCAATCTTTTATAAATACCCTTTTTAATGTACTTTCAGGTTCTGAAATTCGCTGTTGACTAAGACTTGGCTATCTCTGTGTTTTGGAGGACCAGTTCAGAGTGGGGTTTGGTTTTCTTTACGTGGTAGGCCCTGATTCAAATGGAGGGGATGTCTCGACCTGAAGCTGCGCTACATCGAGGTTCTGTGGTTGCTGAACCAAAGGGAACCAAAGCCTGAACCATTCCTGAGTTTAGCTTTGCAGATGGAATCAAGTAGTTTTCAGAGAAGTTCAAGTCCCCCAATTTACCCTGTTTTAGAGGGAAGGCAGACACAGAGCCCCATTGCTCTCTACAAATGCACGAAGGGAGGTTGCAGCAAGGTGAAGCCCCGTCACCTCTCCCAGGTAACAAGAAACAGGATGGGAGGAAATGGCCTCAAGTTGTGCCAGGGAAGGCTAAAATTGAGTGTTAGGAAAAATTTCTGCACTGAAAAATTGTCAGGCATTGGAATAGGCTGCCCAGGGAGGTGATGGAGTCACTGTCCCTGGAGGGATTTAGAGCATTTGTAGGTCTGACACTTAGGGACTTAGTTTAGTGGGATTTGGCAGTGCTGGGTTAATGATTGGACTCAATGATGTTAGAGGAGTTTTCCAACCTTTTTTTTCACACTGGAATTTTCCATTTTCCTCATCTCTCAGACTATTCTGGTGATTAAATTGTACACTACAATGAGTTCAAATTAAGAGTTTAATTTGAAATATTTCAACATTTGCATGATTATACGGTAAATTATATATAAAAAGCAATGTATATAATGTATGCTGTAAGGTACCAAGTCATCTAATCCTAATTATGAATGTAATATATTTAGCCATATAGTAATGATGGGATTGGACAAAGAAGGGTTTATAATTACAGCATGCTTTTCCATGAAGAACAGAGGCTCTAATAAAACTCTGGAAATGTACATATTAATAGTTTCCATTGTTCATACATGAACAAAATATTTTGATGCCAGGGAAATTTAATTCTTTTTGCTTACCAGTTTGGAGGAAAAATTTGAGAGTTGATAACATTTTCTTTCATATGTGCTATGAAGCACATATAATATTCCAAATGTGAACTGTGACATCTATAGTGAAAGAAAGATGAAGAGATCAGTTTTTTACGGCTGGAAATTTACTTGATACTAAAACTTAATGTATGAAGACATTTATAACAGTATGATTTCACATCTTTTATTCATGTACAATTTTATCAAAGTATTCCCATCAGCCTGCTATTTTCATTTCTCATATATTTACATATACTTTCTCAAATAATGTAAAAATCTGTGGAAAAAAGATTACTAAATTATTTTTTTTGAGAGCAAGAAAATAAAAGAAAAGAATGTCAGAAGTTACAGTCTGGTATAAAATATCAAAGAAATTAAAAGCTGGGGAGGCTGCTAGGTTTTGGCTCTGTATTTTCTGTGTCTTTGTACTGCAGTCACTTATCTTAGAGCACCTTTGATTTTCAATGCATTCAGAGCAGAACCTCTCTCCAAATACCTCATTATGGGCACATAGATGCCTATTTCTAAGTATTTGAATATTTTTCACTCCTAGGAGTATAGACTGTACAACAAGAGCAAACCAGCACCTCATGGCAACACATTGGTCAAAGGAAAAGAATCAATTCCACATTCTGTGCTGAGAAAGGCCGTTCATGGTGTTCTTTTGAAAGGGAGGAGAGGCAAAGTTAATTCACTGAATAATATGTTGCAAGTGTGAGAGAACAGAACCAATCATTAAAAGAAATTAATTACATTTGTGTGGTCATTTTGAGGGCCTGAGAGGGGAGGGCAAAGCTTCACAGCAGTTATTTGTCCTTGTGCAGAAACACAAACACACCTGACAGAGAAAAACAGTAACAGTGAGTGATCTTTGCCTTGGGACAGACAAGCACCTGCACTGGTGACTTCTGGTGGGGCAGGACAAGGCGAGGTGCTCAGAAAGAGCCCAGAACATGGTTTTCTTCTCAGAAATAAAATGCCTATTTCCACAGTCTGCAGTGAACATCCTAAAAATCCTTCACTGCCTGAAGAAGAAGGAGGTGTGCAGTTCTGAGGTGCTAAATAAATGTTGGACCAGGGTTATTTTGAGTTCCATAAATAACTGGTGAAAGACATAGGTGTTGGAGGGGAAGTTTGGTGTAATTAATAGATCAGCAAATGTCTGTATTCAAAAAGGAAGCGTGTTCTGTGGGAAACATTTGTTTTTTACAACCATTTTTATACCCTGAGAAGGAGGTGGAGGTGGGTGGAACAAGGTGCTTATATTAAAATAGACCTGTAATCCTACAATGATCCCTTTGGTCCAGATAGTCTGAGCAAAAAAAAAGTGGAGAAAAGAAGTAAGCAGCTCAGTATGCAAATATGGAACAAACCTGTGTCAGGCATCCTTTCCTATGACAGTAATGAATGGAACATGTATAGCATGATGACCCTTTCTTGCTTTTAGTTTGAGTACTTGTTGTGCACCACCTTCAACGTTTTGAGGAACAAAAAAAAAAATAATCTGATTGTTGATGAGCATAAAATATTATGCTGGAACTAGAGAAAGCTTAGTGTGTTGCAGCGTTAAGCATTCTGAAATTGTTCAGCCATATATAAACCACACAACATAATAAGTGTGAATTATCATGCCACATATCAGTTCTCATGGCCTGGGCTGTGGCTGGAATTTTAAAAATGAGTACAGTTGGTTGTTTAGAAACAACAATTATCTATTTTGGAATATTGTAAATCAAGATTTTCAAGGGGAAAAAAAAAAGCTCTTTAATGGATGAATTGCAAAACTTTTCCAGCTTCACCTGTGTTTCTTGAATGTTTTGGAAATAATGGGAGGAATATTTGGGATAGTATATGTTGGAATTCACCAGTTGTATATCAGTGAGATCCAGAGAAGACAGAACCAGCCCCTAAGGTGACTTAGGGTGAGTCTGGAAGACAATAGAGTTTGGCTGCCTCACTGTGTCATAGTTCTGTTCTGGTCATAGATGAGTTACTAAAGTAACTCATCTATGAGTTTGATGTTGTTTGATGTTTATTGATGTCCTCTAAATGGTCCAGGTCATTAGAGCTCAGCTGGTAGTCCCACTGTTTTCTGTGTCAAGTTCATTTGCTTGCTTTTATAAATGGAATTTTTTTTAAAGGTAGATTTTAAAGCATTTATTTGTGGCCCCTTTTCTTACATGACCATTTTCCAGGCATGCTACTCACAAATTGGTACAAAGGTAGGTCAGGTTTTGGCCTAACTAAACATGAGCGATTCTTTTATCAAGAATTTAAAAAGAACAAAGTCTTTAAAAATTGCAGAAAAGCATTCCTTTGCATGATGTTGTAATTTAAAAGAAAATGAGACGTTAATTCTAATTATTACATTGTTGCATTCTGTGGGACTTCTAATTGCAAAAGTTTATGTTAAACATTTCCAAGAAATCCATGGAATGAGCTGCCCTAGTTTGTCTTGGCTTTCTGTAATATTTTTGCAGGAGATTTAGACAGTAATCAAGTCCAGATCTACTTTGTCTCAGAGAAAATAGTGATTTCTCTTCTAAACAAAGCTAATAGTTTTAAGATATTATCTTCATAGCTGTAATGACATGTAACCATGGGCCAGGCATTGTGTCCTGTGCTGGACAGGCAGAACAAAGCCTTTACTCCTAAAAACAGAGAACCTGAGGGTGGGTGGAAGAGAAACCCATGTAAGCAGGTCTGTCTTGTGGTTTAAACGCAGGCAGCAGCCCAGACCCATGGAGCCACTCACTCTCCCCTCACCAGTGGGACTGGGGAGAGAATTGGGAGGGTAAAAGCTACAAAACTCAGGGGCTGAGGTAAGGACAATTTAATAGGGAAAGCAAAAGCTGTGCACACAACCAAAGCCAAACAAGGAATTATTTCACTACTTCCCATGGGCAGGCAGGAGTTCAGCCTTCTCCAGGAGAGCAGGGTCCCATCACAGGTAAGGTTTGGGAAGACAAATGCCACCACTCCAAATGTCCCCCTTTTCCTCCTCCTTCCCCCACTTCCTATACTGACCATGACATCCCATGGTCTGGACTCTCACCTGTCCTGGCTGTGTCCCCTCCCACCCTCCCAGGCCCCCCCAGCTCCCTCACCAGTAACTCACAAAAAGCAGAGAAGGCCTTGGCTCTGTGCAAGCCCTGCTCAGCAATAACAAAAACATCTCTGTGTTATCAACCCTATGTTCAGCACAAATCCAAACACAGCCTCACACCAGCCCCTGCAAAGAAAATTAACTCTACCCCAGCCCAAACCAGCACAGCCTAATATCACTAAGCAAGTGCAAGAATTGGAGAAAGAGAACAGATGAGAGAGTTTTCTGTGTTGCATGGTGGAAGGAAAAGGTGGGAGAAAGGAAAGGAGGTGAGCAGAAGCGAAAGAACCAGAACATTTAATCAATTCTTGTTTTGAAGAAACATGCAAAATTCTGCTTGGGGTGGTAAGTGGAAGGTGCATTTGAAGAGGTGATTTTAGACGAGACCTTATGGATGTGGAGTCTGATAAAACAGGGTGAAGTAGAACCATGCAATTCAATGTGCCGAGGGACAGCCACACAGCTGACATTTGGTAGAGGTAGAGATGCTGAACCTTGATGAGTACAGGGTGTGATAACATGGACTTGCTCTCTCCAGGGTCTTCTGTCTTACTGCTAGCTTGAAGAATTGAGTTTTATGAGCCACCACAATCTGCCCAGGTCATGGAAACTCCTTCCTGTAAAGAGGAAGAATGATGAAGAGAGCTGAGGATAAAGTCCCTGAGAGAAATGTACAAGAATAAGAGAGAATAAGAGCTACAGAGTTTCAGAAAACTCTGGAAGAGGAATTAAAAACTGAAAATTACACTAGATTGTATAGTAAACTACAGTCTGACCCCCTGGCATGAAGCAAGAGGAAATTGCTTCAAATTGTGAATTAAATGAGATAATAATGCATATCAACTAATGAACTTCGTAAAGGTGGCTGAATTTATTTTAGAAATTGTTTTCAAAGTAGGTAGTCAGATCTGAAATGTGCAGCTTTGTTTGTTCAGTTATTTTTTTACAGCTGTCTTCTAGAAAGCCCAGGTGTGAATTCCTTCTCTTGCTCTTTTTTCCCCCCCTTTTAGTTGCAGAGCTGTTTGCAAAGGCTTTTGAAAATTTGCTTCCTCAACAAAAAATTTCAAGGTCATTTCAATCCTTTTGAATACAAGATTAATTGTTTTCCTGCAGTAAGACATTACATTGGGTATAATTGAATTCGGATAGCTTACTGCACGGGTTGCTTGTGAATGTTTACAAGTAACCAGTTTTTCCTTCTACAAGTTCATACATAATAAAGTAGTTGTGATTTCTTTGGGCTTCTAGAGATGGAAATCAGCCTGCTTGCAAGAACTGGGACCAAGATGCTCTGCAGCCTAAGAGCACAATCAGCAGTTATTGTGGGGAAGAGGTGCTCAGTGGTTGAGTGTTTGAATTCAGCTGGCCACACACATTGCATGGGGAGTGAAGCAAAAAAATTTTCCGAGTACTAAAAAATTTCTGTTTTCCCCTATGCTGACTTCCCAATTCAATCCATGTATCATGTGAGTTAGATTGTTACTATTCCTATGTAGGAAAATCAAGCTACTCTTGTAAAGTCCAAAGACCACCCAGTCCTGCCCTCACTTCTTTCTCTCTTGGCTGTTCTCAGCCTTACTGCCCCAAGGTAAGGAAAACAAACAAATACCAAAGCATCAGAACCCAATAATGGTGTTTCTCTTTTTATGTAGGGAAAAAAAGGGTTCCTGTCCACTTATCCATGGGTAATGGCCAGGAATATAAATAGCTAGCCATGCTAGCATGGAATACTTGAATAAAATGGCCTGAAGACATGGACTTGCTCTGCTACATCCTCCCCAGAGAGCAGAGATTTGCAGGGGTGGTTCTGAGGGACAGAATGAGCCCTTTAAACTACTGCTGCAAGTCTCCTCAAGAAGACTTTTCTTTATAACTGCAGTTCCCTTTGGATTAATCTCCTTGTCTTGCACATGCCTTAATACTGCTACTATGGATCTACTCCATAAACTTCAGAGAAGGCCTGTATTTCTCCAGGTATTTCTTTCTTCCCTTGGTAAAAAAGGACTTTCTGGCCTGTCTTTCTTGATTTCTTACACACCAGGATTGAGAGCCCTTGTGCTTCTAAGAAAAGTGGTCCTAAAATGTGTCCAGCTCTTCTGGCTCTAAGGAGAGCTTCCCAGGAGCTCTCATCCATTCATTCTTTAAACAACTACAAGTTCACTCTTCTGGAAGTCAGGGTCCAGATTTTGCTCTTTGCCACACTCGTGTTCCTCGAGATCAGGAACTCAGCCAGGGCATGGTCAGTACAGCCCAGGCTGCCTCCAGTCCTAAGTCCTCTGTTAGGCGTTTCCCTGCTGCTGGGCACCATATCCAGTTATGCTCCTACTCCATTTTATTTGTCTCATAGCTGAAAGTTTTTCTTCTTCTCCTGGACAGCTGTATTTCTTTCCCAGGAGATACCTGGGTGGTTGAAATCCTACATCGGGATGAGAGCTTGGGAGTGTGACTCTTCCTGCAGCTGAAGCAAGACCTCATGGACAGCTTGCCCTGATCAGGTGGCCCACAGTGCACCCCAGCCACACAGTGTGCTGTGCCTGATCCTTCATTTGCACCCCCAGGCTCTCAGCCTGTTTGTGGCTGCTCTTCCCAATCTATCCATTCCTTAACACCACCTGCAACACCTCCGCTCCTCCTTCCCAGGCTCTCCTAAAAAGAGCAGGTTCAGAAGCAGAGTGTCATTTCAGCAGCTTCCAAAACAAGATTATGTAAATACACGGTGATGAGTTCACACCAGGCGACAGAGAATTCAGTGTTGTTTTTCCCCCTTGATCATATGCATTGTCTAAATTTGAACTCCAGATTTGTTGTTGCGCTGACACGCTCTTGATAAACAAATATTGGGATTTAATGAGCAAGCACGGAGTGTAGAATATCACAGGAGAAATGACACACGAGTATCAAAATGATTCTAATGGACAGTGAAGTCTTTTCAGCATAAATAATATTGTACACAAAGAGTCTCTGTAGGTAGCAGGATAATGTTCTTTGACGGTCTAACAGTTTCTCCTCCTCAGGGATACCTTGTAAAAGAATCTTTGAAATGTTTGTATCAACCTATTTTCATATCCCTTGTCAGTTTTAGATGGTTCTTTTCAGTTTAGTTAAATGAATTTCACTTTTGACGTACACTCTGAAGTGTAGTTCTACTCCATAAAAATGACACTATTGGGTCCTATATTTACTTTACTTCAGCAACTAAATGTCAAGTGCATTTACTGTTGGAAGTGTTGCTTGATAAATTCTGTATCTGAAAACTCAGGTTATATTGTAAATGCTGCATGCTTTTTGTTCTTTTTTTTAAATCCATTTTTACTGATGCAGGGAAAGATGTGCAAGAGAAATTGTGCTGCTGGACTTGCAGAAATACAGCTGACCCCAGAGCTCATTGGAGAACTGTTCTGGCGAAGCCCAAGAATGCAAATAAATCTATTTTCTTGCCCTTGTCTGGAAAAAAACACATAACATAACATATAACATAATATAACATAACATGTACTGCAGCTGCCTGGCCACCAATTTGCTGCTGGTGGTGCTTGCGTTGCCTTGATTAAAGAATGAAACTAATCACAACAATTAGTCACCTTTGCAGAAATTCTGTGTTCAAAGAAACATTTCTAAGCATGCTGCATCTGCTAATAATTAAACCAAAATATTCTCCTTAGCAGTTATTATAATGTGTTGTAATAAGAACAGATGTTTTTTAATGAACATACTGTGTTTTAAAAGGTTGGAAAACAAAGCCATGCAACAACTATTGGTGCTTGAGTGTTTTTTAAAAGGCTGTGCTAATTGGGATTTTATAGCATACTTCCTACTGATATGGATGAGTTTCGTTTGAGTGAGCTGCACTGGTCGTGGTTTCCCAAATTTTACTTCATTTCTCATCAACAAAGCCTGGTTTTTAAAGAATCTGCAATCCAGGCATTCTGGATCATTTATCTTGCTATGTTTTAAAAGTCTGTGTCATTATAGAGCAACTGCTGCCTCGCTGGTGTCAATCTGAATTTTAGACTGAAACCTGTTTCAGAGGGTGTGACATTTTAATGCCTTAGTCTTCATCTGTCAGATTCTTTTGGTTCTTTGTACAATGAAATATTCCTTTAAATTCATTCACTTTGTTAGGGACAATTTATCTGTGAATGACTGGATTTTAAAAAAAATGGTTCTAACCTAAGGAATAGCACATCTGAAACCTGGAAAGGTTTATCTGAAAGTAGGCAAACAGAGCTGCGTGATGAAGTTTTAAATTAGCATCTTAATCTAAGAAGCTGATCTTGCTGCTTTCCTGACAAAAATTGTGCCCTGAGGCCACCCAGACAAATGGATTTCAGCGCATGGCTGATGAACATGCCCAAGTGTGATTTACTTTAGCTGATAAACTTTCTGATTTCAGTGCCCCTCAAGTCAGGCTGACTGCAGTGGGAGGGATCCTGGTGTTTCCAAAAACTAGAAGTTGATGTATGTTTTACCACATGTCTGGAAGCTGTGCTGAAAGCCAGGCTGAGCTTATCTGAAGGTGAATCTTGTAGATAAAAATCAGGCTGTTTAGGTGAAGGTCTGTTTTGACCAAATAACCAGAAATGTGGGAATGTGTCTGAGGGTTTGGTGTTTTTTAATTTGCTTTGGTTATTCAAGTAAAAAATTATAAACAGTTATTGATCTCAGTGTGATCCTTTGTGCAATTGGTTATTTGCTATTTTCTATGTTTATCCTCCTTGGGGTGCAAGGAAGAGATGGAAAGCATGTTCAGCAACTTGTGAAGCTCAATATAATTTCTGGTCCCATATCCCATATCTCCTTACAAAAAATCCTGAGAGAACAATTTGTGGTCTGGCCAGTAATAAAACAAGCTATTCAAACAGAAGGTAGTGACTCTGACTGTGAACAATCCTGGGTGGATTTTAGCATTTAAATGAGATGTTCACCCATAAATGGTGCTGGATTGTTGTATAAATTTCTTTAAAAATATCTAGAGTGATGTAACACTGGATGCTGTGAAGGAAGACACCTACAGTGTTTTGCAGTGTATTCCCTAATTTCTGCTTCTGTATTCATTGGCTGTTTTGTGTTCCATGTGGAAAGTGGGCCTTGGGAAGGGGGTTGGGATGGAAAATGTTCCTCAGTGATACAGGAAATACCAAGTGGTAGCCAGCCAGACGTGAAATACTTCATTCCTGTCTTAGAAATTGTTAGATAAGATTTATACAACCTATAAAAAATGAGACTTTTTGTGTTAGAAATGGATTCTGTTTGCCACAGGACTGGAGGGATCACCAAGGTCATTGGGAAGAGGAGAGAGGGCTTTTCAGAACAAAGCATTCCCCTCACTGAGTGAGGTTTCAGCTGCTTCTTTCCCACACAACTCCTATCCCATTTTATTTTTTTCCCCCATCATTCAGTCTTGACTGATTAATTTCAGCCAAACTAAGAAAGATGCTGCTGTTGGAAATATTCAGAGAGAGGCAGCAAAATCCTCACAGCAGCTGATTGATGTTGGACACTGAATCTCGTACTTGTAGGGGCTGAGCTCTGCCAGCACAGAAATGTGTTCTGAAAAGCCAGCATTCTGTGTAGTTTATGATCCTGGGCTTGACTTTTCTAGGTAGGAGCTTCTCTTCTTGTTCCTCTTGATAGTTATGAATTAAGAATGAGCATACTCCTATAAAAGTAATAAAATATACAAGAAATGTTCTGCAATGTGTCCAGTCAATGGTTTTGCACAGTGTAGAGCCTTTGACATTTCACAGATTTGCATCTCAGTTCATTAGAGATTAGAGTTCGTTAGCACTTTTCACTTAAAGCATGAAGGGGCATGAAAATGGAAATGCAGAGCAGACTGTGGATTGCTGTGATTATTCTTTTATCTGTGGGAGCTCTTTCTCCCAGATTCAGTGCTGCTCACAGTAAAACAAAAGTGGTTTCTCTCCTATGTGAGCTGCAAATTTCCTTCTGAACAAACATTTTAAAGATTTTATTTGACTAGCGTGTCTTCCTTTAGCACTTCAGCACCATCAACTGCTTCTTTTATTTACAATATTTTTGGCTACACTTTGGGTTTGAACTTGACCCCCATGTTTGGATATTCTGGTGTATTTGGAGACTTTCCACAACAGTAACGTTTTCTTTGTATTTAGTACTTGGAAATCTTAAAGATTTTTTTTTCAGAACTGTGAATATCTACAGGAGACCATTCTCCAGTTGCTCTATATCTGTTCCTATGCATATCTTGCTGGAAGGAATCCTTGCTAAAGCTACTCTACACAATCACTCTGTGATTAGTAAGCATTTGAGTTTTGGATTCTCTACTTCCTTTTGGATGGTCCATCCACACAAATCCTTCTCTCAGTCTGCTGTATGGAAACAATCTGAATTATTTCTGTGAATTATTTGGAATATTTTAAAGTGCCTACTGGAAAACTTTGTTCCCTTTACAGGCAGTACTTACAAACCCAAAGGCTTTCCCTATGATTTCTCACTGAGGGAAAACATAAACACAAGGCTTCATTACAAAATTAATGTACTTTTATTTAATCTAAACAGGATCAGATTTAGAAGTCAGAGAATGTATGAATGAGGTTGCCCTATAATTGAAGCACATGAAATTAATAAAATTATCTTTAGCTATTTTTCTTTCATGCCTTTCTCCATTTCTAATTTACTGTCAGTGTTGCTGAAATACAGAGATTAAACTGTCTATCCCATGTGAGGAATTATCTGATTTTCATACAGGATTATTTTTAGCTAAATGTTGGTGTAACTTCAATGGGAAAGTTCCTCAGAAATCAGGCAAATGGAAGCAAACTTTTTTCTCTCATTCTTAAAATTAAATCAGCTTTAAGCAGATACCCAACTTTTTTTTTTTTTTTTTCTTTTAAGTCAATGTGTTCAATGTTGCTTTTTGTAAACTTACAGAACTGCTTATTAAGGTTAAGAAGGGAAATCCTGCTGTAATTTTAATTACTACATATTGCAGCTCCTTCTCAGGAAACTTTACTGCAGTGAGTTGTGCTACCTGTGATGTTAAGCTACAGCTGGCATGCAGGGAGCAGGTATTACACCACCCATGGTTTTAATGCCTCATAATAAATGACATTATGGGTCTCACAGAGTTTAGGAGGAGAGCAGCCAGTTGTTTTACAGCACCAAATCCTAATCCTGTTAAAACCACTGGGAGCCTTGCAATGGCTTGGTTCATTCCAAGATCTGAATTGTGAATATTGGTAGCTGTTCAACTACAGAACAATAGCAGAAGTATTTTCAGAATTAAAAAAAAAAAAAGAAAAGAAAAGAAAAAAAATCAAACTACATGCAGTAAAACACCACCACCACCCCCTTCCACCCCCCAAAAAACAAAAAACACCCCAACAATCCTTGAGTCCTTCAAAGGCTTTTTTTAGCAGATCAATGATCTTGTATTTAAGGCAGAAAACAGAGCTGCCCATCTTCTCCTGCAAGCAAGGTGGGGATAACTTTATATAGCTAGAATACGGGCTCATCTAGGAAGTTAAGGAAAAGGTGGCATAAAGATTCTTTATGGCCTGCACAGAAGAAAATCGAAGACCCTGCCTTTAGAAAAGCTTGAAATAAACACAAATTTCAACAAATGAGGAGTTCTGTGGGTTAAAAAAAAAGGGCAAGCACTTCTTTATGGTAGCAAATGTGCTTGCATATATACTGTAGCAAATTACTGTTCCCATGCAAATGTTTCTTCCAAAATTCACTTAGTATCTCACTTTCCCCTCTGATTTTATGCCTTTCTTATTTTTTTTACTCTTGTCAATTCGCAGTTGATTTAGCTGAGCTCTCCTGCTTCAGAAGCAGAGGTAGTAGATTGGTATCAGTAGATTGGTATCAGTTGAAAGAGCTTCAAAAGTAAATACTTAATTATTCTGAATGTGAATGTCCCTCATGTGATTTGGAAAACTAATTATATCCAAGTTTGTACGGAAAAAAAATCTATTAAAGATTCTAAACTTAGCAGAACTTTTCCACTGTGATGAACAACTAGAGTTCTTTGTTTTTTTAATGTAGAAATTAATAGTGACTATGAGATTTTCTTTTAATTCAAGATCAATATGTAAAAATGCAGCATCAGGTCTTGTGTTATGAATTTACCCCAAAAGAAAATATTTTATGAGAGTCCAAAAGTTTAATGAAACTTTGTTTTTCCTGTTTTACAGCTGAGAGAGCTCTGCAGAAATATTTCTACAGTTCCCAAGGTTTCTAAAACTCCTCTAGTTTCTTAGGGAATTTAAGTCTTGAAGATTTCTAAACTTAAGTTTCCAAGTTTCCTTTAGCCTTTTTGGGGACTCTTGTGTAATGTTATATTATGGGATTTCTAACAATTATAAACAAACGTAAAATTTGGGATTTTTTTTTTTTGGGGGGGGGATGTTTCTTTGTTTTTTAAATTTTGCCAAGCTTATCAAACTTATTGCAGTGACAATATTTCATGTAATGTTGTGAAAAATAGTTACTGGTATTGCTATGTTTTTTGCAAATTCTTTCTCTTTTAAGGCTGGAGTTTTCATAAACTGACAATACTGGTTTCTGTGGAGTGAAAACTAGAAAGAATCTTTCAGTGAGAAGTAAATTTCAGTCCATGAGAAGAATGAGATTCTATTTCATGCTGTTGTCAGAGACTGGTGGTGAAATGTTTAGGGATGTGGGAAAAATATTGAAGCCTGTGTTAATTAATTTGGAGTACTTATTGATAATACAAGTTATGTTTGCTGTAGAATATGTAAACAGAATTTTGCTTTAGAATAATGTTAAATATAACTCGATTATAGTAATTTTTCAGAAAGTCTAATAACGATTAATTTTTGGTTTTAAATTATTTCAGCAATTGCTTATAGTTTTGTTTACAGGCAAAAATTTTGAAGTCTTTCACATATGTGAAATACATGTGTAGAAACATTATGGTATTTATCCCTTTTAAACAAGAAAGTGGTTTTAGTACTTCTTATCACCATTTCCTAATTTTATGGTTCTCCCATTTTTTTTTCCCCCTTGTCTTTGCTGATTATTCTTTTAGTACAAAGATTATCTAATTTGGAGAGAAATGCAAGAATTTGGGGTGTCGTATCCATGGTGGTTATGAAAGTTCAACCAGGTAACACGAGCAAAATTTGCCTCTTTTATCTGAAATCTCATGGCAGGCTGGTCAACAGAACAGCCTTAACCTGAATTTTATTATTGGCCTTGTAGATCGAATAATTCAGAATCAGATATGGAAGGTTCTAGTATTGGCTAAAATGGTGTGTTGACTGTCAGTGAAGTTCTAAGTATCTTTTCTATTTAGATGAGTACAAAGAGCAAAACCAGGAAAAACGGGTGTGAATTTTTAGATGAAAAATTTTGTCTAATATAATTTCTGTGTCATGTGAATAAATCGAAAAACTGGGTTGTTTGAGCTGAAGTGCTTCAGAAAATGAATGTGAAATGTAACTGTGGTCTGAAAAGATACGTAAAAATTCAGGAGGAAAGGAAAGAAAATAACTGTTGGTTTTGATCTGCAATACTTTTTTTCTGCATCATCTAATTTACAGCTGGCATCAGCCTCTCCAAAAAGGTAAATCCCCTGAGTGGAGGCAGTGATTAGTGATAAGCAAATGTCAGCAGGTGTTATGAACTCTATTATTAGTTGCTTCAACTCCTGAACCATTTCCCAGCCTTCTGAGGCTTTTATCAAGCCACTGACAGGTTGCCTGAAAATTAGGAAATTTAGAAGGGCTTTTAAAAGATGCAGGGCTAAAAAGAAGAAAATTCCTATAAGAATGGCAACAAGGATGAATATGAGCATTTGTGGAGAAGCCTTGGGTAAAAGCATTTTGGGAAAGGGCATTGAAATACAATAAAAAATGGGCAGTTACCTCTCAAGAGCACTTTTTCTTAACCACTGGAATAGGAAAATAACTGAAAGTCACACAGCACTTCTAGAAGTGCCAGGTTTTCCTGTTCTTTTAAAAATATCTGATTTCTGCCTCTTCCACATAAGAAAATACTGGAAACTGCATTCTTTCCCTTGAAAGACCTTTCTTTGAGAAGAATACGCTTTAAAGTCACCATTTTTTTGGTAGTTACATTTGTTTTTTTCAGAAAGGAAAGCTTCGATTTTTCACTTGTGCTGGTCAACAGGGTGTTCTTAGCACACATTTATATAATGACCTTTCTTCTGCAATTTCCCTTTCTAGGCTGCATAACTTTCTGGCCCTTACTGTTTCTAGATGAAACTATGCTGTGGAAACTTTCTTAAGAGGTGTTTTGGTCTACAGTTAATGTTTCCTTCTTACAGAATAACTGAATAAAGCAAGGGAGGGGCTCTACTATAATTTCTAGGATCACATTTTAGTGCAAGCTTGAGCTGAACTGGTCAACTGCAGCATTTTTTTTTTTTTTTTTTTTTTTTTATGACCAAGTGACTTTAATTGGGGTTGGCTTTTATTATCACTGTTAATGTAAGAAGGCTGTATGAGTAAAGCTTTATTCCTTTAAAGCTGATTAAAAAAAATAATAAAATCTCTCTTCTGTTTCACAGAAAATGTGTTGCTCAGATTAAATTATCTGAATGAACTCATATGAACAAAATGAGAATCAAATCGGCTCGTTTGCTAGGCATCTATAGGGAATAAACTAATTCCTGAGCTTTTAGGCCATGTAGAATTTTTTCATTACTTTTTCTTTTTTTTGGTACACACTACTACTTTCAGGTTTCAGTTATAG
Organism: Sinosuthora webbiana; assembly: GCA_013397395.1. NCBI lineage: Eukaryota > Metazoa > Chordata > Aves > Passeriformes > Sylviidae > Sinosuthora > Sinosuthora webbiana. The sequence goes on from VXBN01005899.1 coordinate 30,356, forward strand.
CTGTCAGGATCAAAATAAAGTGAAAGTCTTGCTTTAAGGGTTTTCTTCTCTTTCAGTTGAAGACCAAGAAATCTCTTAGGTCCTATTCTTGTCACAATCTAAGACTTTTGTACAAAAATTTGAAGCATCTGAGGTGGTGTGTAGTGTTTCTATGACTAGAACATCCAGTCTAAATTCACCAATGAATAAAAAAATCATAATTTAAAACTTAAAGGAAGTTGTAGTTGGCAGAGTTTTACAGCTGTACTATTTGTACAAGATGTTTACCATAGAACAAAATACTGTCATGAAAATTTGGGATTTTACACCAATGTTGGAAAAAATTTCCAGATCCAGCACAGTAATAAGCATAAAGTTGATTTTCAGGGTAAAAATGATAAAAATCTCTTCTAGTATAGAGGCATAATATGTTTTAATCATATTATGATTAAGTGGTCAAGAGGTGACTGGAAAAAAAAATGGCAAAAAAAGTTTTATGTCTTTCTGATGAAATACTTAGCACTTCTAACATCTGTCATCTGACTTTAGTCTTGAGTAAAAGACACAAACCACTGTCTTCTCCTTGCAGAAGGTAGTCAATTTATATAACTCATAAAGAGAATAAATAATGTATGTTTGATGGACATAAATCATAATTTTTTTTGAGATGTGGAAATTTTGAGTAAGCCTCCCAAATTAATTATATTTAGTCATGAACTATTATTCTATTTTTATTTTTTTTTTTTTTTTAAAATCCAGATTGTTTTATCTTCCCTTAGAAATGTGTCAGAACAATTAACTGATTTTTAAAAACATGTCCAGGTCTGGAGGCAAAGGATGAAAATGGTAATCAAACTGTTTGAAAACAAGATGAGTTTTAATGTCTTAGAGTTTTTTTATCTTGTTATGATAGACTTACTCAAATATCCCCTTTCCAAATACTGCGCCTGAACTGCAATTCAGCTTTCACTATTTTATGGGCAGATTGGTTGAAATGGTTCCCACTGAGTTGCTTATTTGTCTGATTTCCTGGGTACAATGTGTTGAGACATCAAAGAGGGGAAAATTCCAAGTGCATGTGACTGATTCCTGGTTGCTACATTGGTAAAATATTTCTAAGTGCAGGGGATTCCTTTCATTTTTGTGTGGTAGATAACTGTTTATCTCTGTTAAGCAGAAAGCTGGAGCTTCTGGAGGCTGTCAGGTTCTGGCACAGAATTGTTTATCCAGAAATAAGGACTTGTTTTGGAAGCATTAAATTCCTCAAGCATTAGTGGACTTCATCCCTGTCAACAGATGTGGGGCTGGTAGAAGTATCCCCTTTTCACACTATAACTGTTATCTTAAAATCTGAGAATCCTTTTAATGTCCTGTCAGACCCTAAGTGATAATAGAGAGAGATTAGAGAGACTTGGGGAGTCTCTAGACAGGTAGTACTTCTTTTTTTTTTTTTTTTCCTGGTTCATTCTAAATTTTAAAAAATAAAAATATTAAAACTTAAGTCTGAAATCAGGTGAAGATCAGGTAGAATAGAGTCAGCCAGGTCAAATCATGGTAGATATGACTATGGGGTTAAGGAAAAAAGCAGTAATAGGTTGTTATCTATGACCTTTTGTGCTGTGATTGAACTAGAAATACAAGAATATTCTGTCGGGCGTGTGTGTGCGCATGCGCTTTCTGGTATTGCCTAAATGTTGTTTTCTCCATACTTCAATAATATTTTTCAATCCCAGCTCCTCAATTCACAATGACAATTTTTCTAGGTCAGTCTTAAGGAAGTATGAAATTTGGCATCAGAATTTAGGACAGGATTTATTCCTGTCCTTAACATCTGCATCAGAATTTCTGTGTTTTGAGTACTCCCTGGAGGATCTTTAATTATCCCTGAGGAACCATTAATGATGGAGATCATCTTCCCACTGTGGGACAAGGGTATAGAACTGTGTTGGTGCTTCATAAACCTCCTGGAACCTTCAGGCATTGAGACTAATTGTTGTTAAAATACCTTTTCTGACATTCAACTAAAAATGCAGATTTGCTGCTGCATCCCACTCCACAGAATTAGCTAAGGTTGCCTTGTGTTAGGCCTGCATATTAATTGAGGTCTTTCTGCTGAAACTTTCATACTGTCTGAGTAGCTTTTTCATTAGAAGTTATTTTGGGGAGTTTGGTTTTGTTCAGTTGGCTTACAAATGCAATTAGAATTAGCATATATCCCTAAAGCTGTAATATTTCTTCAGGGAATTAAATTTTCAAGTAAATAGAAATGCTTTGATTGTGTTCAATATTTGCACATTTAAATCTGAGCTTGGCTCTTCATCTTGGGAACCTAAGTAAAGCCCAGCATTTTTATGTTTTAGGAGCATTTGTGCTCTAGAGCTGTACTTGGTCTCTAGAATAAGTTATTTGCAAACCCAAATACTGGAAGTTGAAATCCAAACATTTTCCTTGGTTTTTCTTTGCTCCTTATGCTTTCCTCTGAAAGTGCTAAATAGATTCAGACGTTTCTCAGGCTGCAGCCTAGTCTTTGTTGAAAGCTTTGAGGGATTTAACACACTTTTCAACAGACCAGCCTCCAGCTTTTGGTATGTAAATAAGCTGCTGCTTAGCTCTTGTGTTTTACAGTTTTGATATAACAATTAGGGGAAAATTACGTAATCACCTCCTGAATAAATGCCCTTTCTAGGAACTGGGAAAGTCAGAGAAGTTAAATTCTAAGCCAGTGGGCAATTTGTGCTAAATCATAAATCATAAAACCACTGTAGGAGTTTGGGTCCCTCCTTGTTACCTGATCAAAGGAAGAAGAGTCAAAAGTTAAATGTAATTAAAAGAGTATTTGTTCCTTGTTATTTCAGGATTGCTTTGACAAGCAAAATGTAAGTACTATGGCTGATAACATTAAATTTGAATTCTTTGAGTAATAACTCTCCCAAAATAATTTCCCTAAAAATTTTCTCAAAAAGCGATGTAATATTTTAGTAGTCAATCCAGGATTGACCTGGATTTGTTAAAATTTGTTTAAATACCTCGAATCTATCTACTTTACAGAGATATTTATGGGAAATACAGCAGACTTAGGAAATACTTAAGAGTTGACTGCTTTTTCTTGGATTGAACTAAACCCCTTGTTCTGCCATTTTCTGATTGATGTACTGTAGAACATAAATCCTCGATAACTAGAAGTGATTATCAGGTAGAAGATTTGCTATCCATAAGAAATTACATTATTCATACGACAAAATTAATCATTACTAGGTACTATGACAATACAGCAGTGAAGGTCATTGTGGAGATGCTTTTAACACTTCAGTGAGGAAAAATTTGTGGAGCTGCATGAGCTAAATTTAACATAAAATTAAAATACGTATTTTTTTTTTACCTTTATTCCTTTCCTGACAGTCAGTCATGTTCTGTGGTTCAGGCTGGCCATAGATTTATCTGAAAAAACCTACGGAATTTAGTCTTTTCCCAGTGCAGGATGCCATTTCTGCAGCCTGAGCCATGTGGTCTTTGGCTCTATGAACTGGGCTCTGCTTTTCTTATGATCAAAGAATCCTAATCCACCATGTCAAAGACTTGGGCAATGGCTACTCTTAGAATGGAGTCAGGTTGCATTTATGCCTAAATATTTCAGGCCAGTGCATGACAGCAACAACAAAAAATAAAGAGGAGAAATGATGTATCAAGAAAATATAACTTAGTGGAACAAGCTGATGAAACATAGTGATTTATAGGGAGAATGATTCAGTTATGTTTACAGCATAGGTGTATATATATATATATTACATTGTTAACTTTATTTCAAACACACAAGACATTTCAAGTCTATCAGTTTTTTACTTTAAAAGTGTGTGTGGGGGGTTGTCATGACTGGTTGATATTTGGAGTCCCTGGGTCCATGATCTCTGTTTCTATTTAATGTACCTATGCATAAAGCAGGGAGAGTATGTACTACGAGAAAAAAATGGAAATCAATGCAGCCCACTCAACACTACAGCATGTATTAATTTATTGGTCTGGGTTTCACTGGAACCCAGGTAGTTTATTATACCATTATCCAGTTACACTCCTGTGCTTCTGATTTTCAGGAGTAGTTTCTTTTAAGCATTAATCTTGCTTCTAAAAATTGCTGTGAAATTCTGGATTTGAGGAACTGACGCAGAACAGACACTGCCATTGCTTTCCTTGTCAAGCAAAGCACAAAAAAAACTGGAATGAACTCTGTAGAGCTCTGCACAATTACCAGTGCCACCGACTGTCTCTTGCATTAAGGCAACCTTTGAGTGAGAACATGAAATTATGAAATACGAAATTTTCACTTTTTAGAAGAAAAAGCTCATTATTGTTTCTGGCATAATTTTCATCAGCTCCAGTAGGAGTTAGAGTGGGTTTTGAAGCTGGAGTGAACTTGTCTGAAGACTCATCTGTATTCTGAAAGTTGAATAACTGTTGCCTTTTCCTGGTTGTTCCTGCATTGCCTACCTATGGCTGAAAGCACAAATGCTGGAATGCTGTGCAAGGAGTTACTGCTGTGGGTGGTGTGGTGCTGAACAAAAACTGGGATCCTTTTTAAGCAAATCCACACAAGTGGTGTGCTTAATTTTACAGGCTCCAGGGCGAGATGAGCTAGAGAATTGCTCTTTATTGCATCTCACTTCTCTCCCTTGGCATCCCTCCATAATGTTGTGCATCTACTTATTACATTTTATATTCAGCATCTGAATGAGCCAAATAATGCTCTTCTCCAGCATCTCCCTCTGAGCACAGACACCTGAAACACCCATGCTGCAAACACCACTTCACTGAGCACATGTCTGTGATGGGGAAATCAATGTGCAGGGAGTCCTTGTTCTCCCTCTCATGATAAATCAGACCAAAGTAAAAAGACCATGGTGACAATCTGTCAGTTGGGTGTTGTTTGCCTTTGAGTGAAATGCTCATGCATGTAGCTCATACTCGTGGTTGAAATGAGTGATTATTGTCAAAGTATTGTTGATGAGCAGGAAAACATAAATTATGTTGCTCTTGTAACATCACAAACCTACAAATTCTGACACTGAGAACAAATGCAATTAGAAATAACAATAGAAGTGCAAAAAAAGAGAATTATTACTGGTATAACAGCTCGTTTATTTGAAATTATGCCCACGGTCTTTTGTGGAAATACTGTCTTCTGAGACAAATATATAATAAAATTGTCATAAAGTATTTCTAAACATTGTAAATTGGCTTTTTCATAGTATCTCATTCTGCTGCTGAAAGAACTGAAACTCAGAGAAGTCTAAGGGACTTGTCCACGCTTAAACTTGACATATTGGAAAAAACTAATATAGTGTCCTCGGTAGGGGCTCAAAATTCCTTTCTATAGCTTAAGACTTATACAGGAAGTATGGGCTGTCACTTGGCAAAATTAATAATTTAGGCAATATTGAGCACCTTCATCTGGAAAGACCAAAGATTAAATAGAGTTTATTTCAGTTCCTAGAAATTAAAGCACTGCCTCAAACAAATCTTGTGTTTCTCATTCTAAGCACAAGCTCCATCAGAGTGAAATAAAACCCCACTTTGCACATGACCTGGCTTGCACCAGCACTGCTTTGAGCTGCAAGAAATAAATTTGGGGTTGCCCAAAAAGAGATCACGACTGAAGCTCAATTTCCAAATGGTGTTTTATGAACCCTGTTTTTTCCTTGGTGTGTGTGTCTGTGTGTGTGACAAATTATCATGTTTTATAAAGTGATTATTTGACCCAGCCACTGAGGGTCCAAAGCTCAGTGAAGGCTGGGGGAAGTTAGCATCAAGTTTTGACCACTGCTCTAAATATTGCTACTTCCAGAATCTTCCAGCTTTGCCTGGAAATAAAAGGTTGGAGGATTCCTAACAAAAAAATGAAAGGGACACAAAGCAAAATGCACAGATCTTGCAAAAGTGTTTTTATGGAGCACATCCTTATTCACAAAGGTGAATATATTCTTCAATTTTAAAACAAATTTGCATTAGAGGAAAAAAAAAATACCTGAGTGGAGACCATTTTTGACCACATTCATGATCTTCTGTAAAACTGATGTGCATTAAAAATTCATAGGAGTTTAAAAAATACCAACAAACAGACAAAATACCCTCAAACAGACCCTGAGGTATCCATCAAGTGATGCTCCTTTAACCTCCTCCTCAGACTGGTTTGCTTTAACTATTATATATTCCTGTCTGTGCACCATGCAGCTAGGAGAGTGTTGCCATATGCACTTTACAACATTAAAGGGAAATATATTCTGATGAAATGGAGATATTCCTGGTGTCTAGTAACTGTGCGAAGCATGTGGCATACATATTCCAAGTGGAGACAAGTGCCAGCCTTTTTGATTAGGAGCTTTCCTGCATTAATTCCTTCTGGAATTGCACTGTTTTAAGAATCTGTTGTGAAATTAAGGTTGTTTATTATTCTGTGTTGTTTCTCATAACTAGATGTCTCTAAGCATCTGGTGGGTGGGTGGCATTGACTGAGGATTTTGAGACTCTGTGTGATTCTGGCACCTAAGTTACCCTGTGGATTCAGCACCATTTTTGTATAGGAGCCTGAAGTGACAGAACCCATAAATAATGTACAAAGCTGTACATTACAACAGAAGGATACAAAGTTACGCCTCCTGTTAGTATACATTGGTCGTCAATTAAAAAAAAAAAAAAAAAGAGAAGGAGCCATCTGAGAAAGTGCAGTTGTGACATTAGAGATTGACTCACAGATGCATGTGCATTTCTACTTAGCTGTGACCCAATGTACACCTACCAAAGGGTGTAATTAGGTATTTTTTATTTAAAAATCTGATGATAGCAGTTAGATTTTAAAAGAATAGGTAAGATCCCTCTTCATCTGATGACAGTATTTCCCTTTGGGCCGGAGATGTTTGGGTTCCAGCTTTCTCTGGTTAATCAGTAACTGCTGATGAACTTGTCAGGTCATTTAAAAATATCTTGACAATTTCTCTTGCAAGTGCCATGGTCATCATGACTCTAACTTTTGACTAATACTTTCCAAACCCTGCCACCTCTGGCTGAAGTGGTGGATAGCTCTGAGCTCAAGTGTTTTCCAAGTCACCTTCGCTAGGCATGAAGGAGGCTTAAAACACTGAGGAAATCCCTTTTTTGGCATCACTGTGCACAACACTTTTATTCTGCAGTGTAGTATAAACCCTTTGATTAGTTTCTTGCACATACTTTTGGAATGAACATAGCTGATCCTTTCCAAAACTCTGTTGCCTCAGTGTTTCTACAACATTCAGTGTTGTTTTCTGCCTTCACTAAACATTCAGTGTGCACTTCCAGTTCTCTTTGCAACAAGACTAATGTTTTAAGAACTGACTTATAAAATGGAGCATTTGCCTGCCATTACAACCCAAAATATAGCTTCCCCACATTTGGCAGAACATATGTTCTGGGGGAGGGACAATGGCAAAGACCTAAAGAAATCTAAACATCTAAACAAGAAGAGAAACAAAGCAGCACAATTCATTAGTGGAAAACCACTTGGGGCACCAGTTTGTCTAATTCTCTACTGCTGTAGACAATTACAATCCCAGAGAAAGGTTTCCCTGGCAGCATTTCAGGGGAAGGCTTATATTTTCATTATGAAGGAGTACTCTTGAAAAATATCCTTAATTAGGTCAGGACTGACTGAGGTTTCTTTAACGCAAGTTAAAAGTGTCTTCTTCTTTTTATTTTTACTGTTGTCAAACTGTTTATTGCAATCCCTTACATAAAAATAAGAAGAAAGCTGATAATATGCAAAGAGTGATGATTTGGACACTGGTCTATTGCTCCACCACCTCGACCGAGTCACAGTAATTTTCTGACCTTTAATTTTCACCTCTTCTGAAATAGATTATTTTCCTTAGCTTTGGAAACAGTCAGTAGTATGAGATATATTGATATCTTTCGTAGCTCAAAAATATACAATTCTGCAACAGCTGAATCATCAGCACCTTTTAAAGAGTGAAGATGGAATTTTTACTGGGTTTATTTTACCACCTAAGCCTTATGCCTCCACAAACCCAGGCTCCTAAGTGCAGTCCCTGAAAATGTCCCCAAGTGTGTTTGGTTTGGGGTGGATTCACTGCCTTTGTGAAATGTTAACCTCTTGTCAGAGGTGGTTTACCTTCCTTCCATTTCCAGGGAAGCGTTCTGACCAAGCACAAAAGCATATGAAAAAGCCTTAAAATCAGTCTTTAAGTTACAAGAATGGAATCAGATGCCTCATATTCATATGAGGATGGTTTGGCCACAGTCTTGGAGTCATTTCTGGTTGTTCCACGTCCCAGAATGGGACATACTCCAGCCAGAGATCTGGCACTCTTTCTTCATGTTTTTCAGATTATTGCATATTATTAATCTGTTCTTTCTCTGAGGGTCTCTGAGACTACAATGACCTAAAAATTATCACAAAGTAACTTTGGCCCAAATGCCTCCTCTTTTCTGAGAATCTTTTACCTCCACACTTCTAATCACTGAAGCTGGATCTTGTAAAAACCATGTGTTCCTTTATTTCATATCTGACTCACCCAAAAGACCACCAGAAACACTCAGATACTGAAAATGAGTCCTGGAACTAAATATGCAGGGCTGCCAAATTTTTTATTTGTTTTACTCACCTTGCCATTGGTTTTTCCAGTCTACACTTAATTTTTTTTTTTTGGCTTTGACAATCATTTTGTAGATCAGTTATAATTATGTTTCATCAAATTCTTGTTCTGTGTTTGCCAGCTTTACATGAGACTTTGAGAACTACACAGTGATAAATATTAAAATAAAAAATACTTTTCCCCAACTCATAAGGGTTTCTAGTTCTCTTCCAGAGTGATGCTTTTAGCTTTTGAATTTTTAAATGGTTAATGTGCACCTGCAGTGTGCCACCTTTTATTATTTAGCATGTTATTTGTGGTAAAATCAAAGTGTGACATTTATTTTTGTCTTTGAAAAAAATAATTGAAATGATTAAACAAACATTTAAACCATCGATCAATGCTACATTTACTGATTTTCTTGGTAATTAAATGAATGCTTAGGCATTAATGATCAGCTACTGTAATGTCCTGCACTTGCTGTAGTAAATGCTGATGTCTTTACAAAGGGAAGGTAAATTATGTTGTATATTTTCACACAGTAGTTAAGACTTTGTGTGTGTAAGAGTGCATAATTTAGCATCTGTCTCAGGCTGCACAAAGAAAACTCTGAAAAAAATGAGATTATTAAAAAAAAATGCAACGCAGCTGGGTTCTTAATTCTTTCAGGAGATCCTACTGATGTCTCTGCAGCTTTAGGTGCTCAAGTCTTATCCTGATAACTTTCATCACCATGCTACTGAGAGTCTCTAAGTATCATCTATAAATGGGCTTCAAAATCTGTAACTCTTTTAATATATAATTTTAAAGGTATTTTTAAACCCTATTTCACTTATGGCCACTAACTCCAGGTACATAGGTGGGTGTTATTTACTCTTAGCTTACAGTTCCTTATTTTTGATTGTCTATTCCTCTAGAAATCAGGAAGTGCTGGGTTTTCTCTGATTCTGGGAAAACCTACTTGTATTTGTCTTTTCCTCAGTGTGTTTCAACTGTTGTAATTCAAGCCTGTTTTGTGTTTTCTGTGAGCCCTCATATATTGCATAAATTAAATTCTGAGGACCTGTATGTGACCATAAATTCTTGCAATCAGTAGAGCAAAGGAATACTCTAAGAATTTGCCACTCCAGGCAGCAATTTTAGGTCTAATTTTCTCACAGAAAAACATTTATGAGTGACCCATTTTGTCTCCAGCTGTTCCTCGTGATGCAAAGTATTTTCTCTCATGAACAAATACTTTTCTAAATGTTCCACAGTAATTTTTCAAAAATATCGTATTTCATCAAATATAATTTAGATTTTTCCTGTGTGTGAGATATTTCTGCTTCAACAACCTGTTGTTCTTCTAGAGACATCTTCCATGTTTCAGTGGGAGAATTTGTAAGATGCAGGAATGTCATTGTACTTTCAATTGGGGTGGAGCAGGCCCAATCAAGGAAATCACAAGTCCTTTTGTTAATCTTTTCACTTCCCACTACATATTAAGATGCCCAAATGAAGGTATTGGATTTGCACACCATGTGTGGCTCTGGACTTTCATGTGAAATTTGAGGGAAATAGGACTGAGTGTATAGGGAGAGCTAAGTCAGGCAGCATTTTGACTCCCCAAAAGCTCTCCCTGCATTTTCCAGGGTGTGGGATAGCTTCTGCTTCAGAGGTTGTGAGTAGTCTTATATGGTGGTTTGCCCTTTGATGAAATGTCCAGGTAAAGAAGATACCTTATTTCATTATTTTTCTCTCAATTTCAGTAATCTCAGGCTTTGGCTTTTTAAAAAAGGATATGGTTTCCATAGTTACAAGTTTAAATCACCTTTGACGCCATTACCTTTGTGCACATATCTTACAAAAGCATCTTGCTATGTTTTTAGACAGCTCAATTTTCAAATAATTTCTGAGGACAAGCTAAAATGTATTTTCTTTTCCAAGTGCTTTACAATTTTCAAAAGCTCTTATCTATATGTCTAGAACTTGTAGTAAACAGACTGCATGCATTTTTTTTTTTTCTTATCAAACAGTAGAAAACAATATTGTCCTACTAGGCTAGTTGGGATTCATTTAGTAACAAACCAAGAGAGGTACTTCTGTGCATGTTATTATAAACCTTAACACTTCAAAATAATCTGTTGAAAGTTTTATAGCCTGAGCAGTGCATTCTTTGCTATGAAGTTTCACAGGATTGTTCCTGTGATCCAATCACAGTCATCAATAGCACGTTTGTCAATAGCTGTTATGATTAATTTTTCATAAATGGGTCTCCTGTGGAACTGAGTGAGCAGTAACATGATTTGTATCACTGAGTGAAAGAACATAAAGACTTGCTTTTTACAAAATACTAAAAATCTCACTTTACGGCTTCTGGATTACTGTCCCAAGTCATTTGTGGTGTACATAAGCAGAGGATGATTGTGAGTTCTAAATAATGGAACTAATGAGTGGATAGAAAAGTAGGAGAGATGTATTTATGTACCTCTTGGAGAACTAACAAAACTTTTCTGTGTGAAAATCTTTTTCTTTTTCACACATTTTACTAATGAAATCATTTAACTGTGAAGGAGGGGAGAAGAATGCACCAACCCAACTGTGGATGTATTTCATCCCTGTGATAATACCATAATTTGTTAACCTTAAAGTCAATTTAGGGTTCTCGAGGTCTTCATTCAAATAATTTGGGCAGCTGCCATCTTATGAAGTTTATTTTAGCACAGATTTACTGACTGGTAATTTTGGATCAGATTTCTGACAATTATAAAGACTTTTGAAGAGCAGTCTCTACAATAACTGTTTCAGGCCCATTTCCCTAAAGTTTGTTCTGACTGAAATAATTAAATGAGCAAATTGAGCCTTTGCCATTTTTAGTCTGCAGTAATTTTAACTGTAGTAATTTTTTGTAATTTTTTTGTAATTTTAACTGCACTTACTAATATAATTTTGTAATTTAACTGCAGTCATTAATTATTAATTATTTTAAATTAATGATTGGCGATTAATTATTTTAAATTAACTATTAGCAATAATTTCATTAATTAATAAAAATTATTCAGTATTATATAATGGACTTATATAAAATATTATTGTATTACATAACAATTTTTTATTATTGTAGTTATTACTTATACTTTTACTAATTATTAAATACTTCTAAGGCTGTTATGAATGCAATTTTAAAATTTTAACTGCAGTCCTGCTGAAGGCATCTATGTGAATCTGTGAATTGTTTTTTTTGATAGAGGGAAGTCTGTTTTATACTGGAAATTTAAAAAATACTGCAATGCACCAATGTCATACCATTTTTAATGGTTTGTTCTGCAGGTCTCTGTAAAAATGAATGAGGTATAAAACAATAATTTTTTTTTTTTTGATTGCTAATCCTTTTCAAAGGTTATGCCACAGTAGTCCCACACACAATACTTTCTTTATCATTGCCAAGTATATTTGATAAGAGATACAGTTGGTCTGGTTCTGATCAACAATGGCCCAAGAATAAGTCAATCTTGGAGTTGGAAAACTTCTGCCCTATTTGAATCCCATTGAAAGTGGTAACACTGAATGGAAGACAAGTTTTAGGTGAGGCTGGATTTAAAATGGAACAGAATTTGTATTGGAAAACGCTATTTTTTCAGTGTGATATGAATTTTTTATAGACACACCTGAGATTAGCTCAATTAGAGTGTGGTGCTATTAACACCATAGCCCTGGATGGAAAAATCACTTCAGGTCCGGACTCAATGATCCTTGTGATCCCTCCCAATTCAAAATATTCTGTGATACATAGGTCCATATGCACACCTTTTTATCCTATTTTCTGTGATTTATAACTGAAATATACAGAATGCAATTGCAACTGACCATGTTTGTGTAAATGCTATGAACAATATTAGAATAAAATATGATCAATGTTTAAATATTTATTTTCATGCATAATGCAGTTTCCATACAGTACAAGTTTCTGACAGCCAATAATGGACATTTGTTCTTTTTTTTTTTAAGACATTGCCATTGAATCAGCTGAAAAAGAAATATACTTTTGAACTTCTGAGCCTGTTCTGATAAGCTCAGTTCCACAATGCAATTTCCCCATATCCTTACATTTGAGAGTAAAGGACTACTTATTTCTCATAGACCCTTTCATTATAACCTTCTTGTGGAATTGTTTTACTCTAAGAAAACCTTGACTTTAACAACAACAACAACAACAACAACAACAACAACAACAACAACAGATAGTTTTACTTGGTCATAAGGGAGAACATAATGTTTATGAATTATATTAATTGACATTATTTGAAAGATTAGAAACGAAATGAAACAGAATGATAAGAAGCAAATTAAGCATATTTTACTAACAGCAGAAACTTTTACTTGTCTGCATAGAAAAGAAAAGTATTGGTATAAAACTTTTTTTTTTTACACTGGTATTTTACATTTGACTTTCAAAGCAATGAAAAAATCTGAATGACTGAAGGGGATTGATGGACCATGGTATTATGTGATACTTTGCTTTCAGCAGGAGAAGGCAGGACACTTGGTAATTTGAGAAGTCTATGCCCTGTCTTTACTTCTGTGATTTATTTTTAAAAAGGAAAAAAAAAGATAGATATGTTTTGTAAATGTGTTGGATTCTAGGCTTGTCTTGTGCACTGGGGTTAGAGCAGCACACATAATTCTGTGTCCAGGATTTCCTTTGAGAATTCTTCTGATTCATTCCAAGTGAATTCCTGTCAGTTTTCAGAACCAAAGTCTGGATCGAGCCTGTCAGACTTCATCGTCTGCTCAGGCAAAAGTGTGACCTGGGAAACAGTAACTGAAAAGAATAAAACCAAAACAATAGAAGTAATTTGCTGACAATTTGTCAGTCCTCACTGTGCTTGTGGTTACTGGTGGATTGTGTGTCAGGGAAGGGGACATCCTCTCCCAGGGCACCAGTGAGCCTCTGGGGAGATCCAGCACACGACTCCCAGCTGCCGTTCCCAAGCTTTTCCCAGCAAAGTGCGTCTCTGTCTCTCTCTGTTCGTATCAATAAGGAAAACTTGGAAAATATTTTCCAAAGCTGAGCCTGCAAAGAAACTATAGCGAAATTTGGGGCACCAAAACTCAGGAGCTTGCTGGAGACATTGTTTTATGGCGTTCTGCAGGATTGCTCTCCCACACAAACTGCCCTTTATTCTGCAGGCTATAAAATCTCTCTCTTTCACCAGCTCATCACTGTCCTCCTCTCTCCCTGGCACCTCCCTCCTTCCTCCCCTTTAGCACCCTCTTTTATTCATAGGTACCAATTACCCCTCTCCTCAGAGATCTTCTAATGGCTGTGTAGCCAGCTAAGCTCTGAGAAATCTTTGTGAGCGTGCATTTAGCTTTGTAAAATAACCCATTTTCAGACCTGCAGAAGGGCTGCTGTGTTTGAAAACTTGGAGATTTTTTTTCAGTCATACCAGCTGCTCTGGGAAAAGATATTTCCTCCTCCCACAAACCCTGTTCTGCACCAGCTTGCAATTTTCGCCTTGTATGCTGATGGCAATTAAAATAAGGCATGTCCACAGAACACACAGTCAAGTACATACCTTTGCCTATTTGACTTTCCATCTGGTTACCAAGCAAGAAATGATAACTTTTAATGTATAGTGCTTCCCCCCCCCATGTATATGAATATCCATATTTGAAATGTCTTCATATATGTATATTTTACCTGTTTGCTGTCAGATAGTTTAGTTTCCTTTTTAAATTACAGACACAAAACTTCCTTTGATATAAAAAAGATGTGGGTCTGCAAATCTTCAGAAGATTTCCCAAAGCTCCTTTAATAATTTGAGCAGTAAATCTGAGATTTAAGAAACTTTCTTGGAGAACTATTGGGGTTTTTTTTCCAATATCTCCAGCTGCAGAATCCCTTTGCATGAATTCTCTGGGCAGTGACGGTTTGCTCTTCATCTGAGCTCCTGGTGATCCACAGGAATATCTAGCAATACTTGACATAATTTGAATTTCACAAATAAACCGAAAGAAAACTTTTCAAAAACCTTTCATTGTGCAAAAGCTGCTCTGGAACCACATTCTAGTACTTGTAGAGCTTTAACCATTGCAGTTATAACACACAGGTATTGTCTGTTTTTGGGTGTTTTTACCTGGAGATGTTCTGTCTGATAAGGAACTGAGCTACAGAGGGACATGGTGACCTCAGTGGCAAGAATGAATTCTGGAATCAAGTGTCCTCTGAGTCCTGCATTCTCAGCTTGGCCATGCTCTCTCCTGGGTAGGACGTGGTGTCAAATGAACACTTACCCCTTTAGAACTCATTGTGCTTCCAAATATTTAAATTTGCATCGTGCTGGAGGTAGAGGTAGCTGATTTAGATTCCCAGGGACAATGGGTCTTGTAAGGGAAGTGTCAACAGTCCATAAAGCACAGGAGTGCTGCACTTGGCAGCCTGAGGTTCGAATAAACCTGCCAGCTGATGATGAAAGAAGATGCAATGGTCTAGTGTGGTACAGTAAATATTTCCTTTAAAAGGAATGGCTATTGAATACAGCAGGAGAACACAAGCAAAATCAATTCATAATAGGTAGCAGGAGCTTGTTTTAAAGAGCTTGCTTTGGGAGACAATTCTATTCTGCAAATATCAGAGTGCTTGAAGTATAACCCCTGTTCCCAAATGTGTCAGCGACTTCACTGATGGCATCACCTTATATTCACGATTTATTCTTGTTTTTGTCTGTCTTGATTTCATGGTCAGCACCAGAAATCCCAAAGAATTTTTCATCCTTCCCTTATCTGCTTGGCTGTGAGTTTTTATTGTTTTTACTTTCTGGGGGATTTTTTCTGCTCAGTTACAGCTTTGAGGATTTTTTTGGTCTCTGAAGATGAAGTCATTCTTGCTTTTGGGCCTGTTTTGTTTGTGGGATGTGTTACTGCACATTTTCCTTCCATATTTGCAGTCTAATTAAGACCTATTCCAACCAGAGTTGACTGAAGATTTAATTACTTACTATATCACCATAAAAATGCTTTTTGAAAAAGAGGATGGATTGATTGATTGAATAAATAATGGGCATGTGTAAAACTTGCTGCTTTTTTATAAATTACTTGTCCAAATATAAACCATTTCTTTTCTTAGACAGTGTAAGTTGTTTTTTTATGTTCTTCCTGGAAAAACATCCAGCCTGAAAATTGGTAAAGAGAGGTTTTCTTCTGTATGAAAAAAAAAATTATTTCTATTATGACTTTGAGAGCTCAGCTACTGAAAAAAGATAGGAACTTTATCACATACCTCATGTCTTGGAGAAATACAGAGTGAGCAGGTGAAAGCAACAGCCAATCTACAGGTGTTGAGCAATTCAAGGACGAAAATATGGTGATAAGAAAACACTGAATAGGTGACTTTGAATAGCAAAGATGCCAAAAAGCTGAATTCAGTTTGGTTATTGTTCATTAGTATTTTAGCCAGATATAGTCAATTTAGAGGCATTGAGGTCAAGGCAGATACAGAAGAACATGCAATCATGTAAAATTAGTGACAGGTGATTCAATAAACTACCAAGATGCTGAATTTTAGGTTGGTATTGAGGTTTTAAGTTAACACAAACTCCTGCAGAGTTATTGTGTGGCTTAGTTGGAAGGAGCAGAGGCGAAATTTCGGGGTGGGGGGTTTATGGTTTTTTCTGCCCTGTCTGTGGAAACTGGGAAGTTCCTAAAGGCAGAGGCTGCTGAGGGAGAAAGTGGGGTGTAATTGGAGGGGATGTGACCTAGAAATGCTGCTCCAGGTTTGCAGCAGTGAATTTTCTTAGGGCTAAATGAAGCTCATACTGGGCTTGGAAGAACCGGTTGTTTATTCTGCTCTTGGGAGTTTTCAGAGACTCCCAAGATAGATCTTGAGTAGCTGTGTGGGATAAAGGGAGAGGTTTTTTTTAAAGAACATATTTATTTTCTGATATTGGAAGGAACCCTGAGTTAAATATTCCAAGAAGCCTGGGTCTTTCCTTAGCAAACCTCCTCCCCAAAATAGACTCTGTGTGGAAGATAAGCTTCTGTCAACTTTTGATATTGAAAAATCCATTCAAGAGTGGCCTTAGTTTAAATCACATTCTGCTTACGTTATCCAGAGCGCTGGATAGACTTTTCTAGATCTTTTGCAGCCTTTGTGCTGTTTCAAAACATGTTTCTTGTCCCACAGTTTTCCAGCTTCATTGAGGTTTTGCCCCAGTTAAGCCCAGGAGGAACCTGAACAGAGCTGCTCTCTCTGCCTCCCTTTCTCTCAGCACTGCAGTGCTCCCCCAGTAATATGTATGATGCTATTCTCACCGTGTCAGGGACTAAATATTTCCATAAAATGCCCTGGAAATGAAAACTCACTGCATTGTCAGTGTGAAAATATGCTGAAGGCATGCATGACTGAACAGGCAAATATAACGAGCTGCTGGGAAGTTTAATTTTGGAGATACATGGTATTGACTGACAGTGGTGTAAATGGCGAGCAGACCTCTGCAAACATTTACTGTCATTACTTGTCACTGCTTGGATTCTTAAGAGAAAAGAAGTCGAGAACAGTGCTACAGAGAAGTTACAAATCATTTTAAGTGTCTCCCAAGCTCTTTACTTTGTCTAATAGGACAGCAGATATCTCTGGATCCCTTTCTAAACACACTTCAGACAGCATGGACTGTATTAGAAAAGCCTCAGTCTTGCTGTAGATAGAGGGGGATTTTAATAGCAACAGGGTTATTAGTCCATCTGAATCAATAGAGGGAGTTTCTATCTTGTTTAAGAAAAACTGACTGTGACTGCTGGAGCAGTGGGAAAGAAGAGAGATGCAAATTAGACTAATAGCTAAATCTATAGTAAGACACAAAGGTCTGAAAATGAGATAGGCACCTTGGAAAGTGAAATCCTCAGATTCCCTTCTCACCCCCCCAGTCTGCAAAGGTTTTATTGCAGATTGTGTTGCAGTGGTTTTTTCCCCAGTCATCCAGAGCACTCCTCCTTTGCCTGAACAGCATCTGTGAGCAATGGAATGTTTAGCTGATGAGGAAAAGTCAAAAGTCACTTTTGGCGACATTCCTCAGCTTATTTCTCTTAATTTGGTAGAGGCATTCAGAATGCACTTACTGGAAACTTTTGATGGTAGGTGACCACCTGAACCCCTGAAGAGCTATTGATCTCAATACAATTAATGTCTGAGGAGGAGAAGGAAAAGGCACCCTAGATCTGTCTCCAGAAAATCCATTCCAATTGATACAACACCCTCAATCTCCTTTCTCTCATTACAGCATCAGTTCAACTTTAGAAGTCTAAAGTTTCCATCAGGGGCTGAGAGTGCTTTGAGAAGATTTGAATTTTCACAATGAGCAGCTTCTTGAGAGATGAGGATCTGCGGACTTGCGAACCAAGCAAGGAGCTGAAACCCATTTGTCTCTGACATTCTACAAGAATATTTTAATCATTAGCTCTTGTGGAAGAGTGGGTAACCTTCCTGCCAGACATCTCATGAACGAGATGTATCCCCCTGTTGCTACTATTACTGTATTTAATTCTAGAAAATACTAAAGCTTCTGGGGTTAGGGAGGTGAATCCTAACAGCCCAGACAAGTTGTCAAGCACCTGATGGTTGTGAGATTTAGGACATGCCACCCTGATGTTTTATTTTGGCTGGGTTTTTTGGCCTCTGCTCTTTTAAGGGGTCTAATATTCATGCAATCAGTTTAGATATTTACCTGAGACACTTGTTTTCTTTGAGGTCTAGGATCTCTAAAATCAGGCGTTGTGTAGCCAAGCATTGCACTGCACATTGCTGCTTTGTAGACAATTCCCAAGCCTTCAAACAGCTAATTAAAATCATAGAAGCAGAAGGAAAAAACAAAAACAAAAACTATTAAACACCCCCTATCATATATTCAAGTGGGTGCAGGGGTATTCTGCAGTAGTTAGTGCACTCTTCTAAAACACCACTTGAAAAAACGGGCTCCTTTACTGGGAAAGAAAAAGTAAGGAAGACTGCTGACATTGTGGAATGTTTTTTGTTTGTTAGGAAAGCCCATTTTGTGGAGATGAGGGGGAGGGGAGAGAGAGTTTTCTGCAACCATTACGGCTCCATCAGATGCAATATTATCCCAGTAATGATTGTTATGCCTAATAGTCATGGACAGCAACTTTATTCATCCTAGAAAGTGCACAAAGAAAAGCAGTCTCCAGGATGTGAGGCTTCCTCTGTTAAATTTGCCATGGATGGTTGGGCTCATCAGTTTGCGTGCGTCTCTGACTGATACATCATGCTGGATGCTTTAGGCAAACACACACTAATTAGTAGAGCAAATAGAAAACCCCGAGGATGCCCATGCTTAATGACATTGCCCATACTCTAAATCATCTCTACAACAAATTACTCATTTCGTGGCTGTAGGCAGTGCAGGTAAATTTGTCTGTATCAGTTGCTAAGTTGAAGCATTCACATTTAGCAAGACAATGTGTTATGCCTTTCTAGGAAATTTTAAAATGCTTTTGAACAAAATAAGTACCAGAAGTAACAGACCAGGCCATTTCAGGAATTAAAAGGTAAGAGGTATAAAATCTACTGGAAGCTAAGAGTCAATAGATGCTGATGAATTAGTTACCATATAAAACCCCAAAAGATCTGAGAAGGACTAAAAACACTTTGAGGAGTGTTGAGTTAGAACACAACACTGGCTCAAAACAAAGGTGGATTGTGCAGAAGGCTGTGCAGTTCCTGTCAGGAATGCTTTAGTCAGGTAATTGCTTTTCAATCAATCTCAGCAAAAGAAATGAGAAGTCAAATACGGAGAATTAATCAAATTCACAGGCATCTTCGAGAGACCCGCATAAAGCAAAGCTTGTTCTCATAAATGAATGAGGTGAAGATCATGGTCAAATGAGGCCCAAGAGTTTATGACATTGCTGAACTGTAGTCACTTAATTATCCACATGAACATGGGTCTTTGGAAGCATGAAACTAAATATTCTGCATAACTGTGCCAACTCAAGGCTTCAGTAGCAAAAGCAGGGTGGATATTGTTGCCTCAAGGATGATGGATCTATTTGCCCTCATGCTGGCAGGTTGGGTGGGAGGCAAACAGTGAAGAGAGCAGACTAGGTGGAAGCAGAGGACCCAGTATATTACACTGGAAAGTAGGATTGCTCATTCTCCTTCCTCCAGCAGAATAAGAGGAACAGAAAAAGCACCTTGTGCTGCAAAGACCTCTTATCCTTCCCTAATCAAACTCTTTTCTCAGCAGTGGAAGTCTCTGCAGTCAGCCCCAGCCACTGCAGCAGGTGTCTAAGCAGGCATGTCCTCATGGACAGGATTTTACCATTCAGTTTGGTACCAAAGCTTGACTGCCACCTCTTCACACACATGGAGGGACATTGCCAGTACTCTGTGTTTGCAGCAAAAGCTAAAATCTCACCCAACCAACCCCATCTTTGTTAACATAACCTTTAGTGAATGAAGAGTTTGAGGCTGTGACAGTTTATGTTCTTTATAAGCATGTAACAGAGACTGAAATATAAACAAGCTTACAGTAGCAAAGCTCTTGGCAAGTAATCTTGAAGAAAATAGAGGTCCTGCATCCTCACAGGCACCTTAAATAAACACTTTTATTTGACACACAGCGTGAAGTTGTTGGTAATCAACTTCCAAGGCTAAGTTTGGAACCCAAAATTTTTCAAATCTGAGGCTAACAAATGCCTTAGTGGGGTCCAGGAGGACTTCGAACTGTTGCTGTTTCTCATACTTCTTGGAAGTTGTGCATAAAAGCAGTTGGGTTCATCCATCTACTGCAGTCCTATCCTGGAGAAAGGGGTTAGAAAGGGATTTGTGCCCTCTTGTGTATCTGTCATCCTGAAAGTATTCAGGTCCTGCTTGAAGACCTTTCCTGCTTTATCCTGCACTTAAAAAGCAGTGGAGGGAAGGAGAGAGAGAGAGAGAAGAGCATTTTAGGATTAAATCCCTGAAGTTAGGGACCCCAGCGGTCTAGGCTCACTTTCTTTTTTTCCACCGTTGTAATCTTCTTTTGTGGGTTTAGGTAAGTCATTCAGTGTCGTTGCGCCTCAGTGTGCCTGGTGTGAAGGAAAAACAATAAGCCCTGCTTTCTCCCGCTCGCATCTGCTGGGATTTTCCCGGGTGCTGGAGCAGACCTCCCACGCTCGCCGAGGTGAGCTGTGCTCGCACACTCGCGCAGCCCGCGGCTGTGATGTGCACAGTGGAGGCTGCTGTGGACACGGATCCCGTGTTTCTGCCGCGGCCGCTTCCCCGCATCCCTCTCTCTCTCTGCCTCCTCCGTGGTGCCCGCGGAGCTGCAGCCGATGCTCCCCGCCCGTCAGGCGTGCAGAGAGCGAGGCTGCTCGGTCCGGCCGCGCCGTTTAGTTGGGAATGTTTACCATGTCTGCTGGTTCGGAGAAAGACGGGAGGGTGGGGCGGTGTCGGGAAATTCTTTGAGCCGTGTTATCCCTACAGTAACTATAGACTTTGGCAGGAATGCGGGTGATTAATGTCGGTCTGCGGGCTCAGCCCGAGCGGCAGCGGCTCTGCGCTGGGTGTCTGGGAGACAGCAGCGTCCCCTGCTCCGCTCCTTCAGCGAGCCCTGGGAATTCTGCTCGCCTAAGTAAACACCACCGAGCCGCTAATCGCACGCTCTGAAACAAAACAGCACTTCTGTTCGGGATCTGGGCAAGATCAGACTTCCCTCCCTCCTCCCCTCCCCTTCCCTGCCGTCCCCTCCCTCTCTGCCCCCTCCCTGCTTTTCCCCTCCCTCTCGCCGGCAGCAGCCGAGCCGGTCCCTCCGATCCGACCNGCAGCCTCACGCCGGGGCCGCTGCCGGCTGCGGCTGCCCGGGAGCGCTCAGCCCGTCCTGCCGTGCCCTGCCCGCCCAGCCCAGCCCCGCCGTGCTCCCGGTGCCCCCCGGCCCGCTCCCGCCGCCGCCCCGGCCGCAAAAAGTTGTGCGGAGCGCCGAGGATGGGAGCGCATCTGCAGCCGCTGGCCCTGCGGCTCCTGGCGCTGACTTTCCCCTTGGTGGCGAAGGGTTTTCCCGACGAAACCTTGGAGAAAGCCGCCAAATCCGAGGGATATTGCAGTCGGATCCTGCGAGCCCAAGGCACCAGGAGGGAAGGGTACAATGAATTCAGCCTCAGGGTGGAGGGCGATCCAGAATTTTACAAGCCTGGAAACAGTTACCGGGGTAAGTTGGACATCCTCTGCATCCCATACTAACGATAACGGTGAGGATAAGTGGCTCTGGAGCTGTAACGTGTCTCTGTCTGTCATCCCTGGATCCCTCCTGGCATGTGTGTGTGTAACTGTGTGGGTTAAGGCAGGGTAATATCCCCCCACGCATTACTTTATTGGGGATGCTTCCATGACAAGTGAGAGGAGTTGGGTTTCAGTGTATCACTTTACTCCCAAGCATTCCTCATTAAGAGGAATTTCCTTTCTTTTACGAACCCTCTCTACCGGCTCAGCGCTCGCACAAGATCACGAGTTGCAGCGATGCAGAGCACACTCTTCCCCCGTTTACCCACTTCTGTGGCATTTCTTCCTGTCCCTTTAAATATAAACCCAGCGCATGGGAGAAGCTTTAGCATTTAGCAGGAAGGAGAGGAAACTCGGAGCTAATCGTTCTTGCCCTGAAATATGAATGTTAATATAGTGAGTTAGCATATGGGCAAACATGATGCAGCACACTGCCAACTTCTCACATTTTCCACTTAGGTTTATCCCACTTTTATTTTTCTTTTTTTTTTTCTTTCTTTTTTTTCTGGGTAAATGCACAGAAGGTTCAAACAGGAAAGAGGCAGAGACAGTGCTAACGAGCACTGTAAATAAGAGATGGAGGCATTTGTTCTTCCCTGAGCATGTCACATACAACCCCTTGGAATGAACTTCCAAAGCACGTTTGGGTGTATTTTACTAATTAACAGCCAAAGACAGGTTTTGGTCACTGTTCTTGCCTCACTATATGTCTTTAGAAATAAACCTTCTTGGAACGTACTGTTAATCTCATATTATAAAAGCACTTTAAAAAGAATTTGGACATTTTTAGGTACCATAACTAACATACTTTTAGGCGAAAAAAAAATATTGGGAGATTTTTCGAAGTGTTTCTTAGATCCAGGGTAAAGAGCAATGTTTTCCCATTGCATGAACGTGGGAATCTTCGTATATATAGGGAGAAAAAAAGTGTGGATGCAGCACAATCATTGTGTTTCTTCAAAGGCTGAGAAATACATCTGCAGCAGTGGTTTACCTGTTTTGAGCACCAGTCTGTAACTTTGCATGCTATTGATTTGATGTTTTCTCAAAAATTGTTTTATTTTAGCATGGTGGGAGGAAAGGCACATTACCCACAAGCTGGGTAACTGTTCCAGGCATTAGGGTTAGTACCCTGAGTCTGAAAGATTTCACGTGGAGTGTCAGCTTGATACAGCTATTAAGCAGGACAAAGATGTGCCAAGTTTTTTGATGGTGACAAATGCAAAGTTTCTTTAAAAGTTTTGGAATTCACTTCTGTGAAAACGTTACTGGACATTTTCAGTCATTGACCAAAGAAGTTTCTATTGCCTAGAAATGTCAGAAGAAAGAAACTCCCAGATGAATTAGCAGAACTAATTTTCTGGAGATATTAGGTCTTGGCATTAGGAACTCAATTAATAAAACCACATTAGGCTATTATAGCTGCTTGGAAGTGAGAAAATTACTGCTAATAGTAAAAAGTTAAAATGTAGAACAGAATATTTGCCTAAGTTTCTGACACTTAGGACTGAAGTATTCAGGTGGCCTATTGAGGTGTGTAGATTGTTCTCTGGAGACACATTCCTGAATGGTTGGAGGAACACAAATAAATGTTGATGTAACATAGCAGTAGTTAAAACTGACAATATACAGGAAGTTTTGAAAGCTTGTTTTCAAAGGCATTTCCAGTTTCCAGATGGAACTTTATTACTGTTTTGTAGAAAGGATGGAAAACCCAGCTCGTGATTTAAAAAAGGAGATATTATGACAGCTTTGTGGGGTTCTGTTTGTTTGTTTGTATTTATTTATTTATCGGCAAATTACTCTATATGCAACATGGCAGAAGACTTGCACAGCCTCCTTAGCGCTGGAGCCAGATATTCCTGTTTCCATGGCCCCTGCCTGCATTGATGCAATCTGGATCCTTGGCACATTCCCTAGTGGGCTCTTGGAATAAACTAGTATTTTCCAGGTGGGTAACACAGGAATTATCTGTACACGCAAATGTACTCCACGAAAGTGTCATTGTAGGGACATCCATTTATCTTCACGCCATCGGCTGATGTGACACAACCGACTTTAAAGCCGCAATGCCTGGGGGAAATATCTCAGCGCTCTCTCGCCGTGTGGGAATCAGGGGACCACATTTCACAGCTGCTGTTTGCCTCTGGGGGCGGGTTTAGGGCTCCCCTGCAGTTATTCGCCTTTACATCAACCACGATCTATCCGCCCTGAGGGGAAAGCCTGGGTGGATCTGTGTGTAAGGAGCTGTGAAGCCTCGGTTCTCCACCTCTGGAGCTGTGATAGGAAACAGCGGCCCTGGGCACCGAGTAACTTCTCTGAGTGCGTGTTCTCCTCCTCTGTCTGCCGACACTGGCAGCACTAAATAAGGGCACGTTCTTCTGTCAGACAATTAAAAATGTCATCCTGTAGAACCAGGTCTTCCCTTAGGACCAGCTTTGTGGGCACACCATCCTAGGGTTGAGGTCCTCTCCTCTCTGCTGGGCACCCTCGACCTTGATGGAGCTGCTCTGGCTCCCACTGAAGGTCAGAGTTCTCACTGCATTCAGGGGCACAAATGAGCCTTGAGTTTGGATGGTGATACAGGGTAATGATCCTTGAAAATACTCAGTCCTGGCTTTATTGATGGTAAAGTTAGATTAATGATTGCATGAGATTTCAAAAAAAAAAAAAAAATAAAAAAAAAAAAAAAAAAAAAAAAAAAAAAGTTCATGNGCTATTAAAATGTAAATAAACTTGCTTCTACAAAAAGGCAGTGGGGTGTCCATTTCATATGCTAACATGCAGTAGACATACTTTCTGCTATGATATCATGAAGTTACGATTCTGAAGAAGAAAAAGAGTACTAGACTAGTTATAATGCTTACATGTACCTTCTGTGTGGATGCTGTTTCTGGTTTTAATGGAATTTCCACTTGTAGGTCTGTTCACTTTCTCCGTTTTTGAGGAAAGCCTCAATTGAGGTGTCGTGCTTCATTGCATTGGTTTGTGGACTTCTAAGGAATGTCTAGTCTTTTTCTTTCCATTTCTTTCTCCCCCCTGAAAGTGGAAACACTTTGCAAACAAACACTCGTTCTCTAACTCCTTTAGCCATTCCCACGTTTCACAAAATACGGACGAAATTTGGAACGGGTATTTGTTGGTACTTGTGCAAAACTTACAGCAGCACAGGATGTGCAGTTGTGTAGGATGAGAAAAGTCAGATTTCCTGCCTGCAACCAAAGGAGCGACTGCTTTGATCACCCACCTTCAGTTTGGGACACTGGGGAAAGAGGAGTGTGTTGAAGGCGTGTGCCAAAGTGCAATTTGTAAAGTAACTAGAGGTTTGCCGGAGGGATGGAAGCAGACAAAAGTAACTGCTGATACGTAATCTCCCCTTAAAAGTGAAATCCTTAACTCTTTTCAGCCTTGCACTGAGATTTAACTGATCTTTGCAGGAAGTCCATATTGTTCAGCGAAAGTTAATGAGTGTGAAGGCGGTGTGAGCAGGACACAGCTGTTGTTTGAAATGGCAGAGTTTAGCCCAAGAACTCGCGGCTCTTATGCAACAACGAGCCGCCCCCTTGTAAAGAACAGATGTGGTCTGACAGCTTCCCAGCGCTGCCCGGGCAGGGCGAGTCTCTGCCGTGCTGGAGCCCCCAGCCCAGAGGCACAGGCTCCAGAATCACCCCAGAGTAAAAACTCCGGATTTGGGAGCGCTTGGGATAAACCTCGGTGCCGTGGTGTCACCTGAGCACACGGAGAGTTCCGAGCACTGACAGGAACCTTCCCCGCCCGGGTGTTACCCGGTGTTCTGGCCTAGCTCTGGGCTACCCAAGCACACGTCCCCAAATGTACAAATCCCAGAGCCCAGCCCCCGCTGTGCTCGGGCGGGTCCCTGCCCTCCCGCTCCCTCCCCGTGTCCCTGTGTCCCGGCGCTGGCACAGCGCTGCGCAGAGATGGACCCAGCTGAACCCTCCGGCTGGGCTTGGTTTGTTTGACTTTTGGGCTGGATGTGTTCCCAAGCCCAGCTGCGAGCACAGCTGCCTGGATGCGGCTGCTGAGTGAGCGGCATCGCTCCTCTTGGAGTGAGCGTGGATTTACTCGGGGTTAAAATGACTGCAACCGCAGCAGGGGTATTGCTAACCTCAGGCATGCAAAAACTATGAGTCAGGCTTTGGAACTGCCTTCCTTTTGCCTTTTTTCTGATGTTTCTGTAGCCTTTCAGGTCTTCACTATTTTATAGCTAGGTGTTTAGGCTTTTGAAACCTGTTTGGTCTGATCTGTAACTTTGTGAGCGAAATGAAAACTGTTGAGTCAATTCACAGCTGGATTCTCTGTTCGCTTGCACGCATGTTTAAGTGTTTCTGGTGTAACCTTTTACTCGCAGTGATTCAGAGATTCTTTAATTGTGTATGATATGGAAAAATTTGTTGCACATAAAAGACCTTTATGGCAGTTAATTTCTAAGAATCACTGTTCAGGCAGGAGTAATGTGTTCATCTCTGTTGAGTTCAGCACTGTGCTGTTCTCAGTTATTGCAACTGAGAGGCTGCCTGTGGGTTTTCATTTAGCCAGAGCTGCAGAAGTTTGCAAAATTGCTAATCATGCTAATTATTGGGCAGAAAATGAATTAATGAATTGGAGCAATACTCCGTAAAGCAAGCAGAAATATTAATGGCATTATGCTGCTATCCCATTTTGGAATATAACATGTGAAATTTTCTTTCTCCTCCAAAATGATGACATTTAACCTCATCAGAAGCTTCCATGGAATGAAAATTGTGTTGAAAATCTTGAGAGCTGGGGGGCTGTCTGTTGTGCCAATCACTACCCCAGATTTGTACAGGTGTTTGCAGGTTTATAGGTCAAAGTGTGGCACTTACACAAAAGTTTGAAAATTGAAATAAATCTCCCCAATCCTTCCTTATTTTTTTTTTTTACACATATAGTCAGAAAAGTTAGGTATTTGTACAAACACTGTGAATTTTAGACCCAAATACAGCTGCATAATGCTAGAAATTTTCAAATAGTCTATTTTATATTTTTCCATTACTGTATTTCTAGATCAAAGAGCTCTCCATATGTTCCAAGTGAACTCTGGGGCATATTTTTAAATCCCTGTCTTTTAAGGGCAAGCTGTAATTTTTAGCAATGGGATTGAACCCCTCGTGTCTTGGTCTCTTGTGGATACTCCTGTATGGAGGAGCCTTGGTAGTTGCAGTTTGCTCTAAAAACTGTGGGTGGTCTTCAGTTTTTGTTGTGCCTGTCAGGGTTGAAGAGTGTGACAATAAAGTGGTGTGAGAGACTCTGCATTATGCTTAAAGTAAAAGCTACTTAAAACATTAAGAGTTCAATTTTATGTCTCTTTTAGTTCAATTCTAGAATTTTTTTTTTTTTTTCCTAAAATTTACCCCTGTTTCAGGAAAGGATTGCTGTAAGTTGTTGAAGAGAGTTTGGTAATTTCGAAAGTTCTGCCCCATTCTCTCTTTCTGAGAGTGTTCAAAAGAGCCTCAGCTGATGACCCTGAGATCATCTCAGCTGGTTACAGCCTGATGCTAAAAACGTGAGTTCAATCCCTGTAAGGGCCATTCACTTAGGAGCTGGACTTGATGATCCTTGTGGGTCCCTTCCAACCCAGAATATCCTGTAATTCTGTGAGCTCAGGTGTTGCTGGGTGGTGCTTGGGTGCTGCTGATGGTGAACAGACAGATCACACAAAGCTCTCTTGCACTGGCATCAAATCAGGGATTTAATCCTGCTGCTGAGCGTGGTAAAATCGAATTAGTCAGAATTGCATTGCCCATGCCCTGCTGGTGGATCCAGTGCTGCCTTCCTGGCCAGGACAGGTGTGTGAAGAAGGGTGTTTGCTGGTGTGTGGGATTGGTTTGGCAATCAGAGCTGGCAGCACAACCTTTAGGGGCCAACTTCAGCCAGGAGTTTCGTGTTGTGTCCTGTTTTCCCTGAGGATGAAGCAGAGGAAGGATATTTTGAGATCCCCCATTTCCAGAAGCTGGAGCGCCGTGTTGAGTGCAGCTGAGCTGGAGCAGGCAATGTGGTCATCTGGCTTTACAGAGAGACTTTCTG
The DNA here is from genome assembly GCA_013397395.1 of Sinosuthora webbiana. NCBI lineage: Eukaryota > Metazoa > Chordata > Aves > Passeriformes > Sylviidae > Sinosuthora > Sinosuthora webbiana. Next base: position 58,265 of record VXBN01005899.1, read on the forward strand.
TGCACTAAAGTACTTTGTCTGTGCTCAGAACTGGACAAAAACTAAGTCAAATATTTAGGGATCCTCCTTTACATTTAACACCTCCTCACCCCCCAAAACAAACAAAACCCTCACAAAGAAAAAGAGCCCTAAGTAGAGAAACCCCTTGACCATGTGTCCCCACCCCCAAACCACCACTAAAACAACCCTCCTGTAGATCTGAGCAGATTACAAATCTGCTCTAAAAAAAAAAACAGTGGGGGAAAAAGAAAAAAGCTGAGGTATTTCATGACAGCGTTTCTCAGTTTATGTGGAAACTTGGACTGAACGTTTTGTATTCTGGCTGGCTTGGCTCCCTGTTGTCAGTGCTCTAACTCTCATTAATGCCAGCTTAGAACACACACCTTTCAAGCTGTGAAATGATGTGCAAGTGGCTGATTTCCCAATTAATTCTGTGTTCTCGTTATTTCCCTGTTCATCCCATCCCAGTGACGCTGTCTGCTGCCACCCCTGCCTACTTCCGAGGGTTCACGCTGATCGCCCTCAAGGAAGGAAAAGAAGGTGACAAAGAGGAAGACCATGCAGGATCTTTCCAGGTGAGAGAACTTTCCCTGACCTACCCTCCTTGGAGTCTTCTTTACTGCCTGGCTCAAAGGGAGATTTTACATGCACAGCAGAATGCAGACCGTGTTTAAGTAAGCACAAATGTTTGTGGGTGGTTGACATGAGGACTGCATAGCACGTTTTATATTCCATGTGTGTTCAAGGAGTCAAGGCTCCTGTAGCTGGGCTTCAGTTTGCCTTCCCACATTCCTACAGTTAAAAATGAGCATCAGTTGTTTGAACTAGAGCCTAGAACACCTGAACCTTTTATCCCAAAAGAATATCAAATGTGTTCTATTTGTATTTTGGTTTTTGTGTTTCTTCGCCTTGATATTTTTGTCCACTGAGATGTAGAATGTGACTCTGAGAAGTGTTTACCATGGCTGTAATGACTGTTTTATCATTCATAAATTAGGTTCTGCTGTTTTATTTATGCTCAGTAGTACTTTACTTAATGAACACGTTCAGTGGGATGAAATGTTTGTTATTAAAAGGATTAGAATCCGGAACGATGACTCATATTTTCAGCTACTCCATGCAGGGAGTTCTGGAAACTGAAAATATATATCATATTTATGAAAGAAGGTAGAAATTATGTATGTAGGTTTGATTCTCACATGAGGTATTGTTTGCTGTTTGACTTTCCAGGCTTAGAAATATTGTTGAATTGTATTGCTAATGATTTACAGGATGTGTAATAATATTGATAGTAATTTTAATAATGATTTCTAGGTGGAAGATCTCATTTGCCTCAGGTTTCAAGGTTTTCAAGGGAAATAATTTCAAGTTCCATATTTGGTGATCTGCAAGGAGACAGAAATTAACATCTCTTCCTATATTTCTTCTATATTTTTGTATATAGCAAATACTATGTGCAAACTCAATAAGTAATTACAATAAGTAATTGCCCAGTTTTCCTACTGAGTTTGCTTAGAGGCCTCTGCCTGGTTTTCATACATTTTGTAAGAGAATCTAGAATAAGTGGGAACTTCTTTGAGGTTGGAATAACTCAATCTTCCTTAAAATGAAACAAATTCCTATTTGGGAGAAATCTTTTTAATAAGGTTGGGTTTTTAAAGAATTAGCTAGTATTGAAGGATCAGCTGCTGCTGAGAAGTAGAAATAGTGATGCTTCATCTATTTTAAAAGATGCTTGTCACCATTAATTTCTTCATTTCAGTTATTAATATCTCTGTGGCTGTGGCTAATGGGAAAAATTTGGCCTGAGTTTTGTCTTTATGTCTAATTCACAGTGAGAAACTCACTAAGCAAAAAAGAAAAACAGAGGCATTTTGAAGTTAGCAGAGTGGGAAGCAAATGGAAATTCTATATAAGTGGGAAAAAAGAAAAAAAGCCCAATGGATCTCAGTGGAGGGAAGATTGTTTAATTAAGTGCATTGTATGGGCTGCAGTCTGAACTCAGTGCTCTTATTAGCAGGTGGGAGTTTCAAGGGTTATCCATAACTAAACTTGCATATCCTTGGTTTAAACAATAGTCACCATGCTCATCCCACGTTAGCACAAATCCCTGAAGTTTATTCAGATGGTGTCTGCCCGTTCTGCCTCTGTGGATGCAGATGTAAAATTCTCGTTTAAGTATTCAAAGAATGCTTGCAGTGGTAAATACAGACGTCCCTTGTACCATGGCTGGGTGGTAGCAACCAGAAGAAAAAGGATGTTTGCTTCAAGTGTTTGCGCTGTGTTTTTATTAGAAAGTGAAGACGCCAAGGGTGGCTGAGCAGCTGTGCAGAGTCAGGAAAAGCTGTGTGTGCAGTAACGTGAACGCCACTCGCCGTTCTGTTCTCCCTGTGTTCAGATGGAGCATGTGTCATTCAACGAGCCACGCAGCACAACAGAACCCAGGGAAAATTCCTTAATAGTGCCATGAGACTAAATGCTCCTTCTGGGCTGCACCTCTGCCTCCATGGGGAGACAAACCCACTGCTCACAGAGCAGTCAGGCAAAGCACACCATGAAGCAAATGCTTCGTTCACGTTAGAAAACTCCCCGGTGTAACCAGGATAGAGTGAAAGCGGAGCTGACCAAATGAGGCTTTCCTTCCATGACTTAGGGACTGTAAGACTTGCAAGCCTCTGAGCGCCACTTTCAGACTGCGAAGTGTGAGCTACAAGAGGCTTCATGGAAAAAGCCTGACTGTACTCAGGGCCAGACCCCTCGTGTCAGGCAGTGCCTCCAAGGAAAGGAGCAGGTGCTGGAGCAGCCAGGTGGGGAAGAAGGGCTAACACCGGGTTTTTGACATGGATGTGGTACACCTAGCAGGGGAAAGCACAGTTTTCAGGGGTCACAGCCTGGCTGGAGCAGGGGGAGTGCTGCAGCCCATCTGGACGTGCACCAAGCAGCTGCTGTGACCTCCTCATGGCTCATTTGCCCCTCTGAGACTCTGCAACTCACCAGGTGTAGTCAATCTCCATTAATCATCGAGCTGCAGGGCTGTGATCCTATAAATTGCTCAGCTGTTAAAATTCTTGGTTGGACAGGTATTATTTTGTGTACAGTCTCTGGTTACCCCTATGCTTGAGACTTTTAGAGAGGTGTGGTGTGGACTCCATCATTCTGAATCTGTTCTCTTCTGAGACAACTGAGACTTTAAAATCTATTTTACTGTTTGTTTACTTAATGCAGCCAAACTTCCTTGTTTTGTTGCCCTTGTAGTACACCCAGGACACAATCCAGCCTTAAAATAAATCACTTTGTCTCCCAAAACCACACGTTAAATAGCTAAATTAAATATGGCTAGGGAATCCAAGATGCCAAATTCAGTCATAGAAATTTGGGGATATAGCGATAGGGCTGTTCCTTATGCCAGTGGTAATTGTACAGCTCAGTGAGGCTCTCTGAAAGCTTTGGGTATCTGTCCCATTGGCCTCTTTACACAAACTATTCCCGGCTCTTGTCATGCAGACTGCTGATCCTTCTCTTTTGTAAGGTTTAGCAACAGTCTGCAAATCGTTTGGAAGGCAAATTAAACCCGAGAGCAGCAATCACCACTGACTGACTACAGAAGAGTGTCTGTATAGGCCATTTAAATCAACATATGTGTACAATGTAATAGATTCAGTCTGATAAATAATGTAGGGTATTAGAAACGTAGCGCTGAACCTCATCTCATCTATCTTCCTTGTTCTCTGAAGGAGGATACATATTCCAAGAAAATTTTTGGTGGATATTTTGCCAATCTGCTCTGAAGTGTTCAACAAGAAGAACAAATTCGTCTCTCCAAGTTGAAACACTTGGAGAAATAAATTTTCTATTATATTTAATAGAAAAATTAAGGAGAACTCTGTAGATCTTTTACTAACATCCAAACTGAGTCTTCACTAATAGTGGTTAAATTGCTCTCTTATAAAATTGTCTACCTAAACTAAGAATACTCTTGGTACTCTGTGAGGAAGGTAGCCTGAAGTTTCCCTTATTCTCCCTCCAATTCCACACACACTCTACCTGTTCCTTATTCAAATTTTCGTATTTTCATTGTAGGCCATCTTCTTCCAGCTTTGCTTTTGCTGCAGTCAAGTTGAGATTCCAGTCTTATATTCCTCAGAAGTTTAGACACGAGTCAATCTGGACTCTCAGCATAAAATCATAGAATTTGGATACAGTAATCCCTAGAGTGACATAGCTATGGAGTACCTTGGGGTCAGGAAGAATCTCCTCAGTCTGTTTTTTTATTCTTTTTTTAATGTAGAGTTTCATCCAATATATCAAGGAAGTTATGAACTACAATCCTGCCCTTCAGGATGCCATTCAGAGTCTGTCATCTTACTGTATTTGTGGACATACCTGATAATCAAACACTCAATATAAAAAATGGTTTGCAAGCATAATCTGCTGCTGTCATGCACAGTGACAAACTGAATCACAAATACTCAAAATAAAGCACTTCCTTGTACTGCTTTGGCATAATCACTTGTTAGATTTATATCTTATACCTGCCTTTTTGTGATAGTTTAGTGTTAAATGCCTTCATCATAGTAGTTCTCCTGGAAGTGTCCTTTTGCCTGTTTTGTGCCCTAGAGTGAACCAGAAGAAAAATCCTAGTTTAGGCTGCTGAATTTAATGACCCACCTGAGCAAAAGCAATGTAAGAAAGTGAGCAAGCACAGCAGCAGCAAGATTGAAGGTTTTCATTAAAGGTGTGGCATTTATAAAAGCTTGAGGCTGTGCTGAAGAAGAAAACGCTTAAGGAAAATTGGAGTAGTCAGCTAAGTAAGGTAAGTAAGTGGTCCATAATCTTTAGTCCCTGAAACAATAGCCCAAACATGCCCTTTGGTTTTGGTCACCCCATTCTTTTGATGCTGTTTAGCTGACTGATGAGGTCAGCAAGGCATTTAGATTAAAGGTATTTTTACAACCTCTCAGAAAAGCAGCTCCTCTAATTCAGTCTTCCAGCATTTTATAGGAATCTTACATCTTCTTGATACAGTGCATTTTGAAAGAAGCAGTCTTAAAAGGCTTTTAGCCATTTCAAATGATTTATTCTTGTATTTATAAGCAAAGGTTGTTTTATGGTTTTTAAACGAATTAATGACTGCAATTATTTTCTAAGCTTTTAATATTAAAAATTCAGGTATACTTGGGTCATCTTGATGTTCTTTTAGCCTTGTATGTTTGGGCTTTTTAAGCTTGTATCCCAATATGGACTCATCAAGTTACTTTGTAAATTGCTTATTCTGAGGTGTATGAATTGATGTAGTTTTCTTTACCAAGTGCCCAGAACTTCCAAGTATTTCACTTATGTTTGCATTCTCTGCATTCCCTGTCCCAGCATCTCATCACTGAAACAGAGTCTGTCATCTTACTGCTTAAAAGCATGTGGAGGTGATGATCCATAGCTTTAATTACAGGAGTATTTTAAATAGGAAAGAATCAGAATATGCCAGGTATAGAATTTGTAGACTGAGCAGGTAGACATGAATTCTGAGACTGTAAAATTTAAATCTCTTGTTCTTTTGCATTTGCAAGAGTATTCTCAAATTTTCTTTCTATAACAATCACTGCAAATATTATTGTAGGCATAGACCCCTTATCTGTTATAATGGAAAACCAAACTCTAGTTCACCTTTCCAGTAGGGTGGAATTGTTTAACCCTGATGAACACTTTCACACATTTTTCTAGAACTCCAAGTTCCATATCGTGATATTCAGGGATTAAAAATGAGCTTAAAAATAAAAATCCCCAAAAAAGTATCTGCCACTGCTGGTTTTAGCACTGACTGGAAAATGAGAACACTTTGAGTGAGATTAAATAGAAATATCTCTGGTGCACTGGAAAAACCTCAACCTGAACCACTTACAGGCAAGATTTTGGTTAAGAAATTGTCTCAGGAGGTAGTTGTGCCTTGCTTTAGAACAGTAAAGGGTAATGTAAGAGAGTGATCAGCACCAGGAACCTGCAGAACAGATGCAGCTTTAATAGTCATTATTTGCTACCGATGAGGCTGAAAGAAAAACCAAATTGGATTCCAACTGTGCAGTTTTTTGGTTCCTTCCTTTACATTTTTGTCCTGGTTTCAGCTCGTGCTATGAATGAGACAAAAAAAAAATCTTTACATCGTGATGTTTTTCAGGTTTTGCATGACCCAACTCTGGTTTGTTGCACCTTGGGCACTTCCCCAGCTGATTGTGTCTTTTGGAATAAGTGATTCAAAGTATAAAATTTCACAGCCAAAATCAGAAAATAGAAGAAATTTCTGAATACTGTTTTGTTATGTATTTTATCACAGTGGATCTTTGGACTACTAACACAGGCACAATGAGGAAATCAGTCTTAAACTGTACTTGCAATGTAACTTAGCTCGCTGCTGAACAAAAACAGGATTCAGTCTCTTAGGCTGGGCTCACTCTTTGGTTGTCAACTTGCTTATCTCAGCTTTGCTGGAGTGCCTTTTCTAAGGGTTTGCTTGCTACATCACTACCATCACTTTAAAAACCCACTTTTTTAGTTAATTTGGCTTTAGTTTATCTTCTGACATTTCTTTTTTTTCACCCTTTCCCTATCTTCCTGCTTGGCTGTGGAAAAAAAAAATCTAACTTCTGGCCACATAATATTTAGTCTTCTTTCTTTAATCTAATCTAATTTTTTTTTTTTTTT